>JAUPFN010000004.1:13241113-13621113 GCA_036924255.1 Apodemia mormo | reverse complement strand
GCCATTACTTCTGTAACCTCGCGTACCTTATATGCTCGAGGTTCGTGGCGAACAGCTTCTACCTCCAGCGCATGAGCCAAAACCTCCATCATCACGTCATTCTGAAGGCGAACAGCAGCACGCAGGTTTTGAATGCCATCAATAAACGCCTGGACGATGTTGTTGTTGTCTGTGTTTGTGTCGGCCGACGGAAACGCTTTCCTCACCAGTTTCTCAATTTCCACGATCCATTGTTGAAGTCCTTCGCCGCTCTTCGTACACGGTCTTTCAACTGGGCTCGGAAAACATGCTCTAAATGACGTTCACCGTAGCGAACTTCCAATGCCTCCATCAAATCAGTGAACTGGTACTGCCTTGGCATTGTATCCAAGATGGAGAGCACCTGTTCCCGTAACGCCGTACTCAGAGATGTTAGGCAATGTTCGCCTGTCCAACCACTGGTCTTCACTACTATTTCAAACTGAGTCCAGCACGCACTCCATAAAGTAAGACCGTCATAAGTAGGATCTTTACCAGAGGACCTACTTGGTGAGAACAACTGGTAATGGTAGCACCCGCCTTAACTCTCAAGATATTCATTTTCATGACTTCCCTCGCCAGTTGCTCCACGTTTTCAGTTATCATATCGCAGCTGGCCTCCAAGTGGTCAACCCTCTTCTCAACACCCTTCATGTCGCGCTTGACAAGGTCTATATCACTTTTAGCTGGTCTTGCTGTGCCAAGATAACAGTGAATTTATCGTCAAAATCAAATAAATATTCCTTGAGCTGTTGTTGTTGCTCGTTTAGTTATTCTCGTAGCTTTTCTTGTTGTCGCTCGTGTAGCTTTAGTAGTTTCTGTTCTTGAAGCTGTTGTTGCTGCTGAAGTTGCTGAATAGCTGCCAGTATGAAAGAAAGATCAGTACGGGCTGTGCTTGATGACAATGATGTGCTGGCAACGCTTGCAGGCTCCTCTGTGCTTTTACTTGGGACCTGGTATTAACACGTTCCTTCGGAATAAGTGGCATTTTTGTAACAATATCACTTCCGACACCAGTTGTTACGTGCTTCGTATTCGTTATTGTGCAATCAAACACCACTTGTAATAAATCTGTGTATTTACAACACAAATATACTAAACACCAAAATGCAATTACGTAAATACACTGATAAACATCAATAGCACATACTATATCAACACTAAACTTAACCGACTACGCTGAATCACTAAAACACTTCTTGCTTCACACTGATCGTTTAAAGTATCGCTTTCGATCGCATTATAAAAACTGCACACTATTTGTCAACATCAGCCCTATTTATACCCAGGGTAAAGTTCGACATTATTCGCGAACGTTGCGAAATTATTGCATAAACAATGCTAATTGTAAACAAGTACTGTACATGCTATTTTCCCCTTATGTCCGAAGCGATAAGTTCAATTATGGCATAATTATTCTGATATCGTTGGCTATTTGTTTATCAATAGAAGCAGCTATTTCTTTATTTTATTTCTAGATCTCTCCAGCGCTTCAACTCTTCACTTTTTACTTACTACACTCTACTCTTTCTAGATTATTCGCAACAATAATATTATTATTTATTCCCTTTGGTATGTGTCCTTATTTGGTGCAATAAAGGATTATTATTATATTTCTACTAGCT
Source organism: Apodemia mormo (assembly GCA_036924255.1). Lineage (NCBI taxonomy): Eukaryota > Metazoa > Arthropoda > Insecta > Lepidoptera > Riodinidae > Apodemia > Apodemia mormo. The sequence goes on along the minus strand of JAUPFN010000004.1, from coordinate 13,619,470 downwards.
GTGCCAGCGACTTCGTTCGCGTGGAAAAAATTCTAAAATAAAAACCCCCATAGTTCCCGTTCCCGTGGGATGTCCGGGATAAGAACTATCCTATGTCCTTTCTTGGGTCTCAAACTATATTTGTACCAAGTTTTATCCAAATCGGTTCAGTGGTTTGGCCATGAAAGCGTAACAGACAGACAGACAGACAGAGTTACTTTCGCATTTATAATATTAGTATGGATTCAAAAGGCACCATATGTATTATTATTGAACTACACTTCCTATTTCATTCGAAATAAAAAATTACAATAAAAATCAAAAATCAACAATCACAAAAAAAGAAAGAAACTTAGGTTTATAATATTAAAATACTATAGTCAAGCAGCCCTATCCCGTGTTTACCGCTCGACAGTATATTGTTAGATTTGGTATTTTTAAGGACAGGCCCAAGTTACAATACTGTATAGATAATATCACAGGATAATGTTACCGTAACCTATGCAAAGTTTCTGACTCGAGAAAAATGATGATGAAGTTAATTAATGTCTTTGTCAGGTCTATTTTGGTCCATTACGTTTTTACACGCTTTTTATTAGCTTCACCTGTATGTTTGTAACCGACTTCTTTGGGCGCGATTTTGACCCACTTTATACGGCCAGATTTCGTTCAAACCTTGTAGATTTATCGAGGGCCGAATACAATACACTAATTTGATAAAATTTTTCCATTTTTCAATTTGCAAAATATGATTTTTGTTAATTTATATAATTTTCATCTATGGTCGATAAGTAAGAAACTTAATTAAATTTTTTTATAATTTTTCTCTACAGTCGATAAGATAGGACTTGATGTTAATTTTAATTTCCAATAATTATCTTTAGCTGATTTCTCTAATATTGACAAATTTTTGAATACTATGGAGAATTGTAATTCTACAAAACAAATAATAGTTTTAAAAAACTAAAAAATCACGTTTTTTTAAATAAACCAAAGTAAAAAATAAATAATAGTTTTAAAAATTAAAAACACGCTTTCTATAGAAAACCAAAGTAAAAAATAGAAAACAAGTTTTAATGAATTTAAATTTAAGAAAAATTGTGTTAAAAATTTCAATAAATATAAATTAAGAAGAGTGTTAAAAAATCATTAAATATAAATTAATTATAGTATAAATAAAAAAAATTTATTTTATTTTAAACAAAGCGTGGGGTGCTTTTTAAGATATTATCAAAATGATAATCCTTCTACTCTGTTACGTTTTCATGTAGCGTTGCAGTAGTGATGTATTTGAGTAAGAATGCGAAATTAGGTTGCGTGAGCACGGTAATGAAGGAGTAGTAAGGAACATCGTAAGTGCATGCTGGTAAGTTAGTTGCCTCGAGAATGTCGAGTTTCACTTCGTAAAAGTGGCCGATGTAGTGTGTCGCTCGATCGGTTACCGAAGCGGAAACTAAGTTTCTGCCCCTTGGACAGTGGTGGTTACCCCGGAGGAGCAACTGAAATTTTGTCGTCTTAAAGTACGCGAGTTTGTGTGTGAATGAGTAAGGTGCGTTTAGTGTGGAATTAGGTACAACTAGCAAAAAGCAGAGCTTTATATTACCTAGTAATATTCTTAGGAAAGTATTTTTATGCGAATTACATCTTTTAATGTATCATGGACTTTAACATCTTTTAATGTATCATGGACTTTATTTATTATATTGGCCTCAAAGGCGTCGTCGGCTTTGTATCTAGGGAGGCGCAGAAAAATAAAACCAAAATAAAAAATAAATGTTTCTAAGATAAATTTTATTAGTACTTATGTATAAGAAAAATTCTTTAAAGTTTTCTTGATTTATTAAAAACACGATTTCTATAATTATCAATCTTATCTACACAGAACAATTATAAAGGTTATCTACATATTTTACACCATATTTTCTGGTCTACCTATAATATGTAGCAACTCAAGATCTATCTCGCGCCACCACTTCGCTCTTGAAGTCTAATATTGATAGAAACCAATTTTTATTTATGGTAACTTTCTTGTAAAAAAGTTTTCTAAGAAAAACGAATTTTAATAATAAAAGTTGATGTTATAAAGAAAATTTAATTTAATTAACCTTCAAAGTTTTTAGAATTAATATTGGACTTACCGCGAGCACGAAGAATTGGCGGTAGAAACTCAGCGAGTAAATTTTTCGAATTTTCCCTCAGAGAAACTCTCGAGGTTCGATTCCCGAGTCAGGCAAATTTAAAAATGTGTTTTTTCAGTTTGCTGATAAAAACAACGTTGCCCGTGATTGGAAAAGTACCCAGTTGGTGATAGACTGGTCACCTATCACTGTCTGTAATCTGTAAATCGTTGACCTTGCAAGCCATCCCTGAAACTTCACGCTAAATTAACGTATTTTAAGCTCAAAATAGTAAAAACTATAAGCATAATTTTTTTCAGTATAAATATCTATTTTGATAAAAATGGCAGTATATTGATTTTTCAAAAGCTGTATATTTTGGAAACGATAATCGATTTTGATATTTCAAATGGCATTCAACTCAATTTAAATATTGCTTTAGTTAAAAAATCGGTAGGTTCAAAAATTTCGAAGCAATGTCAAAAAACATTGATAGATCCCAAACAAATTGACTGATTTTTATCCAATTAACGGTACGTGGCGCAGTTTTTTAAAAGTTAAAGGAGAAAAGATGATAAGATTTTGAAGTCAATCGATATATTAGCCTGAAAGTTATTTCAAAAATATTAAGTAACTTTGCTAAAGAAAACGAAATTTTAATTTTTGAAAAGCTGTAAATTTTGAAAATAAGATTCGTTGTCGATTTTTAAAAAGGCATTCGACGTAATTTTTTTATTATTAAAATATCGTAGAAAACCAAAAAATGATTGGTTGACATATTTCGAAGTTATGACGAAAAAACACTTTTTTCAAAATTTTCGTCAACGATTACTTCCAAACGAATAAACTGATTTTGACGCAATTTATGCATTAGACGTAATTTTTTGAAGAATAGAGCTGATTAGTTTTTGTACTCAATCGTTACATTAATCTGGAAGTTATTTAAAAAAATCTCTTGCTCCACAATTTTTTTTTAGTTTTTTCAAATTTATAAAAATCTCTTTGTCCCATTTCGTTCAAATTTTCAGGAAGTATAAGTTGCGCGGAATCCAATCGAATGCCATCCACCGTGTTTTGATCGGTCCAGGCGTTCAAAACTTATGAGTACACACGCACACATACATACAGACATACTGACGTCATCGCAAAAATAGTCGAAAATGGTTCCTAATACCACAAAACGTGGACATATTGTGAAAACTCCATTTTAGAAAATCGGTGCAAAATCAGTAACCTCCCTATCTACATACGTAGTGAGAAGTTAAAAAGTACAAGTGTTTTAATAGATTAATATTGTATTAAAATGGAGTGAATAAAAATGAATTAAATGAAATAAAACTACCACGCCAAAGCTTAAACCTAAAAGTGCGACATTTTTCAGTAAAATGTACCACTAAAGGGCACAACTCGTCGCCTAGTGTAGCTTTGTAGCATTTTAACTCGTTAGTTTTATAATAGATGGCGTTAGCAGTAACAAAATTCTACTACATATATGTATCTTCTATTTTTTAATGTTTATGAAATAGCATTTTAATGGTAGATAACATATCTAGACATGAATTTAAACCACCACGTCAAAGCTCAAACCTAAAAGGGCGATACTTTTTTAATAAAATGTACCACAAAAGTGCATAGAAAGTGGCCTAGTGTAGGGCTCGCTTCGCTCACCCTAATAATAAATGTACATAATATTTATAGATATAGATATATCACCATCCATGTTAATTTTACATGGATATATATAGATATACAGTCTTGTAGTTTTCGTTTTTTATTAATTGTAATTAATCGACACTGAATTTATTAGCCATTCGCATTCGGTGACCTACAATTGTCGATTAGAATTTAAAAAAAAATAACTCAAACAATTGTTTTTTTTTTTCACAAGTTACAGTGTTTCCGGAGTTTCATACATGACGGACAGAAAAATTTTTTGACCTATTTGATGTTTTTTAGAAAGTATAAAATTAATCTACGAAAATCTTAAAAAAATGTTTCAATCGTAAAGCAATCTCTGATGCTTCACATCATGAGCCGTGCAATAGTTTATAAAAAAAAACAAGCTATTATAAATAAACCAAAGTAAAAAGTAGAAAATAAACAATAGTTTAAAAAAACTAAAAACACGCGTTTTATAGAAAACCAAACTAAAAAATAGAAAATAAATTTTAATAAATTTAAATTAAGAATAGTGTTAAAAATTTCAAAATGTGAATAAAAAAAAATAATTTTATTTTAAAAAAAGCGTGGGGTGCTTTTTAAGATATTATCAAAATGATAATCACTCTACTCATATCTGTCAATAAAATATTTATAACTATTGACACCATGCACCCCACGCTTTTTTAAAATAAAATAATTTTTTTATTCACACTATTATTAATTTATATTTATTGAAATTTTTAACACTATTCTAAATTTAAATTTATTAAAATTTATTTTCTATTTTTTAGTTTGGTTTTCTATAAAAAGCGTGTTTTTAGTTTTTTTAAACTATTATTTATTTTGTTAGATATACCGTTTGCATAATAAATTTAAAAAAACCGAACATTGACAAAAGTGTAATTTTAAATAATTTGAATACTTTTCGGTGCAAATGGCAGACGAGCTGCTAGCATTAGGTCGCAATATTTGATATTATTTGAAAAACTTTACTATCTAGTGAAGTTTCATAAGAAAACTGAGATAGGTACCTTATTTAATTGACTCTAAATCCGAGCTACGATATATATACCTACGAAATCTGTGTCCGATCCCCAGACACAGATTTCGTAGGTAATCAATATATTTCTTTCAGATGCTTTGGGAAATTCGTTTTACTCTGCCTACCCCGCAAGAGAACCGGGCGTGATGATACTTTATATATGAAATCCAATGTGAAAAAGGGACTTGTATCGATTCAGAACTTTCGGAGCTCTATTGCAGTCAAAATAATCGATTACTATAATACTCTTATAGGGTCAATAATTAGTGATTAAGCTTACCGATGGTATAATACATATTCGTAGTAAATGTTTTGTATTTAAGTTTAGCGCAGTATGGCATATTTTTGTAAAACCCATGATAGTAATAATAACACATCCGTCACGGTTCGGTGCGAGTCACTGCATACATTGTTACCTGTAGCCGCGTTCTCCACCCCTTAACACACAGATTATTTTGCCTTAACATTTCTACCTTATACCATAGTCTAGTATATAATATTATGCTTTACCTTATACTTTATTCTGTGTTTGCCATTAGTTTTTAATTGTTCCATGTGGAACAGAAAAGGCAGATTTTTAATACAAATGCAGAATTTAGGTATATTACAAAGTACTCTGTTGGCAGAATAACAAACGGTCTTAGCCTGTGCCTAGTTTATTTTAGGAATAAAAGAGAGAAATGTAAGGCAGCATGGCCATTGATCTTTTATTCCCAAAGTGATGGAATAAAAAAAGTAAGGAAAAAACATACATACCTTGATTTATTTATTTTCATTTCGATACATAAAATTTTTAATTTACCATTACAAATGATTGCCAATGAGATGTATTATGTAGGTAACATTTTGGTGTAATATAAAATATTTTTTAAATTATTTTCCAAGGGTCTATTGAATTAGCCTACATGAAAACGTTTATAAATATGGTTGCATAACATATTTAGCTAAATTGGGGCTATAAATATGAATTATTCCAATTTAATTGCTGCTTGCAATTCTTGTTTTAAATTAGATAAATGCTTCAAAAATAAACTTTTTAGCAACTATTGTAAAAGCTACATCTTGAAGAAGAGTATTGGTTTTCCTCATAATTTTCGTTTATTTCATTGTTCGTTAGCTGAATCTCAAGCTCAGAAAGATAACGTTGATGTTCTTCTATCACCACAAGAGGTTAGTAAAGTTTATTAGTTGGTTATGTAAGGCTTTATTTGTTTAACGTATTTTAAAACATCCCTAAGACCATAAAACTTTGTTTTGTTACCTGTTTTCATACTATTGATTAAATTATTTGACATTTGTAAAAATATTAATTCAAATAATAATTAAGTTGGTTAATCAACACTATCTATACATTTGCACGGTTTTGTGGGAAACAACCATGAAGTATTAGATATAATACGGCTTCATGGGAACATCTTACAAAAAGGACGAAATTATTTGTCATGTAAATATCCATAATTTACATTCATAATTGTTTAACTTCTTTTGAAGGCAAGGAAAGGTTATTTACCTAACATGCTAATAATTCATGATAGGTATGATTTAACTTTAAACACAGTTTATGCAATTGTTACAGTTTTTTTACCTTTTTTAATACTATTGATTACTATTGATTATTTCACATATTATGTAAAAACATCAATTCAAATGATAAGTAGGTCATACTATAAGTTTTGCGTAACTTAAAAAAACAACATGTTATAACCAAAATATTATGTTTATTGCGTTTCAAAATAATCTTTACATTTTAAACATTTTTTCATGTGATCAAACCATTTTTTAAAACAGGAGGACCACATGTCTGAAGGTATGTTTTCTATGTGCTGATTGAACGCTATCACTGCCTCTTCGGAGTTGGTAAAAGTAAAATCTCTCATCAAATCTTTGATTTTGGGGAAAATACAGAAATCACAGGATGCTAGTTCGGGGCAATGCGCAGGATGAGTGACGAGATGTACTTTTTCGGAAGCTAAAAATGACTTTGTTTTGTTGGCCGTGTGTGAAGAATCGTTATGGTGTAGGAGAATTTTGGGTCGTCTTCCGTGAACTTTTTCTAACACCCTGGATAAACAAATGGTAAAATACCAGTCGGCGTCATCACTCTTTTTATCTTCAAGTGGAATTGTACAGATTGGACCCGTCGCTGAGAAAAAAACGTAATCATTTTTTTACCAACATTTCTCGCCTATCTCACTTTTGTTGGCCTGTTCTCATTTTCAAACACCCATTCACAAGATTGCTGTTTTTTTTTCGGGTTCAAAACAATAAATCCACGTTACGTCTCTTGTGACAATGTCATAAACAGTATTAGAATGTCCATGGTCGTACTTCAGTAGCATCTGTGAGCACCATTCCACATGAGCCCGCTTCTGCTCCGCTGTCAGTTCATGAGGGATCCAACGACAACAAAGTCTCCGAACTTTCAATTCTTCGTGTAAAATTTTCTGAATTTGGCTTATACCAATCCCCAATAGACCTCGAATTGTCTCAAAGCTAGGTAGGTTTTCTTCAATTAATTGCTTAACAGTAGCCACATTATTTTCGTTGATGGCAGTTGAAGGCCGCCCTTCATGAAATTCATCATGTAAAGAAACTCGACCTCTCTCAAATTCAGCAAACCATCGCTTCACGGTGCTCAAACAATGTGCTTCTCTCCCAAAAGCATTTTGAAGACAAGAGGCAGTCTTGTGGAGAAAGAGAACTTTTAAAATCATACAAAATCATCGCTTTAAAATTTTATCGACTTAATTCCATTTTGGTTGCGTACGTAGAACTTTGATGTGTGATAAAAAAACAATTGACAAACTATTTCCTGCCAATTGTTTTTTTTTATTACTGAGAAGGTTGTAACGTTTTAAAAATATAGCATTTGAAATTCAAATAGTTCCGATTAGCTAGAAGTGCAAAACTTTTAGTGTGCCCCATGTATTAGGATGGTTATTCAACACTATCAATACTTTTGCATGGTTGTGTTGAGAAAAATTTACAAAAAGTACAAAATTGTCTCATAAACATCCATATAATCTACATTCATTAATGTTTAACTTCTTTGGAAGGAAAGATTCTTTACCTAATATCAAGGGTGGATCCATGGGGGTTTTCATGGTCAGGTATGGGTTTAATTACAAACTAAGGATTACAACCTATCTTGACTGATCATCAAGTATGTGACTCCCCCCTTGAGGATCCGCCCTTGCCTAACATGCTAATAATTCACGATATGATTTAACTTTAATACACATTTTATGCAAGTGTTACAGGTTACTTGCAAGTCTGATGTATCAAATATTTGTAATTTTTTATATAATATGTACTAGAGATGCGCGGAATGTTCGTTCGAATATTATTATTCGGTATATTCGGCATATTTGTTCATGTTCGTATTCGGCCGAGTATTCGGTTGATATAATTGTTGATATAATAATTACCGAATATTTAAATTATAATAATAATATGTAAAAAAATGTCATTTTTTAAACAGTAAGGTTAACTAATTACTAAACAAGTGTGACTTTTCCGAAAGTTGTAGGTATATAGTGTTTTGTAAATGAAAGAAACACTACTTTTTTATTTACTGACAAAACACCAATTATTTATTGACAAGGGTACAGGGTGTCTCAGCCACAAGGGCCCGGCAGACCATATGCAGCCCATGGGTATCTGGCAGGCATTTTCTGCATTTGACAGGCATTTTAAGGTTTGACAAGTGTTCAACTGGCACTGGTCACAGACAGTCATTTCAAACTTTTACACCTTTTTGTTGCATTTGAATGTGACGTGTGTGCTTAGCATCAATAATACATATGCACTGACTGGGGAGGCCAGATTCATAGCGAAAGCTGAGAGGAGTTTACTTTCTACTTTCAGCAATAAGAATAGTACAAATATGATTTGTTTATGATATTTTAGACAGGCATTTTTTAAAAGCTTAGGCATTTGAGGCTTCTTGGACAAGCTTCACTTATGTATGGTAAACCTACCTGGGGGGCCACAGGTTGAGAGTTGCCATAAAAACTAACATTTTGTTTTATTATAGTAAATAATTGTCACAACTGTGAAAGGTGACTAAATATTTGTGAATAAATAGGTAAAATTGAAAATAGGATATAACTCTAGACACCAAAATTTGGAAGTTTTAAAAGGGGAGACACTGGAGACTCCTAGTTTGCATTACAAAGGAGGTGAGGTGCACTAAATCACTTTCTGAAAAAATTAACATCATGCCCCTCCTATCAATATATCAATAACTGGGATCGACAGCTTTATATGCTCATCCAAGGCACGTGGTGGTAACATTACACCTTGCAGACTCCGAGCTGCTACTGAAATTTTGAATTTTCCTCAATAATAGTTTTGCCTAACCTGGGGATCAAAACCGGGATCTCATAATCGGAGCCGAATAGGCTAACATGTAGACGACGAGGCTGTCAACCCTCCTATTTTTTTATCCATCGGAATAATGTTTTGTGTTATCTTTGGGCTTTTGAAAGTCGAGAGGGATAAAGGGGAGAGTAATAGTGTATTAAACACATTGATATAAAAAACCCAAGATACACAATCAGTGTGTCAAAAACGTCCTCCAAAAATGAGTGCACAATTTCAAATTGTGCGCTCATTTCAAATAGAATTTCGCGTCGGTCGCGACACTGTCAATTTTATTTCTTTTCGTACATTGCTTTGTAAAAACAAATATCGTGCACGCAAGGTTGGATATGCAAAGACATATGTTTTTGCCATATCTATAACTACTTAAATAAAATTAGGGACACTTTTGAGTGTCAGTTTTGTTCGGGACTGTGCATCTAGGGTTTTTATATCAATGATTAATCACAACAAATCTACGTTTCGCTGATAAAATGTCTTAAATGATTCAATAGATGACCACTCGTACCTCCTTATGCAACTGCACATACCCTCTTCTTCTTTAACGTGAGCGGGTCTCCGCAACTCGACGACTCTGGGCCTTTTTTTGCGTGTGAATTAGGGGATGGCCTATTCTTGACAACCCAACTCCTCGAGAAAGCCAAGCAACCCTTTGGTATGGGAAAAAGCTTCAGGGAGTGACTTCGGAGAACTGAGGTATTTGATCCGGTAGTTCGCCACGCACTTGACGATCACGTGGGTGGCCGTTTCTTCAGCCTTCATACAGGCTCTGCATATAGAACTGTCGGTAACACCCATATTAAACATGTGTTTGTTGAAGGGACCGTGTCCTGTAATAGCGCCGGTTATAACGCAGAGCTTTCTTTTGTTTAGTTTTATTAGGCTGTGTGATAGCTGCGGGTTTACCTTATCGATTATCTTTTCGTTTACCCGCTATCGACACGATAGTCCCAGTATTTATTGTGCAACTGAGTCGTACGTTGATGCAGTCTTGTATACAGCCTGCAAGCCGGTAGGGGAGCAGCAGGTTCTGGTTCCGCTAAGGCCATGTCAGAGGCTCGTCGAGCTCGAGCTAACTCACTGGCTGCGTCGTTACTTCGGGAGTCATATGCTTTGATCCACTGTAGTCTAACGTTGTTATTCTTACCATCATTTAGGGATGCATGACATTCGTCAATAAAGCTAGAGTTTATCTTGTTGCTTTGTAGGGCCAGTAGAACGGCTTTGCTATCTGTAAGGATGCTATCTGTAAGGATCCTAATGGATTCATTAGTTACCTGTCTAGCAGCGATCGCTTGTGTGGCTAAGATAATTCCAGTACATTCGGGCTGGAAGACTGAGTTGTGTGTACCCAGTGGCCAGGATAAGTTGATGTTCAAGTCTTCGGAGAAAACGCCTGTGTCTGAGCCCCAACTTGTCTTTGAGCCGTCAGTGAAGATTCTGAGGTTCTTTATTTTATACTTTTTATCAAAGACGAATTTAACAGGTATCGAATCATTGGGTGCTGTAACGAGTGGTAGATATTCGAGGACTTGGTGTAAGATACTTGCACGTGTACCATCCTGTGCCTGACCAACTTGACACCATACCCTTAGCGACCTGAGACGAGCCGCTGACGCCGCTGGCGTCTGTTGTATGAACAGGTGCAGATGTGGTATGCATAGCATCATCTCTAGTGCTGCCGTCCCAGTAGTTCTAATGCAACAATTAATGACCGCACATACTAACCTTTGGACGCTGTGTAATTTGTTGATAGCCGTTTGTAGTTTGGTACATGGCCACCAAACCACCGCCACGTAGCAAACAAGCGGCCTAATCACTGCTGTGTAGAGCCATAGCATGATTTTTGGTGATAGACCCTATTTCTTACCAATCATTCTTCGGCATTGCCAGAGGATGACGCCAGCTTTGTTCAGCTTATGTTCTGTATGTTTGGTCCAGTTGAGTTTGCAGTCTACTAACTATTTGACCTGGGTCGATAACTGAAGTTCAGTATCTGCTTATCTAGTTAATGTATAGTTACCTAGGATGCGTTTAGTGGTGAACATAATCAGTTGTCTTTGTATATAAAATAAATCTATTTCTATATTTTCTTTATTTTCTTAATTTAACATATACTAGCAGGGGCGAATGGGATCCTGAATAGAAAATATACAAATTAAAACGCAAATTTTTTGATGAATTTCTTTGTTAGTATTTTTTTTGCTCACCATAGTTATCACTAATGAAGTTTTTGCAAAATGCGGAGCAATATGGCGTCTTGACAGTCCTATTCTCAGTTGGAACGCCTGTACAGCTTGCTTTGTACTACTTGCGAAAATAAGTTTGTATGCATAACCCTAGCGTAAGTAAGGTTAATCTTGTAGTAACTTTCATTACTTTTTCATGTAAAAACTAACGTTCTAATTTTTTTAACGATAAGATCGGAAGCCTATCCAGCTAAATAGCAACTTATAGGTACATACAGGAAAAAATATATAGATAGATAGTGATTATTTCTAGATTTATGTATTGTGGAATTAGCTTGCTATTTACAGCTTATTATGTATATAAATTAGGGATGAAAAAATGCCTTTTTTTGAATTTGAAAAAATTTGAAAATGAAACAAAAAAATCAGGATATTTTCGATTTTTTTTGAAACTATAGGTGCGGTCCTATTTGCGCCATAAGCGCTGATAGCACTCTCGACGCATCCAACACTCACACACTTCTCGTTTTAAATTATTAATTTAGTTAGCTGTTATTGAGATTTACTTACTATATCTTCTAACCGGCGAGGAATATAAGAAGCAAAATATTCTTATAATTTTTATAATGTTGCCTATCATTGTTCTATCTATAAAAATGTATGACGACCTAAACAAATAAACGCTGATAAAACCAATTTGAGCGGATCAAATTGGCGGGAATTCCGGCTGATTGCAATTAATGCAGGATTGCAATCACTATATACATAAATAGCTGTTGCCTGCGACTTCGTCCGCGCGGACTTCGTTTACTCCGCACTGCTCCTCCCCTGTAGGTGATAGCGTGATAATATGTAGCCTATATGTTGACCCGACCTGTCAGTAATATTCATGCAAAATTCGAAGTAAATCCATGCAGTACTTTTTGAGTTTACCCCGGACATACATACAGACAAACAGATAAACAGACAAAAATTCTAAAAACTATATTTTTGGCTTCGGTATCGATTGTACATCACACCCCAAGTATTCTTCTAAAAAAATATTCAATGTACAGTTTTGACGTTCCTACGATTTTATTATATGTATAGATGATGTGCATAATGCAAATACATGATTCCTCTTGGCCAATAAAATCACATACTTAACATCACAAATATTTTGCAATATCTAAAGTAAATAAGAAATATACAAGTCATGTCCTGCATTGAGTACTCAACACGTACATATTTATTTTTACGCCAAACCTCTTATGTTGCAGGCAGAGAAAATTAAGTGCTGTAAATCACAATCTAGACAGACTTGCCTGCTTCCATTACATATATTACTCTCTACAATCTAACTCATTGGTTTCGTAGACTCTTCACACCACCTTCGGAAAACATTAGACCAATTTGATTATAGTACGTCAGCATCGGTCTCCCCTGATACGTACATCCCCTCACATTCGCATTGTATATCTGTTTTGTAAATCGTTCATCTGCCATTATTTCGACATGTCCAAACCAACGGAGCATGCCCATTCTTAGTCTCTTCTCTCTCAGTATTATTAACGCTACTCATGAGTGTTACACCACATGTTTTTTCGTAACGTTCTCATTTAGACTGCATTAATTCTGCTTAAAATGTTCCTTCTATCCAGTTCTTGCTTCTACACAATATCGTTGGGACAAGCACAGAAGTCTTGCCAAGCATGGACTAGACAGGCAAACCAATTTAAGATAGTGCTTTGAAGTAGTTTCACTTTGCTCCCAACACACTCTTTTTTCTAAATTAGCGATGTACCTTCCATGTCTGCTGAAAGCATAACCAAGATATACTCCACACAGGTAAGGTAAAGGCTGCTGTACCGACTTTATTTTTGCCTATCAAATTCTTACTCCATCGAGAGTGACTGATGCTGAGGCTAGACAGAAAGTTGGCTCATCTATGCACTTTATCGGACTGACAATATAAAGAGAGCTATGACAAAATAGCTTTTGGATATTTTTTTGATTAATTACTTTGCGGAAATTCATAATTCAAAGGTGAAATTAACTAATTTTTTGCTATGTTCCGTGAACAATTTCCCATGGTCTCTTCGACGCCACCGGAAAAATAGCACCGCGGAAAAAAGCAAATTTTATTTAGTCAATTTCTCCTTTGAAAATAGCATTACGCCACGGCCGGTGCAATTTTCACCAAACATTTTCGTAAGGTAATTTTGAGTCTGCTAGCTACTAAACATCATGTAACATTTCTATCAGCTGGTTTAAGAAATTAAATGCTATCTGTACATCTATTGCAGGTTACCGTAATTCTTCGTAAAAATGAGTTCAATAAAGAGTTTACATACGGCTCTGTAAAGTCTTATGATTCAAATCAGTTACCTTCAAATGATCCCATTGAAGATACCAGAAGTGAAGCACAGTGCAAGATAACTCCAGGTAAATTTTTAAATAACCTCAGGGGTTTCCAACATGTTTTAGCTACAATAGAATATTTTTTATATAATGGCAGCAAGCAAACGTCTTTTCATATGATGAATTGCATGTAAAGATCGCCCACTTTCGATAAAAATTTCCAACTCCAAAGATCGTTGACACTTGGTGAAAAATATTATTAGGATTATTTCAATAAAGCTCAATTCTTAAAATCAGGTATTACACTACCTACACTCAGCTAGTTTCATAATTTTATGGTATCATTTAAGAATTGTTACACTTAAATAAAAATTTAAATCAATAATTTTCATTTATAAGCTTAAGCATCACATAGTTAATGTGACCGGAGGTGAAATAATATTAGGTCCTTTGCATATCAAATTGCCGCATTTTACACAAGGAAAGCATAGTAATCAAAGTATTTTTAATTATTTCATGGGATAGTTAACAGGCAGATGGTTTTCCTGTTAGAAAGAGTATAACCACCGCTTATAGACACCAAAAATGCTACCTTAACCTCCAAACCGGAACGACAGCTACAAACATTGACTTTATTGCGCTAGGAAAAGTAAGGTGGTGGTACCAAACCCGGTCGAGATATTACAAAACTCTACCACCTAGTGAGTGGTCTCTTGTGAACTATAACTGTTATGTATAAATCCGCCATTTTATAAGCAGTTCATTGAATCCTTTACTGAAAACTTTTGCCGTTCTGCCAGGCTTTTTTTATATCATAAGATAGCAAACAAGCAGTTGGGTATCCTGATGGTAAGAGTCAATCATCGCCTGTAGACACCAAAGATGTTAATGTTGCGTTACTATCTTGTGACGAGGTCTAATGCCACATGCATAAGTTTACTGGCTCCTTTACCCTCCAAACCGAAACACGACAGCGTCAGTGCTGACGCTATTGCGGCAGGAATAGTTTAGGCGGTGGTACCTGACCCGGGTGAGACAATGCAGAACTCTACCACCTAGTAGTCGTAGGCTGGTCGTAAAAATCCATCAATTGGCTATAATTGTCACTACCATCGTTACTACTAGGTGGTAGAGTTCTGAAATGTCTTGTAAGAGTATTTGGTACCACCGCCTTAACTATTCCTGCCGTAATAGCGTCAATGCTTGACATATCGTGTTCTGGTTTGGAAAGTAAGGTAGCCGGTAGACTTATGCATGTGGCATTGCCGTTCCGCCACACGGATAGCACGCACTTTTTTGTACACTAGCGTGTGTACTAGCACTAAAATTAATATTATCAAAGTTAATAATCTCCCTATATTATTTTTAATAAGCTACCTGTTTTGTAAAAATGTAGAAATTGATTAGAATACTACTCGTTATCAGTCTGCACAATAAATTAAATAAAAAGTTCTTAGATATGAAATTGGTGTTTTGACGAAATTGACCATTTTGAAAGTGAACGATCGCCTATAGACATCAAAGATGTTAATGGTGCGCTGCCATCCGGGTGGCAAGATGGCAATACCATATGTATGAGACTATCGACTACCTTACCCTGGACCACGATAATGACAAATCTTGACACAATTGCGGCAGGAATAGGTAACTAATACATAACGCCCATATCGCAAGCATTTTGCTTACGTTGGGGCTAGTTCGATTCGTGTTATTTGTTCAGCCATATTTATTATTATTATTATTTATCTATCCTTTTTTACTGTAAAAGAAAAAATGTTTTGCGACATGAATTTTTTTTTAGGCTTACTTATGGGCGTTTTTGATGGCCACGGCGGACCTGCATGTGCACAAGTTATTTCTAAAAGACTACTTAAATATATAGCTACAGCTCTTTTACCACTCACATCATTAAAAAATTATATGAAAGCTGATCACCGAGATAACCTGATTGAAACTTTTAATGATAGAGTAAGGTTAAAATGATTATTTTTTAATCTTTTATATTCACGTTTTTAATAATATTTATAATATTAATTTTGTGTAATTTTTAGGCAGACATTATACAGGATTTAAAGATTATATATGACGAGAGTTTTAATCAATATTTGAAACATCTTTCTGAAACAGCAAAAGATGAAATCGACGTTCAAGAATCATTGACAAAAGGAATCATGCATTTAGATCAAGATTTATCTAGAGAAGTTCTGGAACCATTTTGTAAAACTGGTACTGCTAATCCTAAGACTCTTTCCGTAGCTTTGTCTGGTGCAGTCGTTTGTGTGTCATATATTGACGGACCTCATGTTTATGTCGCCAATGTTGGTGACTGTAATGCTGTGATTGGCACTTTAAATGAAGATAATGAATGGACTGCAAAGAAAATTACAAAAGAGCACAATGCTGAAAACTTTGATGAATTGAAACGAATATGGAATGAACACCCAGATTCAGAAAGGAAAACTGTAATAAGAAGGGATAGGTTGCTCGGTGAGCTAGCACCTTTACGTAGCTTAGGTGATTATAGATATAAATGGGACGTAAATACATTATCAAATGTAGCTGTTCCAATAGTTGGCCAAAGAGCTATTCCTCCTAATTATTACACTCCACCATATCTGACTGCTACTCCTGATGTTTATTATCACCGACTAACAACAAATGATAAGTTTTTGGTCATCGCCTCGGATGGATTATGGGATATGATAACACCTCTCCAAGCTGTAAAGTTAGTTGGTGAACATATGAAGGGTAAAGTATTTTTTAATCCACTTAAGTTACCGAAGAAAGATATTCAATTAGGTGATATTAATGACCTTTTGCTGCATAGAAAAGAAAGTCTTAAAAGTAAACCTAAAGATAGAAATGCAGCAACACATTTAATAAGACACGCGATTGGAGGAACAGAATATGGTGTGGACCATGCTAGACTCTCACATTTATTAAGTTTATCCCCAGATGTTAGTCGAATGTTTAGGGATGACATGACTGTAACGGTTGTTTACTTTGATTCCGAATATGTAAGGCAATATCCAGCCTAGTGCATATCCTTAAAATTTATATTATTTATAATGGGGCTCCTAAGTCAGCAACATTTTATTACAATATGTTACGACAAAATGTTTATTTGTCAAACTGTTCGGCAAAATTTTCGGTAAAATTAAGCGCTTCACACACGGCAACTGTAATGTATGTTAATGTACATTAAATTAAAGTTTCTAGGATGTATATCTTTAAAGTATATTAAAGGATCAACAGGTAATGTAATGTATCATTCCCTTCATTGGTATACGTCTCGATTTTTTTTATGTAATAAGATAGCAAATAAGCAAATGGGTCTCCAGTTAGAAAGAGTCAACCATCGAGTATACACACCAAAGATGTTAATAGTGCGTTTCTATCTTGTTGCGAGGTGTATTGCCACATACATAAATTTACCGGCAACCTTACTCGCCAAACCGGAACACGCCAGTGACAAGCACTGACGCTATTGCGCAGGAATATGTATGGCGGTGGTACCAGAACCGGGCAAGACAATACAAAACTTTAACACCTAGTAGCCACAACAGTTGGCCTATTCTTCCAAGGAGCCTGTGACCAACACGGGTACGATTGCCGTACTTTCCAGCTACTAATTACTTAGGTATTATAAAAGATGTTCTTATTTATATGTTATAAATTGTTATATTATGGATCTGTCGAATTACTCATTACTAGATTTACTAGATATTTCATCAGAAATTGACTTGGTATGTTCGGCACTCGCTTCTCTCTGTACCCCGTAATGGATCTGGCGTAAAGATATGTATGTACATATATAAGATTATTTGTATTGGGATTTTGATACACGTATTGCCACATGTACAAAGAGACGTATTAAGATGTATCGAAATATAGATGTATATTTAAGTAAGTATCGCTTTTATATTAAGATACGAAGATGTAAAAATATACATTATTACTGTCATACGTAGTGTCTTGACGATTTCTATAAAATAGACTTATCATGCTATAATTATACATTTTTACATTATAGCTGCCGTGTATGAAGGTTTTTAGAGGTCGATCGGTTGATCGATGATTGACATTAACAAATTGCTGATTTAGAATCCCTTACGCATAACATTGTCTGCAGTGCCTTGTATTCAATTTTTTTTCGTATAGTGTATTGTGTTCCTATAGTTGTCATAATTATTCTGAGTTTTTAATTTATTTTTTAATAAACTGTGAATACATTTATTTATATAGTTATCGTGATAATGATAAGATACGGTATCAATATTTTGTCTATTTTAACTTTTTTGGGTTCCGTAGTAAAATAGGAATTTCTGAAATATGTCACATCTATTCGGCTGTTCTGTTTTAAAAAAATATTAGTATTAAATATAATCACAGATCATAATGATCTCTACATATTAGAAACTTGTATTTCTTAAAAACATACTGAACTAAAAATTGTCGGTTCTTGTTATCGCAAGAAACTTGCGGTAACCATTATCACATCGGTAAAATGCAGCGGTGGGATCACCACTTATCTCGCCAACCGAAACGTCGGTGAATAGTCACGAATCGGAAAGTCTACAGATGTTCGGTTTGCTCTGCCTGCGTACCAAGGAAACTTGCGTGATCATACTCAAACTAAACTTTAAGTATTTTTAATATCGAACGATATTACCTCATCATATCGTTTATTCGTCTCACCAATATTATAACTTGTTAAACAGTTTTAAACATTAAATTTTCGGTGTTCAGTTGATTTTTAGTAATACTTTTGTTATGTAAGTGCTAAACAGATACTTTGTATGGTGTGCCTTAACGTTCTTAATACTTAAATGTTACGAAACAACCAATAGGGCTTAATTCTTTTAAAACAGTTCAATGAAGAAGTGTATTCAATGTATAAAATATATGCAAAGAAAAAGAAACGTATAATGCGCATAACCAAGACAAATTATAAGCAAATAGAGCTATTGTATTATTTATATACTTACTTTTATAATAGGTTAAAATGCACTTGTGCTGTTTTAAAAACACGTTTTATTAAATTTATATCTACCAACATGTTATAATATATGTAATTAAAAACAT
The DNA here is from genome assembly GCA_036924255.1 of Apodemia mormo. Classification (NCBI taxonomy): domain Eukaryota; kingdom Metazoa; phylum Arthropoda; class Insecta; order Lepidoptera; family Riodinidae; genus Apodemia; species Apodemia mormo. Next base: position 13,600,673 of record JAUPFN010000004.1, on the reverse strand, counting down.
AATTATGTAAATATTTAAATATGTATGTTTGTATATAATTGTGAAATCGCTAAACTCACACAATTTGATCGATAATTGTATAATTTGGCATATGCATAACTCGCGCGAATTAACATGACACTTGTGTAAAGTACTGTGCAAGTTTATTTTCAACTAGCTGCAGCGTGCAGCACGCTGCATTATAAGAGAGTTTGGCGAATCTCGCGGAATTACCAAACACTTCCGGTATAAAAAGTAGCCTATGTGTTATTCCAGTACATTATCTACCTGTGTGCCAAATTTCATTCAAATCCGTCCAGTAGTTTTTGCGTGATTGAATGACAAACATCCATCAAAAACATCCAAACTTTCGCATTTATAATATTAATATAGATAGATGTTTAAAAACGCAAATACAGGTGCAACGGTGATGGCGGTCGCCGCGCAAGGTATCGAGGAGAGGAGTATCGAGTACTGAGTGCTAAATGTGAGTTTTTCTTTTCGCATTCGATCGTGAGCGCGTTTCGAGTTTACTAGGAATTTGTATGTGATTTGTACTGCGCCACCTAGTAGAGATGTGATAAACGGCTTTTAATTATTAACACGTTTAAACGTTTTGCTTATACTTTTAAGCGTGCTTAAAAAAGCGCTTTTCGTTTAAACGCTTTTTTAAACAAAAGTTGTTGATCGTTGAGAAGGTCAATTATAAAACGAAAATTTAAGTGAATTAGTAGCGACCGATAAAGCCGAGAGCTGAAAAAAGCGTTTAATGTTTTGTGGTTTTGTTAGTGTTATTACTTATTACTAGCTTATAGAAATGACGTGTTATCAAATACAATACAAATTATTATACAATACTAGCTGACCCGGCAAACGTTTCGTCATATAAATTATTGAATTAAAAAATCGGGATAGAAGGGTGAATATGAGGGTTGTATGTATTTTTAAAGTATTTTTAAATTAATAATTTTATTTATTTTTATTATTATTATTTTTTTTTTTTTTTATATTTATAATTAAATTTAATATGTATTTTTAAATTTCGACCCGCGGTCGAATTTCGGTACCCGGTCGAATTTCGACCCACGGTCGAATTTCGGCACCCGGTCGAATTTCGACCCACGGTCGAATTTCGGCACCCGGTCTAATTTCGGAACCCGGTCGAATTTCGACCCACGGTCGAATTTCAGCACCCGGTCGAATTTCGACCCACGGTTCAATTTCGGCACCAGGTCGAATTTCGACCGGCGGTTGAAACTCGGCAACCGATTGAAATTCGACACTCGGTCGAATTTCGACACTCGTTCGAAATTCAACTTTTGGTCGAAATTCGACATTCGGCCGAAATTCTGTATAAATGTCGAACATTTGGCACTAGAAAAAAAAGTAAATTCAATCAAATAGTAGATAGACTCTTTCACTTTCAATGCACGAGCTAAAGGGAAGTGGCTGGATATTTCTGTGCTTACAATACCTTAGCAAAAAGTGTCGTGACAACTTTTCGTAAGAATTTTTTCCGTCTAGCCCCCTTTCACAACGCGCGATAAGGAACTTCGTTCCAATAAAAATAGAAAAAATTGTCTTAAAAATAAAAAAATAATGCTAGGGGTGGACAACCCTTATCACTTAGGGGTATAAAAAAATAAACAGTAGCCGATTTTCAGACCTACTGAATAAGCATATAAAATTTCATGAAAATCGGTAAAGCCCATTCGGAGGAGTATGGTAAATAATATTGTAACACGAGAATTTTATATATAAGGTACTTTCTTAATCAATCAACTTCCCTTCGTACTTTTCAGACTTAGGACTGTCTGAAATGAATAGTAACACAATATATACTTTTTTATCCATCACGTAATTTCAATAATTAATATAAACAAAATTACTTTTTGTCGCGCTAAATAAAATAAACAATTGATGAGCTCGTCGAATCGCTTCAACAACGAAAAGCGTACTGGAACTCAGAACTTGAAAAAACGTAAGTTGTCAATTCGTTGTAAAAAGTACTAACCAACCAAAAACGAAGCGTTGTCAGTCCGACACAAATATTGCGTAAACAAGTAGAAAATAATTTAGCCGCATCTTAAACAACGTTTAAACGAAAACAGCTTAAATCCGTAAGCGTGCTTATGGGCTTATTTTGAAAAGCCTAATTTTTTAAGCCTATATCGTTTAAACGCCCACGACTACCACCTAGTGGTAAACTGGTTTCTCACGTTTACCACTAGGTGGCGCTGTACAAATCACATACAAATTCCTAGTAAACTCCAAACGCGCTCACGATCGAATGCGAAAAGAAAAACACTTAGCACTCTGAGCTAGGTGTCATATAAACTTGCCCGAGTTGTAGGTAGGTATTTTTCTTGGAGAGGGATTTTGCTATGCTTATGTTGTAACTTGCTACCAAATGGCGCTGCAGCATGTCGGTGTTATATACACTGCCAGGATAACGTCAGCCAGGTTTAATTTTGACATATTAAGTCGATACAAGTTTAATAAAAATGTATTGGTTATACAGTGCAAGATTTGTGTTGGGCGAGTGCTCATGATATAGACCGTTTCCGGCCGTATGCATGTTTATGAATGGACAGATGAACTACGGAACCCTTTTTTAAATTATTGAGTTACATTTTTTTTAATTGACTTTTTAATATTGATAATATAAACAAACAATTATTATGTATGGACATATTGTATTTGTGTGAATATGTTGTTTAATTATATGACGATTATTATGTATGTACAATTCATAGGTGCTTTTGAAAATATTAAAATACAATTAGTCAACGAATAGTGTTATAAGTTATGGTCATCGCACACTGTACCAGCGCTGTAACCGCAAATGACATGGCAACGTTCTTAACTACGAATACCAGCGCGTTGACCGGGGGCGCTGCTCGTTAATTAACAACGAATTCGTTGGTATACTGTGTCATGACCTTTATTAACTGGTGATATTAATGTATTGCTAGTGTGATATTATTTAAAATGTTGCAAGTTGTCTTCGTGTATGTTTGGGCTGTTTTTAAAATTGTAAATTATATGTTACGAATCTAGGCATCACGTTCCTTAATCTATATAAATTACACAGCGTCTAAAAAATTCTGTCCGACCCGAAAGTGGCATATAAGTATGTTGATGACATTATCAAAAAATGAAAATGCTGTGCTGAAAATGACGGAAATATTCTTCGACATGTTAATACACCAATGCGGGAGCGAAACTACGAAAGAACTAAGTTGTATGGCAGTGTTTCGCGTATGCTATGTCTCACTCAAATAATATTAGTGAGATGATAGTTGCGTCTTTGTCGATAATATTCCAAGGTTCGTTCCGAATTTTCAACTTTTGATCCAATTATCAGACGGGGCACCATTGAGGAATATGTGTGTCACTCGAGCAATGTGCGAATCTTCAGGTGCGACAAAGTTAATTATGGTAAAGTCTTATTACCTTACGCAGTAGGCCCGTAAAAGAAATAAGTTTAAGCGCATATCTTTTATGTTTAAAACTAAGTCACATTCTACTTACACGACGTTTTTATGTAAGACTCATTTCTTGTTCCAGACGAAACGACGCGATAATCGGGGAAAAGGTTGGTTATTTGATTGCAAATATTGGCTAAAACGACGAAATATTTATTTTCAATTGCTTAAGAATGACTTTAAGTACCGAAAATTAGGCACTGACATGTACTTATCGAGAAACAGACGCGCCTTTTGAAATCTTACTGTTACGGTGGTTATTTTCGCAAAAAATTACGGACGCGCTAATATGCGTATTAACGCGTCCGTAATTTGGCTGTGTTTAGACGATACTAAACTCAAATAAAACCACACATTTATTCTTGCTCTTATTCCATTAGCGTTGTTTTAGGCCGTGACCTTAAATCTAGTTATTTATTTATCGAAGCCCCGCATCCATTTTAATTGATTACTTCCCTTTAACTTTGGGCCACCTGGTGGCCTGGGGGCGCCACTGTTGGCGTAAAGTGTCTTGGATGGGTCCTGTATCAAAATTAGTTGGCACTGATAAGTTATCACTTTTTCCTAGAAACAGAGCTAGCCAAGAAATTCAAGTTAAATATAAACTTTTCTTGTATTTTTCGGCAAATTGATTTATTAAGTCATCTATAGCTGAGAACGATTTCAGTTTTTCTAGAATTTCTGCCTCTATAAACAATGCAAAGGTGACAATTCTGACAGCTGTTCCAGTCCAATCGAAGTCCTTAGTTATTTTTTTAGCACGTGAGGGGCTCATGCAGCCTGGGGGCCTCGTATCATTGATACGGCGGTAGCTACGCCCCTGCTCTAACCACCTACAGTTGCATTTCCTGATTTTACGTTTCCCTTTTTTTACATTTATCCTTTCCCGAGGTTAGCAGAGTGTAGTTTCATATCTACTCGTACCGAATGAGCCAGGCTTATTTATATCAGGCAGACTTACTTCTTCCGCGTTCGTTTCACCCATTCAAACAAACACGCCTGTTACTAGTCTCTCAACATAATCATCGGAAATCATCCATTTTGATCATGGTGGATCAGTCTTATTATTCTTCGATATCTTGCCATTCTAACATCACATACTCGTTCGACAGTTAGAACGGTATCGTCTGTTCAATGCGTCTGTCTACGTCCTGTGTCACTATAATTTGCAATTTGCGGTACCTCGTTTATTACCCAAAACATGTTGCTATATTTATCCGATTGACAATTATACTTTTCACTCCTACATTTTTTACAGAATTAAATGACAATTATGAAGTACCATTTCAATGAAGCTGTATTATATCTCAGCACTTCTAATATCTGCATGAAATACAACTTTTAATACTGCTGTCATCTTCCGAGGTCTTACCCTCTCTTTCTAACACATCTGTATAAAAGGAGATGATGAGACCTCGTAGAATGAGATGGCACGTACGTATTTGTTTTAAGTGATTAATACGAGTGCTAACTCCACCTTTACCTAATACTTCATGGCCATTTCTGTTGATATGACATATTGTTATCAATAAATGTGATATTTGTTAATGATGCGTTGCAAGCCGCTTAGTTTAGATCCGAGCCTATGTACACACTGACTACATTACCGTCCAGACCCATACACGTTACACATAAACATTAATATGGCGGTGGCAATATAATGCAGGGTCTGGAACGGGGGCGACTTATGCAGACGTTGTCTTATCCTACTTATCTTTCCGTACTTATACGTACGTCTTACCTGAAAGGGCGTAGATCATCTAAAAAAGGCGTCCTACAACCTAAACCTAAAACTGCTACCTTTCTGCAGTATTATTCAAGCTTTTTGTTAGATTATTTGTATTTGTTTAAATCGGTCCCTAATCTTTTCAATATATTATCCATATGACCTATGGAGCGAAACCGACTTTACCCCAACTTGATTTTAATTAATAATTAATATTTTTATTAATAAAATAACTGGGTAAGTTATTACGTGCTTACAATTATAACGTAGTCAAATAATATATGTATAAATAAATAAATTTAACACGCTGACTAGACCTAGTCTGAGAATATTAAAATTAGTTAGTTCAAAGGATGTTACTGTTTTTAAATTTACTTTCTATTCATTCATTCGACTCTGTTACTCCCATAAAATGGTCTTTTAACATCCACGGAGGTATTAACCGCAAGGTGTGTTACCAATGGCTTAAAATTAATGGAAAAAACAACGACCTCTATGTACTAAAGTACTAGACAAGACACGCCGAACGTCATTCGTGTTCCACTAAAGTGCTGTCCATGGACCGCAACTACTTCAATCCGTTATAGACCGCTGTGTGCAAATTTGGTTTACACAAATAGATTTTTCTGATACGCCATTTTAACCGGAGTGAAAATAAAAATGTGGTTGTAAGTATACCTCGTTGAAACACGTAAGCGCCATAAAATTCGCGGTGGTTCCCGACCATAGTCGCAAAAAAATTACATCTCGCTTACCTATTTTACGCTACTAGTGCTGATTAATTATGGCTTTGGTTGGACGATGTATTATTATATCAACGTTTCAGCGACAATTGGTTTTATTACAGGCAGACTTACTTCTCCGCGTTCATTTCACACATTCATACAAATAAGTCTGTTACTAGTCTCTCAACATAATTATCGGAAATTGTCGGGGAATGGAACACGACTTCTTCTTATCATAGCTTCTCTATACATTCTTTTTGGGAAAAAATTGCATCATAGATATTCTATAAAGGGAACATTATTTTTCTTAAGCAAGTAATAAATTACCAATAACATTTTTAAAAGCAGCTACTCGAAATTTCGCCCTCATTTTGTCACAGGAGTGTGATGTTACAAAGCTTAAACCTTCCACATAATCAAATCCAGAATACATTTTCATACCTTACTAGTAGGTAATTTATTAAGTTAGCACGTTCAAAATGGACCTTTTTAGTTCTATTATAATTTTTATAATTCATTAAAACTAAGACTTAAGACATGAAAAGTCCTAAACGAGGAATCTTTTAAAGATTTATTGAGATATTCAATAATAGAGTCAATAATAATCAGTTAAGTATATTACATCCTGAAGATGCTTTAAAAAGTGAAACCGGTCGAGTAATATAATAAAAATTGTGTAAAAGTGAAATTTATGTACAAGTGGAATAGTAAAAGTGTCTAGTAACAATGGAATTTCACCAAGTGCCGACGATGGAAAGTATAGAATATATATTCTTATTGACTATGAAGTCTTAAAATATTAAAAAATTTCTTTTATTGGATACGTGATGCCTTGTACTCGTTACTTTTTGAGCAGTTTGTAATAAATAAAAAGTAGAAATTAGGAGTAAGAAAATAAACGAAATAACCTACCTCAATTTTATTTATTATTGAATATCCTAAAATGAATGTGACTACCGTGTTGGTGGAGTGGTTAGGTAGACATCTTACGACGCCGATCGGGACGAGACTTGGATTTTGATCCTCGACAGAATCTGCATTTTTGTGAAGAGCAACGATTTTTATATCATAACAAACAAAAAAAGGCTCTCGTGGTGGAACGAGATAACCTGCATGGCCTAGACACCAAAGGTTTTCATGGTGCCTTACTCTTAGTGTGACGTGATGGTAATATCACATGCATAAGTTTACCGGCAGCCTTACTGAAAACGGAGCACTATAGATATAGTGATACTCACTGATGCTATTGCGGTAGGCATAAGTAAGGCGGTAGCACCGGGCCGGGCGAGACCTTGTGGAAATCTATGATCTAATAAGGGCGTCTTAGACTTTTGGTGGGGCAGAAAACGAAGAAAATCTAAACTGGTTAGATAACCTTGCAGGCCTTAAAACGTCCGGTAAATTGAAGTCAAAAGAATACTTGAACATAGATTTTTGAGCTGATTTGTAGTTATTTTTTATTTATTTTTATAGTAGAGGCGGCAAACAAACAGATGGTGCAACTGATGATAACTGATCACCGCCGCCCATGGACATCCGCAATACCGGGGGTATTGCGGATAACTCCTGAATGGATAAACCGATTTTGATGAAATTTATGGATTGGACACAGTTTTATGAGGGACAGAGCTGATTAGATTTTGTACTCGATCGATGCATTAATTTAGAAGTTAGACGATGGTCACGCCGTATGCCGTACTGGTACGCGTTCACGCGCGGTGCGGTTGGTCGACGGACTAACGTATGATCTTGCGGTGTCGCTATTCAGCGACGTCATCTTGTCCAAGTGAGAGGAACAAACACATGATGGATGCAGGAAGGAAAGAGACGGATAGCCGGACAAGGACTCCCGCGTAAACAGTTAGGTGCATTAAAAAAATAACTGCATCGTCATTTTTTTTGAGTTTTTTGAAAATTTCTCAAAATCTCCGAGGCCGAATAGGTTCAAAATTTCAGGAAGTCCAAGTTGAGCAGAATTCAATCGAATGCCGTCAACCGCGTTTCGATCGGTCAAGCCGTTCAAAAGTTATGAGATGTTTACATACACACACACATACAGATTTACTGACGTCATCATGAAAATAGAAAAGGTTCCCAGGACCTCTAAACGTGGACTACCGGTGAAAACTTGATTTTCAAATATCGGGGCAAAATCAGTAACTCCATACGTACCATAAAAACACTTTTTTTTTTTAATTTTCGTCATTGTCAAATCCCGATCAAATCAATCGATTTTGATCCGATTTATGGTATTTCACGTAGTTTCTTAATCAGAATAGCTTTTAAATAAATCGGTATATTAGCTTGAAATTAATTTTAAAAATATGAAGTACCTAGGTAAATTTGCTGTAGGTAAATAACGAAATTTTAATATTTGAAAAACTATGTTTTTTGAAAATTAGATTCGATTTTGATTTCTGAAAGTGCATTTGACGAAGTTTTTTTAGTACTAAAATATTGTAAAAGATCAAAAAGTGATTGGTTGAAAAAATTCGAAATTATGTCGAAAAAATATTTTCAAAATTTTTGTCAACGGTAACTCCCGAACGGATAAACCGATTTTGATGCAATTTATGGTATTGGATGCATTCATTGAAAAACAAGGAATAGTGCCGAAATTTATTTGGAGATTTTTCAAAATTTCTCAAAATCTACTGAGTTGAATCGATTTATATTTTCAAAAAGTCTAAGTTAAGCGGAACCCAAACGTATGCCACCAACCGCGTTTCCATCGGTCAATCCGTTCAAAAGTTGTGAGATGTTCACATACATACATCCGCAAACACACACATGCTGACACATACATGCTGACATCAACGTAAAAATTGACAAAACGTGGAGATCTGGTAAAATATCCGAAAATTGATACAAAATCATTAACTACCTTACAGTGGTGTAGCGTGCCTCGGAAGACCCCTGCATCAAAATTAGTTGGGGGTTTAAATGAAAGGTAAAGATTTTTCACCAAAGAAACAAAACCGGGCGAGACGTTGCGAAACTCTACCACTTAGTAGTCACGATGGCAGTGACACATAGAGCCAATTGGTTGCCTCTTACGACCTGCCTGGCAGAACGGCAGTTGGTCGGCAGAAACACGGGGGAAAATTATAATGAAAATGATGATTGTAAGTTATCACTTCCTCCTATAAATTGAGCTAGCCAAACAATTTAAATTTAATATACATTGTTCTTGCTTTTCTTCGGCAAATTGATTTAATAAATCACCTATAGCTGAAGACCATTTCAGTTTCTCTAAAATGTCTGCTTTTACGAGTATAGACAATAGTGACAACTCTGATAGCCGTTCTTGTCCTATCAAAATCCTTAGGTAACTTTTCATTAGATTTAATTGTGAAAACTCCACAGGCCCGTAAGACATTTTTTTTGTTTTTTCCTGGGAAGCACAAGATTAAGTTACATTTTGGAAAAAAATCGACTAAATTTTTATTACACACGCTAGGGGCCTCAGTAGCCCGTGGGCCCCGTATCATTAATACGGCAGTAGCTACGCCCCTGCTTCCCGTCTACATACGTAGCGGGAAATTTCAGAAACTTTCTGTCACTTAATTTTTTTGATAATTCAAAATTCTGAATGTTATTCTGACTTTGGATCTCATATATATATACTTGTTTTTTTTAACTTTACTAATATTTTACAATTATATCTTAAAATTTAAACAACTACATTTACGATCAGGTATAGGTGTAAATATAAATTATGCAAATTCTTAAAAGACTACCTAAGTCAATGCTCAAATACGTAATCTTGCCATAAACATTGTTACCAAGAAAAAATCATTTTTTCTGTTGCACGTTAAACATGTATTACGTTTACAGTGGTTTAATACATTTAATCTGGTCTGGTTTAATACATTAATATAAAACCATTAAAAATATAAGTATACATATTTTTTTGAAAATTCAAAATTCTGAATGATATTCTGACTTTGGATCGCATATATTATACGTATTTTTTTATCTTTACTAATATTTTTACAATTATTTCTTAAAATCTAAACAACTAGATTTACGGTCACATATAGGTATAAATATAAATTTTGCAAACTCTTAAAAGACTACATCTACCTACCAGAGAAAGGTATATATAATAAATATATAAATACAAGTTTTGCAAACTCTTAAAAGACTACATCTACCTACCAGAGAAAGGTATATATAATAAATATATAAATACAAGTTTTGCAAACTCTTAAAAGACTACCAAACTCAATGCTTAAATACATAATCTTGCCATAAACATTGTTACCAAGAAAATTCATTTTTTCTGTTGTACGTAACATGTTTACTTTTACAGTGTGTAGTTTAATACATTAATATAAAACTATTAAAAATATATAAAGCTTATTCGTAGTGGTCTCCATTGGCTGCACTACTGCCGTCCTTTAAACGTTGATGCCAGTTATCAATATAAGCACGCAGTCTTTTCATGGGAAAATTCTTCACTGCCAATCGTATGGATTGTTTTAGGGACTCCAAATTATCATGACATTTAGAGCAAGCCATACTCTCTAAAACTGACGAAACTAAAAATTACATCACGCTATGATAGTCGCCATTTCATTTGACAGCTGTACAATTTTCTGTAATAAGTATAAATCTATACATTCTTGGTATATGGCTTTGTTTTTAATTTCCCTGGTACACTACACCCTTCTCCTTGGCTATTTTTTTATATCGAGATAGTTAACAAACAGATGGGTCTCCTCATGGAAAGAAGAAACCATCGCCTATAGACACCAAAGATGTTAATGGTGCAAGCTATGTGTGTGGCGGGGTTGCAATGCCACATGCATAAGTCTACTAGTTACTTAACCTCCAAATCTGAACACTACAATGACAAGCGTTGACGCTATTGCGGCAGTAATAGGTAAGGCGGTGGTAGTAAATACCCGGGCGAGACGTTGCGGAATTCTACTACCTAGTAGTCACGATATAGTGACACGTATCGACACTCAGTCGCCTCTTAAGACCTGCCTGGTAAAACTGCAGCTAGTCTTTTCTTCAAAGGAGCCCGGACCAACACGGTGTACTTGGAGAAGTAATTATAGGTGGTAGGTAAACCTGCTGCTGTTGCTACTCCGGATATATCCGTCATTGACGTAAAAAGTAAAAGCTCTCTTAGTCCGCATCATCGTTATGGGCAACTTCGGAACTATAGGTACATTGCACGTGGCCCGATACGCTCTTTACCGATTTTTATAGATCAACTGTCGGAGGTAAAAAAACGGTTAAAATTAATGGAATAAATGTATTTACTATTTTATTTTGTATTTATTATATTTCAAATAACTGTACTTATAACTACAAAAATTAAAGTAAGCCCAATTAACAGATCCATGATTTCCTTCGACTCTTGCACGTCTTCGCCACCTAGATTCAAGACTCGCGCACCGTCGCCATGACCATAATGGTCAGAAGCTTCCCAATTAATCAACAAAGTACAACGTGGGCATTATCCGATTTCAGGGACGGTTTGGTGAGGTGTCAGTTATAAAGGAGTGACTAAGCCATATTTTTGATAAAATCATCAAATCAAAACATCGGCACAAATGTATCAAGATACATGCTTGAGAAGATAATTAAACACCTTAATAACACCATTTTCCATAACCAAGAATGACAAGACTCGGCGCCGGAGCATAAAACTCGATCCACCCAATCTTGGTTAGAAACCAATATTCCAGACTTCATCAGAACTGAAGACTGGCTGACATCTAGCCCGGATCTTAATTCGCTGGATTACGATTTATGGTGAGTTTTAGAGAGTATGGCTTGCTCTAAATGCATGATAATTTGGAGTTCCTAAAACAATCCATATGATCGGCAGTAAAGAATTTTCCCATGGTTTAAGGTTTTTAATATGTTTTCAGGGCATTTTAATAAAAAAGAATCGTCTTGGCATTGCTTTCCACCAGGTTTCCATGACGTAAACCATAGCCGGACACTTAGCACGGTTTCAACCTCCTGCCGGATACCTTTAAAGTGTCATAAATTTTAAATATACTTTCGTCATAGTATAACAGCTGAATTTATATTTAAGATTCAGAGTTTTGATGATTTATACATCTTAACTGACACGTTGAAAATCAAATGTTAAAATGGTTACTGTGTCATCATTAGGAGATAGACATATACCATCTTAGACTTTTTTGCACATGTCTTTAAGATAGTATACAATTCCGTATAATATATAAAAACCTATACAATTTCGTAGTACATTTTTTTGACCTATCTCGTAAAGGCCAGCGTTTGCAATGTAAGCGCACAAAAAGATGTTTTTCATGGCAAACTTTATTATATGACGTATTTATTTATAAAAAGTATCATGTGAGCTATAATTTGACAAATTTTCAATTGGGAAGACATCACTGAAAAAAAGGAATATTTATTCAACTGAAATATTAGATACAAAAAGATTATATGTTTCAATTAGAGCATGAAGTATAATGTCGAATATTTTTATATACGTCATTTTTTTGGGATACAAATTCGTAAGCTAATAGTAAATATGATGTTAGTAATAAATCACAATATACATATACCTAAACACATAGAAATAAATAAATAAATAAATAAATAAATATATATATATATATATATATATATATATATATATATATATATATATATATAAATAATAAATAAATATAAATAAATATTCAAGGGACAAATTACACTAACTGATCTAACCCCAAAGTAAGCAAATTATTTGCTTGTGTTATGGGTGTTAGTCAACGATACTAATACATAGAAATACATATATAAATACAAGAATATATTTAATATACATACACCCAAACCCGGAAATACAGACATTTATGTTCATCACACAAATGCTTGTCCCCGTCGGGGATCGAACCCGAGCCCCGTCGATCGCGTAGTCAGGATCGCTAACCACTCGACCAACGGGGCGGTCAATATATATATATATATATATATATATATATATATATATATATATATATATATATATATATATATATATATATATATATATATATATATATATATATATATATATATATATATATATATATATATATATACCTATATACTATATACCTATATGCTATATACCTAGCTGCAAATGATTTAGTCTTAAAATAAACATGTACCTAATTAGATTTCGGTACTGAGAGTCTTTTTTCCCGAATAAAAACTTGCAAGTTCATAGTTAATATTATGATCCTGTGAGCAATAAAACAAAACGGCTAGCAATATGCTGAGGGAAAACTCGTCAGCTTGTGTTGTACGCCGTGTTGTTCCGGGATCCTAAGTAGAATAGCCCAACTGCTTACCCAAAGGTGGTAATGGTGCGTTGCCAACCTGAGGCTGAGATCTTATGCCTCTTACGTAGGTAAGTTTATCAGCTACCTTACCCTTCAACCGGAACACGACTATGACAAGCAAGTCATTATGGCGGAAGAAAAAGGTAAGGCAATGGTACTATAAACCCGGGCGAGTCGTCACAAGACTCTACCACCTAGTCGAGGTCACGATGTCAGTGACAGATTAACCATCACTCGCCTTTTACGAAGCGAGTCGTCACAAGACTCTACCACCTAGTCGAGGTCACGATGTCAGTGACAGATAAACCATCGCTCGCCTTTTACGAAGCGAGTCGTCACAAGACTCTACCACCTAGTCGAGGTCACGATGTCAGTGACAGATAAACCATCGCTCGCCTTTTACGAAGCGAGTCGTCACAAGACTCTACCACCTAGTCGAGGTCACGATGTCAGTGACAGATAAACCATCGCTCGCCTTTTACGAAGCGAGTCGTCACAAGACTCTACCACCTAGTCGAGGTCACGATGTCAGTGACAGATAAACCATCGCTCGCCTTTTACGAAGCGAGTCGTCACAAGACTCTACCACCTAGTCGAGGTCACGATGTCAGTGACAGATAAACCATCGCTCGCCTTTTACGAAGCGAGTCGTCACAAGACTCTACCACCTAGTCGAGGTCACGATGTCAGTGACAGATAAACCATCGCTCGCCTTTTACGAAGCGAGTCGTCACAAGACTCTACCACCTAGTCGAGGTCACGATGTCAGTGACAGATAAACCATCGCTCGCCTTTTACGAAGCAACTCGTAAAAGGCAAGCGATGGTTTATCTGTCACTGACATCGTGACCTCGACTAGGTGGTAGAGTCTTGTGACGACTCGCCCGGGTTTATAGTACCATTGCCTTACCTTTTTCTTCCGCCATAATGACTTGCTTGTCATAGTCGTGTTCCGGTTGAAGGGTAAGGTAGCTGATAAACTTACCTACGTAAGAGGCATAAGATCCCAGCCTCAGATTGGCAATGCACCATTACCACCTTTGGTGTTTATAGGCGACGGAATTTCTTATCATCAGGAAATCCATCTGCTTGTTTGCCTCCCTATAACATAACTAAAAAAAACTGGTGCTTTAAGTAGGCGGTATACGCCCTTGTCTGGTTGCTGCGTTATCCACTAAAAGGGCTTAGCTGACAGTTGTTCCACCGAGATACAGCCAGCTGACGTATTTATTTATTTAGAATATCATGATAACTGTTACCTGCCAAATTTTGACGCAATTTTTAAAGGAGAAAAGCTGATAAGATTTTTAAGTCCATCGGTGTATTAGCCTGAAAATTATTTTGAAAATATAAATTAAATTAAACTTTTGAAAATTAGATTCGATTTTGATTCTTGGAATGCCATCTGACGTAATTTTTTCAGTACTAAAATATCGTAGAATACCAAAATATGATTGGTTGAAAAATTTCGAAGTTATGTCGAAAAAACACTATTTTTTAAATTTTTCAACGATTTCTCCCAAACGGATAAACCAATTTTGATGCAATTTATGCATTAGACGCAGTTTTTTGAGGAATAGAGCTGATTAGTTTTTGAACTCAATCGGTATATTAATCTGGAAGTTATGTTAAAAAAATACTGTTTCGCTAAAATTTTTTGGGGTTTTTTCAAAATTTCTCAAAATCTTCAAGGCCGACTTGGTTCAAATTTTCAGGAAGTGTAAGTTGAGCAGAATCCAATCGAATGCCACCAACCGCGTTTCGATCGGTCCAGCCGTTCAAAAGCCGTATGCGATGTTTACATACACACATACACACCCACACACACACACACATACATACAGACATACTGACGTCATCGTGAAAATAGTCGGAAAAGATTCCTAGGACCTCAAAACGTGGAGATACGGTGAAACCTATTTTTTAAAAAATCGGGGCAAATTCATAACTTCCTACAGTACCCGGCGATAAATATTGCACATCGACCTTTGGAAAGAGACAATCGGCTAATTTCGGCTTCGTAGAGCGTTATCTCTGTCGCACAAAATACAAACAGTCCGGTACCTATTAGGAGCTGTTAAAACAAGTATGATTTGCTTCTTTTGATATTTTTATTCTTTGTATAAAATACACTAATTTTTCTATAAGTGATGGCTTTAGGTTGGGGTAAAATAAAATAAAAAAACATTTTTACATTATGTTTACGTATTTAATTATTTTGGAACATTACAGCTTTAGTGTACATAATAAACACCATTATACCTATTGCTAAAATGAGACATTGCAATAAAAATAATAATAATTCTAATTCTCAATTACTTCCATTTCACTATCTGTGCTCTCAAAGAGGTCAATATCACTGTCACTATCAGCCGTATTTATTACTAATCTATCAGTGTAATTGTCTAAACTGTGTTGAATGCTTCTATATTCATTCTCACATTTGATTGCATGATCGCAAACCTTTTTCCACTCTTCAGCGCCGATCATGTTTACTTTTTCAGTCAATAATGTTTTTACTGTAGTTAAGTTCATACCCACATTTCTAGAGGCTACATAGCCTTACTTACGATTTAATGAACTGCCAACAATAAAATCATTAAAAGCTAAGTTATCTGAAGCTATTAATTACAATGGGTCTGAAAAAACATTGAGAAAAATACTTCATGACATGGGATTTCAGTTCACTAAAATGGAAGATAATCGAAAAATTCTAATGGAAAAGCACGACGTTAGTCTCAAACGAATGGAATACCTTGATAAAATACGCAAATTTCGCGAAACAGGAAAAAATATCGTCTACATGGATGAGTCATATATACATGCATCCCACACTAAAGGGAAATCTTGGAGTGACGATAAGAAAAAAGGAGTAAAAAAGCCAATTTCAAAAGGTCAACGTTTGATAATAGTTCATGCGGGAAATGAAAAAGGCTTTGTACCCGGTGCTTTTTTAACGTATAAATCCACGGACACTACAGGTGACCATCACAATGAAATGAATAACGATAACTATGAGAAATGGCTGGTTAACCAATTAATCCCAAATATACCCAGTGATTCTGTTCTACATAGTTATCGACAACGCACCCTATCACAACAAGTATGTTGAGAGACCCCCCAACTCAAACACCATTAAACGGGAAATGATCAACTGGTTAAACAGACATGAAATTCCAGTTGATCCAAAATTAACAAAAACCCAGATTTACGCTATTATATGTCAGCACAAGGAGAGGTATACAGAGTTTTCTGTGGACAAAATACTTGCCGAACATGGGCACACTGTGTTGCGATTGCCACCATATCATCCGGATTTTAATCCAATTGAAAATATATGGTCTCAACTGAAAGGCTATGTAGCCTCTAGAAATGTGGGTATGAACTTAACTACAGTAAAAACATTATTGACTGAAAAAGTAAACATGATCGGCGCTGAAGAGTGGAAAAAGGTTTGCGATCATGCAATCAAATGTGAGAATGAATATAGAAGCATTCAACACAGTTTAGACAATTACACTGATAGATTAGTAATAAATACGGCTGATAGTGACAGTGATATTGACCTCTTTGAGAGCACAGATAGTGAAATGGAAGTAATTGAGAATTAGAATTATTATTATTTTTATTGCAATGTCTCATTTTAGCAATAGGTATAATGGTGTTTATTATGTACACTAAAGCTGTAATGTTCCAAAATAATTAAATACGTAAACATAATGTAAAAATGTTTTTTTATTTTATTTTACCCCAACCTAAAGCCATCACTTATAGAAAAATTAGTGTATTTTATACAAAGAATAAAAATATCAAAAGAAGCAAATCATACTTGTTTTAACAGCTCCTAATAGGTACCGGACTGTTTGTATTTTGTGCGACAGAGATAACGCTCTACGAAGCCGAAATTAGCCGATTGTCTCTTTCCAAAGGTCGATGTGCAATATTTATCGCCGGGTACTGTATCTACGTACACTACGTACCTACTACGTAGCGGGAAGTTAAAAATTTGTAAAAAAGGTGGAATATGAAATTTGGCACAGTTTGCGTTGCGGAAAACTGAAGAAATCAAATATATTTAAATGAAATACATTACATTAATGAAAATAAAAATTACGTACACTAAATTCATGTGACATACATAGGTACATGATAATGTACACACATTATTACTACTTTTCTCAGAGGAATTAAACCCCTCTGAGCTACTTATGATCTTTAAGGCCAAAATCTGTTGTCAAACTCAAAAGAGATTTTATTGTTTAGTCTATGGTCGAATTTCAACCATAGGGCGATCGCTAGGATAATAGGCCATATTATTTTAAAAGCATGTATTGTCTTTTTACCCTTCTCCTTTCTTATTTATGAATCTGTTTATTATATCGCTATATAGGGAACGTTTATTGTCAAATTCGGAGCAGTTATCGAGCACCCACCCCTTACATAAAACTCACTCAACCCAGCCTTTTGTGTCAGCCATTAGTTGCGTTTTATTATACCTAACTCTCTTGCATGCTTAGGGATGCAACATCGCTTTTACTTTATAAAACATCAATGTCCCGACATCGATGTAAAAACATCGAATTTATGAACTATACATCGATGTTGGTTATGGTCGATGTTTTGCCATACAAATTACTTGTATTGAATATTTTGTTGGGGTACTTGAGATCGGGCGGAAGATGGTACTATGATAAAACATCGTTCATAAAACATCGTTTATGAAGAACGATGTATCGTCGATGTTTGGAGTTTCAACATCGATGTTTATGTTTGATATATCGATGTTAGAGAAAATCGATGTATCGTTTGCATCCCACGACATGCTACAGTTGTGAATACAGGTTTCTGTAGAGGAAGTGGCACCCTGTGTCAAACCCCAGTGGAAAACTCGGCTTGTCTTCGTTTTAAACAGTAGGTAGAATTGTGTAGAGTCTATGTTTATAGATTTATCGTTTTCGAAGTTTCTACCTCTGTAACGTATTAATATTACTAGCGGTCCTGAGGTCGAAATTCGACCAATGATTACACATTAAAATTTCTTTTAAGTTTGACAACAGATTGTAGCTGTAAAGAAAAAAGTAAACGTGTATGTAGGTATTTTATCATGTACATCACATGAATGTAGTATGTGTAATGTTCATTTTTATTAATTTAACGTATTTCTAATGCGTATTACTTAAAAATATTCGGTTTCAGCAGTCGTGATATAAACTTTAACTATGACTTTAATAATCCACCGTTCACATTATTGCCTTAAAGTGGTTCAAAATTTGTGTAAGATATAGATTATTTTTATTGCTTAAGATAGCAAATAAACGGATGGTTCTCGTGATGAAAAGTGATAACCATCTCAGTGTGGTGGGTTTGAAATTCTGCATGCGTAGGTAAGTTTACTGTCCTTACCCTCCAAACCGGAACAGTGAAAAGCAGGGAGTAGGTAAAGCGGTGGTACCGAACCTTGGCGAGACGTTGCGGAGCTCTATTTTCTAATAACACGATGGTAGCGATACGTTTGGCCAATCGTTCTACTTTTATGAACTGCCTGGCAGAATGGCTGATAGTCTATTCTTCATAAAGATCCCCGACCAACACGTGGAAAATCGTTGTCTGATTAAATTTAATGATATACACAGAAAATTCTACCTCTTTCGTGGAAAATATTCCTCGTGTTAGTTCCGGGCTCCTTTGAAGAATAGACCAATGCCGTTCTGCCAGGCAGGTCGTAAAAGGCGACCGATTGTCACTACCATCGTAGCTACTAGGTGGTAGAGGTCTGCATTGTCTCGCCCGGGTCTGTTACCACCGCCTTACCTATTCCTACCGCAATAGCGTCAGTGCTTGTCGCTGTCGTAATCCGGTTTGGAGGGTAAGGTAGCCGGTAAACTTATGCATGTGGCATTAGATCTCGCCACAAGATAGCAACGCACCATTAACACTTCTTGTTCGTTATGTGATGCTTTGTGTTCGATATGTGAGACTTGTTAAAAATTTGTCATATGGATTAACTGTCTATTTAAGACCGGGGCGAGACAATGCAGAACTTTACCACCTAGTAAAAATATAAAGATATAGACACTGTCTATATCTTTATATTTTTACTAGGTGGTAAAGTTCTGCATTGTCTCGCCCCGGTCTGGTACCTTTCCCTTATCTATTCCTGCCGCAAGAGCGTCTATAGGCTATAGGCGTGTCTATAGGCGACGGTTGACTCTTTCGCGATGGTTGACTCTTTCCATCAGGAGACCCATCTGCTTGTTTGCTATATTCTATCTATAAGATCTTATATTTATAGAAAAAAACAATGTTTTTATACAGGGTTACATTTAAAGGTTGAGCCACATTTTAAAATTAGGAACTAAATATTGAATTGAAAGTGCGTTTTAATTATTATTGTAAAATTATTGCAAGATAGTATTATATAAAAAAAAAAACGCTTAAAAATATCCTACTAACCGAGTCTTATGAATGAACTCTGAAAAGCTGGCAGTGTGTCATTTTACTTTTACTTATAATTTCACGATTATAAGCACATTTTTCACGATTACTTTTAATTCGGTTAAAGGCACTAAAATATTTTAGTTCGAATTTTGCGAAATTAAAATTATATCCATGTGTTGTGTTTTTGTTTTGGATAAAACTAAATATTTTTAATTTTTGAATTTTTTTTCATTACATAAATCGAACATATTATCGATTCAGAACAGTCTCTGATAATTTAACAGGAGCTTTAAAGTAACCTTGTATGTAAAGTGTGTGATGCACCCAATCCCAGAAACCGGTGAAGAACCCGTGGAACCTTTTGTAATAGGTATTTCCAGTCTTCTGGTGGCTCTCCTGCACGGCGGGTAAGATAGGCTGCTGCTGCAGCAGCCTATCTTATCCGCCTACTTATCTATCAGCCTAGTTTTCTTTAACGCACTGCTTTGATTCCTTGATACGAATTCACCTAATTCCATTTGCCGCTTTCACTACATTATTAACATAATATTTTATTTAGGCATATAGAATCCTACTAATATTATAAATGCGAAAGTTTGTGAGTATGTATGTATGGATGTTTTTTACTCTTTCACGCAAATACCACTGAGCCGATTACGATGAAATTTGGTATGTAGATAGCTGAAGATCCAAAATAACACATAGGCTATTTTTTATCCCGGAAAAGTTAGGTGATTCCGCGGGATTCACTAAAAACTTTTATAATCCAGCGGGCTGCACGCTGCAGCTAATCTATACATATAATAAAATCGTAGGAAAGTCAAAACTGTACATTGAATATTTTTTTAAAAGAACACTTGGGGCGTGATCTACAATCGATATCGAAGCCAAAAATATAGTTTTTAGAATTTTTGTCTGTTTGTTTGTTTATCTGTTTGTTTGTTTGTCTGTTTGTCTGTATGTCTGTTTGTCCGTTTGTCTGTATGTATGTCCGGGGTAATCTCAAAAAGTACTGCATGGATTTACTTCAAATTTTGCATGAATATTAGTAACAGATCGGGTCAACATATAGGCTACATATTATCACGCTATCACCTAAGGGGGAGGAGCTGTGCGGAGTAAACGAAGTCCGCGCGGACGAAGTCGTGGGCAACAGCTAGTAATAAATAATTTGGTTAAGTGCGTTTCGGGCCACTCGCAATGTAGGTTAGGCAAAGTTGCCTATCACAGTAACGCGGATTAAGAAGAGGGCCTTTATTGTTTCTTATTATGACCACCCCGTTGGTCGAGTGCTTAGCGAACCTGACTAAGCATCAATGGGGCTCGGGTTCGATTCTCGACAGGACAAACATTTAAGTGATGAGCATAGATGTTTATATTTCTGGGTTTGTTTTTTTATTAAATCTACCTATTTGAGTAATTTAGTTACTGACCACCCTTAGTTAGGGGTTAGATCAATTTGTGTAATTGGTCCAGTGATATTTATTAACGTATTTATTTAACTTCAATGACGGATATATTCACACCACGCTTGTAAAAAAACTCCAAGTACATATTATAAGTTGTTCGACTATTAGGTACTCAAAAATTTTGTAAAGCCTTCTAAGCCGTGATAACTTAATTATATTTACTACTACCGTGAATTTTTTCCCACTCCCAAAATCAATCGTATGGCTGGCAGAGGGTGGCAAAGAGGGGACACTTGACTATAAAAAAAATTAGCACTTTAAAGCTTTATATTTCACAAACGAGTCCCTTATCGAAAAATTATTTGCACAATTTTGCAATATTTTGAAAAACCTATCCAACGATACCTCACTGCACACTATAGTATACACGAGCAAAAAAATTAGCATCCTCAATTTACATGAGAGGAACTACCCTTAAAAATATATTTTTCAAGATTTTATGTTACCACTTTGTTGCCTGACAAATGTATACCTATTCATAACAGCTTTCTTGTACTAAGGATCTCTGAGCTAGACAGCGGACGGACGGACGGACGTACGGAGGCAGGCGATATATAATTTGCTTATATACCGCCTGCCTCCGTACTTACCCATTAGTTTTACTTTTGAAAATCTTTGTTTTAATTAATTTTGCAGCCGTCTGTTGTTCAGTGTAAGACAATAATTTTAAATTTGTAAATCCTAATCAAACGCAAATTATTGATTTCACAGACCACAGTGTAGGTAAGTGGTCTGGTAATCAAAATGTCAACTAAGAAGGAAGGATATCTTAGGACCTAATATTGGAATTATACTTTTTGATTGGCCATCTCTTTTCTACCCCATCTATTCTCTAATATATTTTCGGCAAAAATAATAATTAGTTTACCTAACTTTTTCAAGTTTTCAAAATAATATTATAAAAGTGAAAGTTTAGATGGTTATTATCTATTCATAATTACGCAAAAATAGCTGTGTCAAAAGAATTCGGTTTAATTTGGTACACAGCTAATCTGTATCCCCAAAAAATGTATTAATCCCGTAGTAGGTATTCACAAAAACCTTTGACCACTTAGGAGGCTAGGGGACTGATGCAATAGGTTTTTTTATAAACGACAGGCATAAGGTACCAGGTTTAAGGTTCAAATTCAAAATATTTATGTAAAATTAACTAGTCACCTGCCCCGGTTTCGTACAGATAGAAAAAACACTTTTGACGGATTGACAGTTACGAATACAAAACTTTTACATAAATAAATTTATTTTGCGAGCACTTATTTATTTTTCTTTGAAAATCTAAATTTATCATGTTATCAATTACCATAATTACTATTTTTTATACTCTTTGCACCTACCACCCTCCGTTGGCTACGCACGATTTGCAATTCTAGGGCGTTAAATTTACCATACAGTTTTAACAAATAATTAAAGGAGGAGTGGAGGTAGAGGTGATATTATAAACGCAATGTAGTCCTCGGTAACTGCGAAGAATCAAATACTCGGCTTAGTACCCAGTTTTGCTAATATCAAAGCGAGAAGCGTCAAGCGAGTTATAGTCGATACTCGGTGACTTGGTCGAATTTGTACCAACTCTTATGATAACTAACATCATTGGCTAGTTAGGTACTGCATTAAATCTCAGTTATATTAATTTAAAAAAAAACCACAAAAAAGTTAGGCGAAACACTATTTTTTTAATTTTCCAGATCAATAGACCGATCGAGTACAAAAACTAATTACCTTTATCCCTTAAAAAAACTGCGTCCAATGCGTAAATTGCATCAAAATCAGTTTATCTATTTGGGAGTTATCGTTGACGAAAAATTTTGAAAAGTATTTTTTTAACATAACTTCGAGATTTTTCAACCAATAATTTTTTGACCTTCGACAATCGTTTAGTACTTAAAAAACTACGTCAAATGCAGTTTAAAAAGTTAAAATCGATCAAAAGTTACATCTTTTCATTTATTAACATTTTGTTGTTTACAGCAAACTTACCTAACATTTTTAAAATAACTTTCCGGTTAATGGACAGATTAATTTGAAAATTTAATCAGCGTTTTACTTTAAGAAATTGCGTTAAATACCGTAAATTGAATGAAAATCGGTATATTTATTTGAGATATTTTGATGACGAAAGTTTTTGAAAACATTTTTTTTGACATTACATTGACATTTTTCAAGCTACAGATTATGTAGCTAAGAAAATATTTTATAGCTCAAAAATTGCCTCGAGTGCATTCAAAAAATCAAAATTCTTTTTCAAAATATAAAACTTTTCAAAAATCAAATTACTGCCATTTTTAACAAAATTTAGATTTTTAAACTCTAAAATAATTTATGCTTAGATATAGTTTTAGTTTCTTTGAGCTAAAAATACTTCAATTAGCAGGAAGTTTCAGGGATGGCCTGCATGGTCAACCGGTTTACAGATTTCTTAAACTATGGTGTTCCGCACTTAACCACTTGGGCCTTTGTACATTATAACATAGCTGGCTAAATCTATTCCAGGCGTACTAGCTCCTTCCAGAAGCGTATAAGACGGCTGATATTTTCACAAGCTTCTTTAGGAGTATTTGGGTTTTTCAGGATGCGTGTCAGTTGTTCGGCCACGCACTCAAGGAGAACGTGAGTGGTTATTTCTTGTTCATTCATGCAGCATAAGCATATTATGTTTACCAGTAACCCTATTATCTAAACCGGAAACTGACGGTGACAAGCTCGGACACTATTGTAGCAGGGATATGTATGATACTGGCACCAAACTTCGGCGAGACTTAGCAGAACTCTACTTTCCAATAGTTATGTCGCTAGGGACAAGCTTGGCCAATTGTTTGCCTTAAACAAAGTCACTGATAGGAAGGCATATTATTCTTCGAAGTGGGCCGGGACGAACACAAGAAAAAAATATTATTTATATATAACTAGCTGTTGCCCGCGACTTCGTTCGCGCGGACTTCGTTTACTCCGCACAGCTCCTCTCCCGTAGGTGACAGCGTGATAATATGTAGCCTATATGTTGACCCGACCTGTTAGTAATATTCATGCAAAATTTGAAGTAAATCCACGCTGTACTTTTTGAGTTTACCCCGGACACACATTGACTCTCCTACGATTTTATTATATGTAAATAGATATAGATGACATTTGTTCAATTCTATATCTACCATAGCTACATTTTTTATCAATATAGGTTATTAACTTATGGTTGATAGGTAAATTATGAATTGTTATCCCCTTGCTATAAACTTTGCTATCATATATTTTGATATTTATATTAGTCACGTGACGAATCACGTTGTTTTTACGTAGAGAATTCATCGCCAGCTACCTAATCGGTAGAAGCCGATTGGTTTCTCCATAGAGCGGTGTGGCCTCGTACGCCAATTTATGTATGAAGCGAATGGCGGGAGGAAGTATTAGGCAACGTAAGCGAATTCGTTTGTCAATTTTCCCCACCGCTTTTTCTATACTGACAAGTCGGGCCAGTGGCGATAGAGCGCTAGAAGCACTATGATTGGCTGAAATTCCAACCAATGACATCACGGAGTGTATATCTGCCCTAAGCATGAAAGGACCGCACTGATGCCCAAGCACTAAGCAGTCGTCTGGGCCCTTGCAAAGGATCGTGTAGTGAACACTATTTTTATATATGTCGTAGATTGTTTGTCAACAACAGAACTTA
Source organism: Apodemia mormo (assembly GCA_036924255.1). Lineage (NCBI taxonomy): Eukaryota > Metazoa > Arthropoda > Insecta > Lepidoptera > Riodinidae > Apodemia > Apodemia mormo. The sequence continues at coordinate 13,575,874 of JAUPFN010000004.1, read as the reverse complement.
TTTGTGAAATTCATGTGTTTTTTTCTTTGGATTTAAACAACGTGTTTCATAAACCGATGGCTCGTTCAAGTGAGTAGTTAGTTGCTAAGGTAATTAACTTTTAACTAATACGACAATAGATGGCGCTAGAAGTACCATTGTTATAACTTCGTGTCATTGAACTGCTTATTATTACGGGAGTATTATTGTGACCTTTATCAAACAGCGTGCATTTATATATTTGTTTGATGCATGATACAAGAGATAATTACCCAATACATTATGATAAGGAACTTGTTTATGACAAAAATTGTAAGCAAGGAAGATTTCATCATTTTGTAGAGACAAGGTTGTATGAGGACTCTGACCTACAGCAGGAACCCGTTGTGGCACTTTCGATTGTAGCTCTCATTGCTTATGTCGTCATTATGTGGGAGAGTTGAAGTAAAAACCTCTCCCACTTTACTGTAAACAATGAAAATCTATATATTAATAGGTGAAGGAAAAACTTTGGACCCCTTTTTAAGACAATTGCGTGAACCGTGGGATATGAAATTTAGCACAGTTAAAGTTTACATTACGGAAGACTGCGGAAACCTAATATTTTTACATAAAAAGCATTAGAAATACATTAAATTCATAAAACATTACACACACTACATTCATGTGACATACATGGTATTATATACACATGTATGGAATTTTCTTTACTTTTATTGTTTAGCCTATGGTCGAATTTCGGCCACAAGCGATTGCTAGTTTAGTAATAATTGCTCTATTAAACGCTTTGGTGGAACTATACTCAAAACACACATAGTTAATAATTAAACCCCAACGGGTACACCCTATATTAATATTATAAATGCGAAAGTTTGGATGTTTGGATAGATGTTTGTTACTCAATCACGCAAAAACTACCGAACGGATTTGAATGAAATTTGGCACACAGGTAGATATTGACCTGGAATAGCACATAGTCTACTTTCTATCCCGGAAAAATTAGGTGATCCCGCGGGATTCACCGAAAACTTATATTATGCAGCAGGCTGCACGCTGCAGCATTTCAATATATTCAATACAATACCTACTTAAAAAACAAGTGTATTATTAGACTTGACAGTATACAATCGACAACGCAAGATTTACACTAGGGAAACTCGGGGCTAATGGAAAAAAACTTATCGGAAGAAAAGCTTTAAAAATGTTTAATGTTATTTAAATATATGCATTTTATACAGAAAGTAATAACTAACGTACATATCCACGGGGGTGGCGAAAACTCACAATTGAGTATCCTGCTCATTTAGTCCCTCTTGTGTGAAATATAAAAATAGTGCTTTTATTTGAATATATTAACAACCATAGAATAATTGCTACTAGCGACTTCGTTCGCTTGATCCTAAATCATTACTTACGTTTGCTGAGTCGGGCAAAAAGTAGCCTAAGTAACTCCTAGATAGTGTAGCTTTCGAATGGTAAAAGAAGTTTTAATATTGGTCCAGTAGTTTTTTAATTTTATTCGTTACAAACATAATAAAAAATATAAAAATGCCACTGCTTTCTCTTTATAATGTTAATATGCCTACCTAGATAAGGCGGATTTTTGACGGTGCCCCGAGACGGCATGCACGAAGAGTAGATCCGGCCCTGACAATCGATATACATACTTATAATCTTAGAACAAAAGATTAATTGAGACCAAAGTTTATTTTATTAATAATTTCGGTTACTTTATTTTTAATACTTGCAATTAGTGGCTACTTCGTTCGCGTGATCCAAAATCATTACTTCCTTTTTCTCACTCGGGTAAAAAGTAGCCTATGTGCTGCCTTATGAACTCTTCTATCTTGTTGCGAAAGTTCCGAAGTTATATCGAAAATTACATTTTTTCAAAATATTTCATCAACAATAACTCCCGAAAGACTTAACCGATTTTGATCTGATACAGCATTAGACACAGTTTTTTAAAGAGTGGAGTTGGTCAGATATTGGAATCAATCTCTTTATTAGTCTGAAAATTATTTTAAAAATCTAAAATACTGTGATTTTAAGTAATTTCTTTAACACACCATTCACCCTGTTCCCGGAACGAAATTCTTGCGTTGAATCAAAATAAGTGTGTACATACTATACAGGGTAAGATTTAATTGTTTGGACATATAGAAAGAAGGGAAGATGTAAGGTTAACAAGACGTGTACAACGTGAATGTGAACGTGGAAGAACAAGGCTGACATACCATAATCAAATAAATCGGGTCACTGGTGTTGTCCGAATGTAGTGTCAAAAGTCTTCGCATCTGGGCCTCTCTACAAATTTTGATACGGGCCTCGTCTAAGGCTGGTTTTACTGTGACGCTGAGCGCACACTGACGGCCAACGCTGATGTAGGTATGTAGCCTACGGCCGTTGGCGGCTGGCGCTGAGCGGCCAGCGCGACTCAACAATGCTACCTATCCGACCGTCATTCAGCGTGCGGTCAGCGTGACACTAAAATGAGCGTAACGCACGTCACGTTACGCCACTGCATCCCGCCACACGCATAGCATCATATTACATACTAGCTGTTGCCAGCGACTTCGCCCGCGCGGACTTCGTTTACTCCGCACAGCACCTGGCCGCTAGGTGATAGCGTGATAATATGTAGCCTATATGTTGACCCGACCTGTTAGTAATATTCATGCAAAATTTGAAGTAAATCCATGCAGTACTTTTTGAGTTTACGCCGGACATACATACAGACAAAACGAATAAACAGACAAAAATTCTAAAAACTATATTTTTGGCTTCGATATCGATTGTAGATCACGACCCAGGTATTCTTTTAAAAAAATATTCAATGTACAGTTTTAACTTTCCTACGATTTTATTATATGTATAGATTAACATCCTTGGTGTCTAGAAGCGATAATTTCTTTTTCCATCAGGAGAGCCATCTCTTTGTTCGCTATCTAATAATATAAAACATCCAAATGTCATCAAAATCGGTCCAGTACTTTTTGATATATTCATATATTTGACAGATATTTGAAGTCGGTTTATTTTTTTAAATTACTTTTAATTTCTTTAAGGCAAGGGTCTTTTGACGCGCGCCAATTCTATAGAAAATGGGCGGCGCGGTATATTCTAAAACTACTGGGAAACGGTTTAGTTTTAGGGTAAATAAATATAGGACTTCAACAGAAAACCAAAATTTAGTACATTCTTTTTTGTATTTAAAACTAAATATCACCATATAAAATTCATGTGGAAAATTAGAAATATTATGAACAAATTACTTGTTTTAGAGAATTTTTTAAACTGTTTTCGGAATTTTATATGATCCAGTAAAGTACATTCTATCATGTAATGAGTTAGTACATTCCTTAGATATTATTTTCAGGTATATCGTGTATTTTTTGTAAAACCGTTATTTAATAATCTATACATATAAAAAATCGTAGAAAAGTCAAAACTGTATATTGAATATTTTTTTAAAAGAATACTTGGGGCGTGATCTACAATCGATATCAAAGCCAAAAATATAGTTTTTAGAATTTTTGTCTGTTTGTCTGTATGTGTATGTCCGGGGTAACTCAAAAAGTATTGTATGGATTTACTTCAAACTTTGCATGAGTATTACTAACAGGTTGGATCAACATATAGGCTATATATTATCACGCTATCACCTACGGGGGAGGAGCAGTGCGGAGTAAACGAAGACCGCGTTGGCGAAGTCGCTGGCAACAGCTAGTCAATACATAAAAATGTGATTAAGCTAACCAGTTTTTTTCTGTTCGTCTCGGTGCCTCGCCTTATGATAATTACGTATGATTTGCATTATTTCAGTTGTAAAAAAGTATTATCAATAAAAAATGGTTACTCTTGAGTTCCAAAAATTTCCAAATCAGAGTGGCAAAAAAATGTTTTTAAACAATTATGGAATTATAATTACTATAGTAGATAGTATATCCAACCGTTCTTGACGAAGTAACATGCGTAGCGGTTTTAAAAAGCTACTTCGCCGCCACCAAATCTCACGATTAGTAATAATAACAACTTAAAATAAATGCAAACAGCATTTTAAGTAGGTACGCAAATATGAAAACGAAAAAAGCATAACAAAATTAGATTTATGATGTTACCTCCTACTACCTACTCTACATGAGTAGTAGAGGTACAAGAGTAGTAAATTAATAAACCGTTAAAGGAAGGTCATTTAAAAAATAAAAAAGTATCTTCACGCCAGTATCTCCGAAGGGGTAGACAGAGGTACAACAAGTGCACCCACGATTAGCCGAAGATACTTGGTCCCACAAATGTGATAGGATAGGTGGCAAGCCTATCGCCAAGCGGGCACTTTCCAATCCCGGGCAACTTTATGTTTATCAGAAAACTGAAAAAAACAACATTTATTTTTAAGTGCCCGACCCGGGAATGGAACCCCGGACCTCATGTGGTCAACGCCAACGCTGGACCACTAGACCACAGAGGAGGGCACACTGACATTCATAAATAATTTTCCAACTACACATTACATAAATGTAAATAAGATATGCAACGATGAGTACACTGTCCGACCTGAAAGAAGATAAAGGTCAATGACATTGACAAAAAAAAATTTTTGGTAACCACTATCCTTATTATCCTATTTCAAAATCCTACAGTAGTACCAAAATTATGTGATTTTTTCTGAAATTAAGTAAATATTTTTCATGCATCTGTATCTATAGAAATATATTAGATATCCATAGAAATGTATCATCACGCCGCGCTTGTTCCATTACGGTAGGCCGAGTGAACTGAAACATTATGCTTTAGTACTAGCAGTAGACCCACGCAGTTTCAACCACGAGTAGGTCAATATAGTTCTCCATACAAACTTTCAACCTCTATTTCGCCTCTTAGGGGTTGATTTTTGAAAAAGATACCCTGTGTTGAATCCCAAATTTTGAACTATCTCCATGCCAAATTTCATCAAAATCAGTTCAACAGTTTAGCCGTGAAAGTGTAACAAACAGACTCACAGATAGACTTTGGCATTTATAATATTAAATATTGGTGTCACCGTCAATACACAAGAACACAACCATTGAACTGTGGGGGAGATTGTTATCGGGCACGTTATTCTTATCAGCTACATATTCATTCATAAATATATATTTTTTTAAATTATACGTATAAAGTATTTTAGTGTTCCATTATTACAAAGTGTGTATTTTTAACTTCCCGCTACGTAGTACGTAATGTACGTAGATAGGAAGTTACTGAGTTTTCACCGGATCTCCACGTTTTGAGGTCCTAGGAATCTTTTCCGGCTATTTTCGCGATGTGTGTGTGTGTGTATGTAAACATCTCATAACTTTTGAACGACTGGACCGATTGAAACGCGATTGACGGCATTCGATTGAATTCTTCTTAACTTAGACTTCCTGAAAATTTGAACCAAGTCGGCCTAGGAGATTTTGAGAAATTTTGAAAAAGCTCCAAAAATAATTTTGGCGAAACATAACTTCCAGATTAGTGTACCGATTGAGTACAAAAACTAATCAGCTCTATTCCTCAAAAAAACTACATGTTATGTATAAATTACATCAAAACCGGTTTATCCGTTTGAGAGAAATAGAAAACGGAAAATTTTGAAAAAAGTGTTTTTTGGACATAACTTCGAAATTTTTCAACCAATCATTTTTTGGTATTCTACAATAGTTAAGTACTAAAAATACGTCATTCAATTCAATGGCAATTCAAGAATCAAAATCGAATCTAATTTTCAAAAGTTACAGCTTTTCAAATATTAAAATTACACTCTTTTTAGCATATTTACTTTATATTTTTATTAAAATAATTAAAACAATAATGTGTAACTATTAGACACAGATGGACTTAAAAATCTTACCAGCTTTTCTCCTTTAAAAACTACGTCAAATACCGTTAATTGGATCAAAATTAGTCAATTAGTTTAGGATTTATTAATGATGAAAATATTTGAAAAAAAATGTTTTTTGACATTGCATCGAAATTTTTCAACTTATCAATTATTTAGCTAAAGCAATATTTCAGATCTCAAGGAGATTATATAATATCTCAATATTAAGTATAAGCTCAACGTTACCATGTAATTGCAATATCAACAAAGTAACAGAACACAAAATTTAGTATTGATAAAGCATTTACAAGTTATTTGATTCCTTTCATCAATTTGAAACGGCTGAACAGATTCTATTGAATCTTAGCTAAGAACCATCTCGCAAAACAGGGCTTTCAATTAAAAAAAACCGCAATCAAATCGGACTATCCGCCAGGGCTCCACGATGCCACGGACAGACACACAGATACACACATACACAGATACACAGATACACACCTGAAACTTATAACACCCCTTGTTTTGCATCGGGGGTTAAAAATAAACATAAATTGTAATTGTAAAACATAAATGATAATACACACTTATAATTTGTTACGGCTGAAGTAAGTATATGATTTGTTTAATATATGGGCTAAAGTTTGTTGTCTTTTTTTTATAGAAGAGGGGGCAAACGAGCAGGAGGTGCACCTGATGGTAAGTGATCACCGCCGCCCATGGACATCCACAATACCAGAGGTCTTGCAGTTGCGTTGCCGGCCTTTTAAGAATGAGTAAGCTCTTTTCTTGAAGGCCCCCAAGTCGTAACCGTTTGGAAACACCCCTGCCGGTAATTGGTTCCACAATAAAGTAGTGCGAGGCAAAAAGTGTCGAGAGAAACGCACAGTTGTGGATTTCCAGACATCGAGAAGGTGAGGATGGAATTTCAAATTTTGACGCGATGTCCGATGATGGAATTCGGCGGCAGAAATTAATCCAAATAACTCGTCGGAACACTCTCCATGAAAGATACGATAGAAGACACAGAGTGAGCCAACATCTCTGCGCAATGCCAAAGGGTCGAGCCGTTTCGAAATAGCCAGGTCGTCAACGATTCGAACCGCTCTACGCTGAATGCGATCAAGAGGAAGGAGCTGGTACTGAGGAGCTCCGGCCCAGAGATGAGAACAGTACTCCATGTGGGGCCGAATTTGAGCCTTATAAAGTTGAAGGCGATGGGCCGGCAAGAAGTACTGCCTCGCTCTGCTGAGCACACCGAGCTTTTTGGAGGCTAGTTTAGCCTTACCTTCCAAATGACCGCGAAACTGAACGTAATTCGATATGTCGACTACCAGAATCCCGATACTAGCTGAAGCTGTCAGGAGAGTATCCCCAAATCGAGGTGACACGACAAAGGGTGTCTTTTTAGCGGAAAACACGCAAAGCTGCGTCTTTTTGGGGTTAAAAGTGACCAGGTTTTGACGACCCCATTCCGAGACATCGGTTAGTCGATTCTCAACTTCGGACACAAGCTTGTTTCGGCTCTCTTCGACGTGTTCCCGCTTACCGCTAGAAATACCGCTTCGGCCGGAGTATGTAGCATCACCAGTACTGTCATCTGCATAGCAATGTATGTTGCGAATTCGCATCATGTCATTGATATGCAGAAGGAACAATGTCGGTGATAGCACGCAGCCTTGTGGAACACCAGCATTGATAGATTTAAGGTCAGAGCACGCACCGTCAACTACGGCCTTGATGCTCCGATCAGCCAAAAAACTGGTGATCCACTTGCATAATTTCTCGGGAAGCCCATAGGAAGGCAGCTTCGCCAGAAGCGCTTTGTGCCATACCCTATCAAAGGCCTTCGCTATGTCCAAACTAACTGCCAATGCCTCCCCCTTGGACTCAACTGCTTCCGCCCACCGATGTGTTAAGTATACAAGAAGATCACCAGCTGAGCGGCTGCGACGGAAACCGTACTGGCGGTCGCTAATCAGCTGGTGCTCTTCTAAATACTTGAGGAGCTGCGAGTTGATGATTGTCTCCATAATTTTGGAGAACAAGGAGGTTATGGCTATCGGTCGATAGTTAGACGGATTAGAGCGATCTCCTTTTTAGGGATGGGATGCGCTAAAGCTGTCTTCCATGAAATTAAAACAGATTTTGTTGTTTAGTCAATATAGTAGGGGAGCCTAAAGCCCCATTTTCACTTTGATTAGTACGAGTGTGAGTGTTTAAAGCAGGTGCTTAGTATAAAGCTAAAAATACGTGAAGACAGCCGTTGATCAGTGCGAGTGATAAGTAATCAGCGTCTATTCACTTTTACTATGCTGATTACAAATCACTCGCACTGATCCACAGCTATCTTCACGTATTTTTTGCTTAATACTCAGCACCTGAAATATTTAGGAGATTATATAATATCTCAATCTAAGAAAAAGCTGCGATTTTGTAGTTAAAACGTATTTTATGACAAATTAACATAATTTTTATCTTGGAAATTAATTTCGTTTACAAAATATCCTTAAAATTTTTAAAAAATTTTTACACGTTAACTGTCTCAAGTATATTTTCGTCCCCAGCACCAAAATGTCCAATAATTATATTATACTAGCTGCAGCGTGCAGCCCGCTGGATTATACAGTTATTGGTGAATCCCGAGGGATTATCTGATTTTTCCATGCCTATGCCTATGTGCTATTTTAGGTCATCATCTACCTGTGTGCCAAATTTTATTCAATTCCGCTTAGTAGTTTTTGCGTGATTGAGAAACAAACATTCGTCCATCCAAATATTCAAACTTTCGCTACTAGGTTTTGCCTGCGGAAAAGGCAATAAAATGGGAAGTGGGGGGTTAGAAAGAGACAAAAAGTAGCCTATGTCACTCTCCATCCCTTCAACCATCTCCACTTAAAAAATCACGTCAATTAAAACAAATATAAAACGCTCCGTTTTACCGAGAAAGACGGACTAACAAACAAACACATACACTTTTCCATTTATAATATTAGTATGGATAGATTTTATTAATATGAGCTCAAGCAATACATTTTATCCTTTTTATACATTTTATCATTTTAATCCGTTATACATTCTAATTTAATATCTTACTACCATTGATATAAAAAACCCTAGATGCACAGTCCCGAACAAAACTGACACTCAAAAGTGTCCCTAATTTCTTTTAAGTATTTATAGATATGGCAAAAACATATGTCTTTGCATATCCAACCTTAAGTGCAAGACTTATAGTTGTTTTTACAAAGCAATGTACGAAAATTGACAGTGACGCGGCCGACGCGATTCTATTTGAAATGAGTGCACAATTTAAAATTGTGCACTCATTTTTGGAGGACGTTTTTGACACACTGATTGTGTATCTTGGGTTTTTTATATCAATGCTTACTACTATATTCCATTGAGGTATTTACATGATGATAACTACACTATTGCATTATATGTAATGTACGGACGTATCAAACAAGCTCTTCAGTCCATTCATTACATATAATGCGTGGACAGTGAAAGTGTTAAATCTGCATCTGACTAATGGATAGAGGCGATTTTGCATTCGCCATTACGGAATAGAAGCGGATTTGCTATTAAAATATTCATAGGTTAGCCAACTAGCATGGCTCTCCTGATGAAAAGAGACATCGAAAAGACCAAAAATATGAATGGTGCATGGTAATGCCACATGCATAAGTTTACCGGCTAGCTTACCATCCAAACCGGAACATGACAGTGAAGTGACAGGCATTAACGATATTGTGGCAGATATAGGCAAAGTTCTACGCAGACTCCATGGCCTAATAGGCGCGATGTGAGTAACAGGTTTATCCAATTTTTTGCCTTTTACGAACTGTTTGGCTGAAAGGCATTTTATTGTACCGAACTTTAAAAAGCAGAAAAAATTCCTTAACGTATTAAATTCTTTAAAAAGTTGTAAGAATTGAGTTGTAAGTTTTTTTGTATATAAGGAAAAATCCCCTCAAGACACATCCCACATTTGCGAATTTTTAACTTCTCGCTAATGGAAGAAAATTATTTCACCCCGATTTTGGAAAATTGAGTTTTCACCAGATCTCCACATTTTAAGATCCTAGGAAACTTTTCCAACAATTCACGATGACGTAGTATGTCTGTATGTTTGTGTGTGCGTGTGTGTGTGTGTATGTATATACGTGTATGTATATGTATGTGTGAATGTTTATGTATTTATGTATGTATATGTATGTGTGTATGTATATGTATGTGTGTTTGTAACCCCCTCATAACTTTTGAACGGCTTGGCTGATTGAAAGGCAATTGACGGCATTTGATTGGGTTCCACCAAACTTAGATTTTCTGGAAATCTGAACCGATTTGGCCCTGGAAATTTTGAGATATATGAAAAATCCTCAAAAAGAGTCTGTGAAAAATAACTTCCAGATTACATATCGATAAAGTGTTATCAGCTCTTTTTCTTAAAAAATTGCATCCGATGCTATAAATTTTATCAAAATCGGTTTGTTCGTGCAGGAGTTATCCTTGGTGAAAGATTTTGAAAAAATGTGTTTTCGACAATTTTGCGCCTCTATTTTTGCTTTTCTACAAAATTTTATTGAAAAAGTTTGTATCGAGTGCTCTTCGAAAAATCAAAATCGAATCAAATGCAGCTTTTCAGATATCAAAATTATGTTTTCTCAACAAACTTACCTCAGATTATAAAAATAACTTTTAGTTAATATACCGATTTATTTCCAAAGTGGTTAATAAGCATTGCGTCGAATGCTGTTAATCTTGTTAGTTTAGAAAATGAAATGAAAATAAAAAATATTTATTTGCAAGAATATGGGTGTCACAAATCATTAAAAATAAATTAAATTACCAACATATTCTACCATAATATGGTGTGCAAACATTTGAATTTCGGTCGATTTCCTTATAATTACTAACGTATCGGAACGCGGCCACATACTTAGAAGATCCGGCGGAAGAAACTGTGCGGGCCTGTTTTTTTTTCTATTTCATGTATTACAATTATTTATGTACTAACTGTTTCCCGCGACTTCGTCCGCGCGGACTTCGTTTACTCCGCACAGCTCCTCCCCCGTAGGTGATAGCGTGATAAAATGTAGCCTATATATTGACCCGACCGACCCTGGACATACATTTGTCTGTAAACAGACATACAGACAAACAGACAAAAATTCTAAAAACTATATTTTTGGCTTCGATATCGATTATGGATCTCGCCACAAGTATTCTTTTGAAAAATATTCAATGTACAGTTTTGACTTTCCTACGATTTTATTATATGTATAGATTACAATATTTACAAAAATTATTTCATAACAAAATGTTATTTTTACAATTTACAATATATGTTGATGATATTTTAAATTTACAATTTACAATATATACCTGTACATATTAGATGCTCAAACCAAATGTTTACAATTTACAAAGAAATTTTACCATTTTACAAAATTTACTGTTCAATTTTTATTACATTTAAATTTTAAGGTGAATTGTATAAACTTATATTTCTATTTATTAACATTTAATCCTACCGGCTAAAAATTCTCTAATAAGTAGAAGATAATAGAGTGGAAGTAAGTACTTATTATAGTGTTCTAAATTCTAATATGGACGCGTTGTCGAATAAAGTAGCGATAAAAGTGATAGGGACACAGCATCAAGCTTAAGCCCCGGTTACACTCTGATTATGTGTGAGTGCTAGTGTTTAATGCGTCTATTCATTTTACTACGCTGATTACTAATCACTCGCACTATCGAACCACTTGGGATGCTTCCAGAGACTACCAGTGGTCCGTGGACCACATAATAAATAAATAAATAAATAAATATTCACGGGACAAATTTAACTTACTGATCCAACCCCAAAGTAAGCAAATATTTGCTTGTGTTATAGGTGTTAGTCAACAATACTAATACATAGAAATACATATATAATTACCGGAATATATATAATAAACACCCAAACCCGAAAATACAAACATTTATGCTTATCACACAAATCCTTGTCCCCGTCGGGGATCGAACCCGAGCCCCGTTGATTGCGTCGTCAGGGTCGCTAACCACGCGACCAACGGGGCGGTCAACATGTTTAGAATCACTGGCTTAAACATTATCAGATCACATTATAACAGGAAACTACTGCCTCGAGCCGGCACGCTATCGAGTTGTTTTTGTGGCAGCTGCAAGTCTCGCGCGATCCGCCGCGTGCCACACAAAATGCCATGGGCCTGTGCCGATCAATGCCACCTTTGGTATCTTTTGAGCCCATAGAGACCAGCGTTTTTCTTAACCAAATGGAATAGCAAAACAGCAGTCGTTTCTCTGGTGAAATGAGATATGCGTCACCTACAGACATCAAAATATTAATGGTGCATTGCCATCCGTAGGTCGAGGGTCTAATGCCACAAGCATAAGTTGCTAGTTGAAAAGCAATAATAATGAACTTTCTCAAAAACAAGAGCTCCAGTTGCTAGGCAGCTTACACCATTTTACTGAAGGTATAATGAAACGGTATATTAGATGGATTACGTAATTTGTTTTTTATATTGAACAAATGAGTATATGGTGACAGAAGGAGCTTACCAAAGGTATAGCCAAATAATAGATATCTGTATTTTTATTTCATTTTATTTTATAGCAAATAAATAGTAGTAATAATATTTCACGGGACAAATTACACTTACTGATCTAACCCCAAAGGAAGCAAATTATTTGCCTATGTTATGGGTGTTAGTCAACGATACATAGAAATACATATGTAAATACTAGAATATATTTAATAAACACCCAAACCCGGAAATACAATCATTTATGCTCATCACACAAATGCTTGTCCCCGTCGGAGATGGAACCCGAGCACCGTCGATTGCCTAGTCAGGGTTGCTAACCACTCAACCAACGGGGCGGGGCGGTAAACAAAGAGATGGTTTCTTAATGGAAAGAAAAAGCCATCGCTCATAGACACCAACGATATTATTAATGGAGGGCAGCTGTCCGTATGGCAGGGTTAGAATGCCATATGCTAAGTTTACCGGCTACCTTACTCTCCAAGCCGGATCACGACTGCGACAAGCACCGACGCTATGACGACAGAAATAGGTAAGGCGCAAGTAAAAAAAAACCGGTTGAATCGTTACAGAACTTTACCTAGTCAGAGGTCACAATGCTGATACGTGTAAGCCTTCTCCCACCTTTTATGAGATACCTATCAGTAAGATACTCGATCACAAAAAATCTATAAGAGACATTGAAAAAATGTTGACCTACCTAAAATTTTTGTAGCTTCACAAATAAAGATGCAAATTTTTGGGCACGTTTTTTTCTGTTGCACCCAACATGCACTTATGATCGATTAAATTAGCAGGCAGTATTGCACAAACAATACATCTACATAGAACTCTATAATCCAATGTAAGACAATAAGAGTATCAAGTGTTTTCAAGTATAGATAATAATAGTTGTTAGATTACAAATAGTATTGTGCTGGCTTTGAAATAACATTCTTTAGAACCATAAATCCTTTGAGTATTTAATAATGTCTATGCATAAATCAAATGAAAATAAAAATTCATCTTATCACATCATAGGCTAGGGTATATAATTTCTGAAACAAAAAAATAATAATAGTAGGATGAAAGCCATTGACAATGGAAGAAAATAAAGTCAAAATAAGAGAAAACATAAATTACGGGCGATTTGAGTTCGGGAAGTGTGAGCTGTAGGTGGAAGATTTGCTATTATGAAAGATGATTTATTTTTGGCTGACTGATATTTTTTAAATTTTAATTATTTATTATTTATTTAATTTAACTTTATTGTACACCAAAAACGTACATTTTCGTACAAAAGTATAGTTTGTTTTTACAAAAGAAAGTTTACCCCAAACGAGCAAGAGGATTACTTGATGGTAATACACCGGTATCCCAGGAACAAACTTTTTTTGATTACTACAACATAACAACAACATATCTTCACGCCAGATCCCTTACGGGGTAGGCAGAGAGAACCGAGTGCCATACATCACGAACCTTGCAGGCTTGTCTCGCTTCTTCCACATTCATCACTCTCTTCATACACACACGCCGGTTGCGAAGACTCTTGACACCATCTTCGGACAGTACTCGATCAATCTGATCGTGGTATGTCAGTCTTGGTCTTCCCCGGTACCTACATCCTTCCACATTCGCGTTGTATATCTGTTTTGTTAACCTTTCATCTACCATTCTTTCTACATGTCCGAACCAACGGAGCATGCCCTTTCTCATCTTTACACCGACACTTTCTTTCAAACCTAACCTCTCTCTCACTTCGACATTACGAACCCGGTCCGCGAGTGTCACACCACATATTTTTCTTAGCGACCTCATCTCGACCGCATTGATTCTACTTTCATGCCCTTTCTGACATACCCAACTCTCACTTCCATACAATAGCGTTGGGATAAGCACATGATTATGCAGGGCTAGACGGGCACCCTGACTTAAAATTGTGCTATTAAGTAATCTCCCTAACGCTCCATTCACTCTGTTCCCTGCACACACTCTTCTTTCAACATCAGCGGTGTACCTTCCATCCCTGCTAAAAGCACATCCAAGATATACAAACTCATCCACTTGTTCCAGCACTACATCATCGACCACAGCAACTACTAACAAGCTGAATTTTTGTGAACAGCTTCGTTTTGACGAGACAACCATCTTTTCTGTCTTCGAAAAATCTCAAATTGGGTAGATAAGTTGCCAGCGACTTCGTCCGCGCGGACTTCGTTTACTTCGCATAGCCTCAACCCCGTAGGTGACAGCGTGATAATATGTAGCCTATATGTTGACCCGACCTATTAGTAATACTCATGCAAAATTTAAAGTAAATCCATGCAGTACTTTTTGAGTTTATCCCGGACATACATACAGACAAACAGACAAACAGATAAAAATTCTAAAAACTAGTCTTAGACTAAAAGAGGTGTCATGACGTCAATGTGACACAGTATTGATGTATTTAATAGGATAGTAAAATATATACTCTTTATCCATTAACCAGCTCGGTGATGGTCGTTCTATAGTGGGTTCTAAGGCCCCTCCCTCGTCCACAGCGGTTTTTTGTAGCGATGCCGTCGCGCGTTTACTAAATGCGCGACAGATTGACTGACATGTACGTGCTAATCAATCGCAGAGTCACCGTCGATGGCGACGCGATCCATTGTTTCGATACGCAACACTCGAGTAGGGACTCGTCGTAGGTCGAGAGTCAGTAGCCAGTTGGTATGACGATCACTTTCTTTCCCACTCATCGTCCAGATGTTGCCCTATGCTGAAATTCAGTCTTACAGGTTCTAAGCCCGACAACATAAACTCTAACTGAGTGCTAAGTGTGAGTTTTTCTTTTCGCATTCGATTGTGAGCGCGTTTCGAGTTTTCTAGGAATTTGTATGTGATTTGTACAGCGCCACCTAGTGGTAAACTGGTTTCTCACGTCTACCACTAGGTGGCGCTGTACAAATCACATACAAATTCCTAGTAAACTCCAAACGCGCTCACGATCGAATGCGAAAAGAAAAACTCACACTTAGCACTCTGATATTCTTCTAATCGGTCGAGTAATGTACAACGAGTCATTTCGAATAAAAATATTAAGCTGTTTGTTACAAACAAACAGCTTCGCAGGAAGGAAAAATCATGTATTCTGGTAAACGGACTTAATTAGGGCATGTAAATTGATAAATAGAATTAAACAATCATATTTTAAGTTTCCTGTATTTGAGTGTCTAGTGGTCTGTGGTCTAGTGCACGGTGTCGGTTTAATCACATAAGATCCCAGGTACGATTCCCGGTTCAGGCAATTCAAAAATGTGTTTTTACAGTTTTCTTTTAAAAACAACATTTCCCAGGATTGGATAAGTGAAGTGCCCGGTTGGCGATAGGATTGGCACCTATCACATTATGGGACTAATGGCCAATTGCACCAACAATGTGCAGAAGTTCAAGGAAGTCGATTAATAATTCATCTTCTAATAAAAGCTTAATAGACAAATAACCGCACAATGTGCTTATTTTAATACTAGCTGTTGCCAGCGACTTCGTCCGCGCGGGCTTCGTTTACTCCGCACAGCACCTGGCCGCTTGGTGATAGCGTGATAATATGTAGCCTATATGCTGACCCGACCTGTTAGTAATATTCATGCAAAATTTGAAGTAAATCCATGCAGTACTTTTTGAGTTTACCCCGGACATACATACAGACAAACAGACAAACAGAAAAACAGACAAACAGACAAAAATTTTAAAAATTATATTTTTGGCATCTATATCGATTGTAGATCACGCCCCAATTTACGAAACACGAAAAAAATATTCAATGTACAGTTTTGACTTTCCTACGATTTTATTATATGTATAGATTTAAAACTTTTAATTGTGATGTAAGTTAAAGTTAATTTAATTTCGATCACCGGGGCTTGTCAACGTGACCTAATGCTAAACCAAAGTTTTAAAAGAAAAAAAAACAGTAGTAGTCGTGGGACTGCCGATAGAAGTGAAAACGGAACTATTAAGTTGAGAGTAATTAAAACTATATGCAAAACATAGCTATAGATATACTATTATCATTAGCATGTCGGTGACGCGAACCGAGGATTTTACCCTCTACCAAAACGCTCAACGCGCCTAAAGAAGTTTTCACTTCAAAAATTGACGCCGCCTTTTGAGAGCTCTTGCCTTTGAGAACAAGTTACAACTTAGGGTAAGGTGATTCTAGTATTCATACCAAATCTCGTACGAAATGATGCAGGTAAAGATAACTTAGTGTCAAATGCTACAATCTATACATATAATAAAATCGTAGGAAAGTCAAAACTGTACATTGAATATTTTTTTAAAAGAATACTTGAGGCGTGATCTACAATCGATATCGAAGCCAAAAATATAGTTTTTAGAATTTTTGTCTGTTTGTTTGTTTGTCTGTATTTGTGTCTAGGGTAAACTCAAAAAGTACTGCATGGATTTACTTCAAATTCTGCATGAATATTACTAATAGGTCGAATCAACATATAGGCTGTATATTATCACCTACAGGGGAGGAGCTGTGCGGAGTAAACAAAGTCCGCGCGGACGAAGTTGCGGGCAACAGCTAGTACATAATATAGATACGCGTTGCTTCTTCCACATTCGCTACACACACCACATATATATGCCTGGTTTAAATATATTTTCATACGCTGTGCTCGGATATTGCCCAAAGACCCAAACATCTCGTCCCTCGAAATGTGAGAAGACTTCTCATATTACTGAGTGAGCATATTGTTTGGCTCATACTTAGTATGAGCGAGGAGTCTGATCAAGATAGCGGGAAAGCAAAGAATATTCGAATTTCGAAGAAATTTCAGAAGTTCGCCCCGAACTAAGACCTCGCGATGACCTATATAGCATTTGGGTCGTTTATCGCTTTTATATACGAAATATACTGAAACATTTTCGAAACAGTTTTGATGCATTCTTTTGTCACAGACGTGGCATCATAACCAAGGAAGTCTTTAGCCTATTGAAGGCCCTGGGCACATTAGGTTTTTTGTTAGAGCATTATTTTGTTAGAATAGAAAAAACACTATTTTGTTAGGATAGAAAAAGCACAATTTTGTTAGAATTGAAAACTATTTTGTTAGAAGAAAAAAAGTGCATTTTACTACAACCGAAAAAGCACTATTTTGTCAGAACAAAAAAAGGTTTGTGCTTAATTCATAATTAATTTTTTTTATAAAAAAATATTTATTTTTATTATTGTAAGCCATTTTTAACTTCATACTAATGAAGTTTTGGTTTTACTCTGATTTTCAGAAATCGAGTTTTGATCAGATTTCGACTTTAGTCCTCGGAAAGTTTTCTGACTATTTTCACAATGACATTAGTGTGTTTGTTTGTAGGTATGTATGTATGTGTGCACGTACACTTCTCGTAACTTTTGATTGACTTAGCCGATTCGAACAAGATTTAAATCATTCGATTCGGTTCCATCAAACTTTGATATTTTTAAAATTTAAATTAATTCGACTTCATAAATTGAATCGATTTTTAATTTACTGCGATATTTATTTTTTATTATTAAAAAACAGTGTTGTTTTTGACATACTTACTTCAGATTTTTTAAATAACTTTTAGACTGCCCAAGTAGCACGTTAAGCTGTATATAGGCTGCATTTAGGTTCATTTTTAAACTTAAAGCTGTATACGAAGCCGTACAAAGGCTGTAGAAGCGCTTCTACAGCCGATATAACACCAAAAAGGGCCTCAAGTTATACAGCTTATTGCGTTATGTAGGCTGCACAATAGCTGTACAAGCTGTTATAGGCTGTACAAGGGCTGTTATTTGGTGTTTCTTTATACACCAAATAGGTGTATAAAGAAACTATAACACTAAGGATACTCTCTTGTAACTGTCTTGTACAGCTAAGAGTTAAATAGGCTGCACAATAGCTGTACAAGCTGTTATAGGCTGTACAAAGGCTGTTATTCGGTGTATAAAGAAACTATAACACTAAATATACTCTCTCGTACAGCTAAGCGTTCTTAATAGGTGTTTGAAAATGATAAAAAGTAACAATCTGTTTTTGATATTGTATAACATTAATTATATCACATATTGGTATCTGCAGACGCCATAATTAAAAATATATTAATAAACAATAAATTCTTGGACTTGGAGCAGTATTGAACGGTGTATTCAAAGTGCAAATTATAATTTATTGAGAAATTATATATGATTTCTCTCAAAATATTCATGCGCCAACGAAATAATCAAGATAACACAAATAAAATCATTGCAAAATACGGTAAGTGTTTGTGTTTAAGGTTAGAATATACAAGTATTTATGGTACAGTATTGTATTATATTAAGGCATAATGATCATAATATAAGTTGCTTGTCAAGATATAGCTTTAGCTATTGCTAAATATATCTTTTATTTAACAATATATTTCTTTAATGTTGTTTTTAATACACTATAATGGCGGCGTTTTGTTATACAGCCTAAAGTGTATTTGGAGGATGATATACTGCAAATAGGTGTACTGAATCTCTTTTTTGTTCTATTATACGGCTATTGGCTTTTAATTACCGTCCAAATACAATTTAGCAACTAAGCCCCTATATAAATCTATTATACAGTAATTGGCTTTTAATCACTTAACTTATGTTTAGAGATGCGTACAAAAATTGAAGAACCCTAAATACAAAACATATGTTTTTCACTTGATTTCGCTATAGTGATGTATTGATGTCGGTCGTTTGACTTTACAACTAAACCAACTTATTGTTAACTATAACTTATGGGACACGTATTTCAATCATGTTTTACTTTATTTTTCAGGGAAATATGCCTTATAAAATAATAAAAATAAATTGAGAGAAGCCAAAACTGTATTTGTATCGTACCTAGTTTGTGGGAGGATAAAGGTGAATTATAATAGACAAGAAAACATCTTGATATAACTAAGTTGACCAAGAACGAAAAATCAAGCCCTTTAAAGATTGGTCTATCACAAAAATATTTTTAAGAAGAATACGTTATTTCGTGCTTGTGATTTAATATTATTGGTTCTTCAAAGAGAAACACATACTCTTTTGCCTGTAATTGTATCTAAGTATATAATATTTTTAAAACGATTGTAAGTATACATATATACAGGGTGTTGCAAAAGTGGTACAGTAAGCCGAAAGGGGGTGGCTCAGGGGGTCATTCTTAACAACTTTTGTTTAACGACTTTTGGAAATTCGTGAAAAAAATATTGATTCTCCATAGAAACTTTGTTGGTCACGTGACTTTTCACAATGGAAAAACAAAATTGTTTTTCGGGAATTTTCACAAATCGTTGAATAAAAGTTGTTCATAATGACCCTCTGAGTCACCCCCTTTCGACTTACTATACCGCTTTTGTAAAACTCCGTATAGTAACAAGTTAAAAATTAAAAAAAATCATATTTTCTCAGTGTAATGAATTTATTTCTCTTTTTAACTCTTTTTTATATATTCTTTGAAGAATAGACCAATTGCCTTTCTGCCAGGCAGGTCGTAAAAGACAACCGATGGGCTATGCGAGTCACTTCCATCGTGGTTACTAGGTGATAGAGTTCTGCATTGGCTCGACCGGGTCTGGTACCACCGTCTTATCTATTCCTGCTGCAAAACGTCAGTGCTAGTCACTGTCATGTTCCGGTTTGGAGGGTAAGGTGGCCGGTAAACTTATGCATGGGGCATTAGACCTCGCCACAAGATAGCAACGCACCATTCACATTTTTGCTGTCTGTAGGCGATGGTTGATTCTTTTCATCAGGAGACCGATCTGCTTGTTTGCTATCTTATGACATTTAAAAAAAATCAGTTATTATAAATTACCAACCAAGTAACCTTAATGAAGAAGATAAGCCTAAAAATAATAAATCAGATAACCTACAATCACTTTTTAATGTTTTTGTTACGGAACCCTTTTCCTTGAACATTAATAAAAATGACGATTGTAGGTTTACCTGAATTAGTAATTTTTCAGCTTTATCTTCATCACGATTACTTGTTTGGTAATTTATAATATTTAAATATTCCTTTTCAATCTTCCTCTTGATTTTTTCACACATGATATCAACTATGCAGATATAACAACAGCAAATAACAATTTTCTCAGTAATACAGCCTTGAGCTGTACTATAGCTGTATATGCAGATTTTTAACACCATTGGCTGCATAACAGTCTACAATTACGCCATAAATATTAGCTGTAGAACAGTGATTGCATGTCCCATTTTACAGAAACAAGCGTTGAGTGATACAATAATAACACTTAAAGCTCTAATAAATTCCCGTGCTAAACAAAATACAGCTAATGTACAGCTTTAAGGATTAAAATCAGCCTAATGAGTTACAAATTGCTTAAAGCTGTACAGTAGTGTATTAATATTCAGATATAACGCCTAAAGCTTACGCGGAACTCTAAGAAAGGCCTTGTACAGCATTAGGCTGTATAAAAACTCATAAAGGTCTCTTATACCGATAAAAGCATCTTTTTACACCATTGTACGGCTGCAATAGAACTTTAAGTTCTATATGAGCTGCTTTATGGGTATTAAACATGCTTGATTGCTGCTTGGGTGGGTACTGCTTACTTACTAATGTACTAATTGTTTCAAAATTTCATTAACTTTTCTCCTCCTCGCCGGAAATTATCAACTCCGTTGTATGAAAGTTGTATGTTGTAAATCGAATCGAAATCAGTTGATTTGTTCGAAAGTTATAGTTGGCGTAAAATTTAAAAAAATGTTTTTCGTCATCAGCCATCACCAAGATTTTTCAATCAATCGGATCACGGCAACATTTTCAGAACTCAAAAAACAACGTTGCCTGCCGCAGGCTGTACATTCTTCCTAATCAATAATGTCTGGAAAAAATACCTACAGCTTTTCAAAAATCAAAAAAGTGTCGTTTTCAGCAAACTTAACCGTAATTACATTACACTCACCTTGCAAAAATCAATGTGACATTGTAATATCTGCATAATACAATATGTACTTACAAGACCAACTGCCGTTCTGCCAGAGTAATCGTTCAAGACGATCGATTGACTATACGTATTACTACCATCGTGACTACTAGGTGGTAGAGTTCCGCAAAGTCTCGCCCGGGTATATCATATATTTGGTACGTACCACCGCCTTATCTATACCTGCCGTAATAGCGTCAATACTTTTTATTGCCGTGTTCTGGTTAGGAGGGTAAGGTAATCGGCAGTCTTATGCAATTGGCATTGCTGTCTCGCTACACGGATAGTGTAGTGTAGAACACACGGTTCACATCTTTGGTGTCTAAAGGCGATGGTTTATCTTTCTATTAGGAGAGAAATCTACTTGCTTGCTATCTAATGATATAAAAGAAATGTATGACTAAATTATATATTTTATTAAGTGTTGTAATGTGTAGATGCAGATGCACTTAATTGAAAGTAATTCTGGCGGCGACCATTTATGGAGAAGAACTGCAAAAAGATAAAATTTATATAAAAAAATTATCGTCGATTTTCGGTCACTGGGTGATATTTATATAAATACATATTGGACATATCTAATATGTACACAGAAAATATAAAGCGTTCATATAAAGAGTGATCTGGTTACTTTACAAATTTGCACTTTATACTTCTAAGTAAATATTTTGGACAAAGAAAAGGAAACACTTAGGTATTTAATATTTATGTACTTTAATAAATCCTCAGTACGATTAAAGGCTTAGACTTTGACTTCCTAGACAAACAAGTTATGCTTGAAAAGCAAAGCTTAAAGCCGTATTGAATTATGACGTCAAACTAAACGCTCGCATTCAAACAAAAAGAAAAAGTACCTACCTACATAGAGCAAGTGAGCCAAGCAAAAAGTCATCTCGTCGATAGATTGAAAAAAAATTGGTTTTCGTTTCTGTATCTAACCTATACGATTATTATGTGTGATATTTGTGTGTACGTGGATTATTACTTTTGTTAAGTATAATTTTTTTGTCTTGTTATTTAAAAGCCTAAAAAACTAAGTTTACTTGTAATTAGCACCACTTTTCCGAGTGTATTGTTATCCTTATTGTGTATGTACTAAGTGTATGTTTTTTTCTTTTTCAACGGGATATGTTCACTTTCATACGTGCTTATCACGCACGTCTACTCTATCTTTATCTTAAGTATATCCCCTGTGTTGGTCCGGGTTCCTTTGAAGAATAGGCCAATTGCCGTTCTGGCAGGCACGTGGTAAAAGACGACCGATTGGTTATACGAGTCACTACCATCGTGGCTACTAGGTGGTAGAGTTCTTGCCTCGCCCGGGTCTGGTATCACCGCCTTGCCTATTCCTGCCGTAAAAACGTCTATGCTTGTCATTGTCATGTTCCGGTCTGGAGGATAAGGTAGCCGGTACACTTATGCATGTGGCATTAGACCTCGCCACAAGATAGCAACGCACTATTAACATCTTTGGTGTCTACAGGCGATGACTGACACTTACCATCAGGAGACTCATCTGCTTGTTTGCTATCTTATGATATAAAAAAAAAAAGTAAAAGAGGTCTGAGATTTATATACGTATGTTATCTCTATGGTAACAATGACGAATACAATTAGCTAAAGCTTTTGAAGATTCTATTTAATGAGAACCCTTACCTACCTACTAAAATAAAGGCATATTTTCCATTAGACATTTTTCAGCTTTAAGAGTTATTAAAGGGTTTAAACTTAAAATAATAAATTATACATTATAATAAAATTATTCAAATATAACTAATTTATATATTAATACGTGAAGCAAAAACTATGTATTTTTTTGACTATTTTATGACTAAAGTTTGTAGTCAAACTTAGACGAGGGCTTAGTCTTTAGTCTATGGTTGATTTCTTCTAGAGGGCAACCGCTAGTTATAATCGTTGTGCTGACATAATATATTAGGGGAACATCTTGTTATTAAATTTAAATATTCATTCTTAACCGAATGGCGCCAGTCACCTGTTTCCCAACTATTTATGATTAATGTGCACGGCACGGCACGGTAATATTATCTATTCAATATTCCAACTTCATACAAACGGACGAAGCGCGAGCTATGACTAAGCGCCTCTATCTTGGCATTGCGCTCGGCATGCAGACGGTCGCGACTGTGCAGCAATGATAAACGGACTACACGGACTAAGTACATATTTAATATGACGAGTGTAATTAAATCTCCCAGTCAAAAAACAACATACATTTTAATTGAACACTTGCTATTCAATTCACAAAGTATTTTATTTCTTTATATAAAAAAGTATATTTACAATCACAAAACTAAATGGAAACAAAGTACGCAAATGTAATTAAAACGCCGGAGGCGGGCAGCCCTACTGCAGGCATTTATTTCAAAGAAATGGCCGAGTCACAATACTTTTTAATTCGTATGAAAATAAATATTAATAATTTTGATTCCATACAAAATTTCGGCTTTGTAGAACTTCAGGAAGTACTCTAAGAATTTTAAAGGACATCTGTAAGTGAGTCAGTGACACTAGTCCGCGCGGACTTCGTTTACTCCGCACAGCTCCTCCCCCGTAGGTGATAGCGTGATAGCCTGTATGTTGACCCGACCTGTTAGTAATAATCATGCAAAATTTAAAGTAAATCTATGCACTACTTTCTGAGTTTACCTCGGACATACATAGAGACAAACAGACAAAAATTCTAAAAACTATATTTTTTGATTCGATATCGATTGTAGATCACGCCCCAAGTATTCTTTTAAAAAAATATTCAGTGTACAGTTTTGACTTTCCTCCGATTTTATTATATGTATATATTATCATTAATATGAACTTTTAAACTAACGCGTTCTACTATCATTTTTAAAAATATAAACGTACATATTATCACATGAGTAGATTTTTTCTCTCTTTTACTCTGACTCTTTAGTATTATATAGAACTTACAGACTACTTTGTAAAGATCGATCGATCAAATCAATCCCGACGTGAACGACGGAACTCTATGGACGGAGGAAACTCCCTGCTCAGTCATCAGTGCTCCAGTCCGCTCGTGACCACGGTCAATGTAACTTGGCCGAAATTGGCCGAAACGTTGAAGATTATTATTAATGTTATTAATAATTAATAATTCATAGATAACTTCGGTGCATTGATATAAATTATTCAGCAAGATTAATTTAATGATTTTTTGTTTTTATTAAGGTATGATATTAAAGTAAGCACTGCATATACCTACCTACTTATAAAAATATTATAATTTAAGTATTGTCTAAACAAGAGGTTGACAAATTTTAAGAGAACAAAAGCCCTAGGAGTGGTCCATGTACACGTATAAAAAATTAAGCGAGGATAGGTCACATTTGTTCACTTTTAAATTGATTCAGGCAGTAGACTACTCTCGAAGTGTAAAACAGCCAATGACGGCTGAACTATAAATGAAGGTTTTCCTGTCTACCTATCTTCCAAGACATACAAGAACTGGCTTTATGACTGAAAATAGAATGGGCAGTGTTACCGTGTACAGAAGAGTTGTTGCGGAACTATACCTTCAAGCAGTTGGATCATAGTAACGTGGTTAGCCTTCTCTCTCATCTTTGGATTTGCCGGAAACTATAACAAAATTTACAGCTTTCCGATTTTTTGCTTTACATGTGCTGTAAAACATTACCAAATTTCATAATCAGTCTGGGTCAATGGGAAGTACCCTATAGGTATTGATGAAACCGCAAAACATCCCAAAATATGCTACCTACATGCCGGGGCGTACCTATCACCCACGGAATTATATATGTTTTCTGTGCTACCACCGTATCTGCCGTAACAATTATACGAGGCCGCCGGGCCACGGGAGCCCCCAACGTGCGTAAGCAAAAATGAATAAATCTTCTAATTATCGCCTCTGTGGTCTAGTGGTCCAGCGTTGGTGTCGACCACGTGAGGTCCCGGGTTCGATTTCCGGATCGGGTACATAAAAAAAAAGTGTTGTTTCAGTTTTCTGAGAAACACAAAGTTGCCCGGGATTGGAAAGTGCCCGGTTGGCGATAGGCTTGCCTATTACATTTGTGGGACCAAGTATCTTCGGCTAATCGTGGGTGCACTTGTTGTACCTCTGCCTACCTCTTCGGGGATATGGGCGTGAAGATACTTTTACTTTTACTTTATAAAAGCAAAAAAAAAATCAAAAAAGTAAAGTAATAGCAAAGAGTTGTTTGTAAAAAAAATTGAAAAAGTAATTATATTATTAAGATAATTATGATGAATAAAAATTTCGTTTAATTTTATGCATTTTTTTCTTTTGTGAGAAATCACTACCCCCCATAAGGGCCTTTAAATTTTTATTCGGAGCCCCGCCAAGACACGCTTGGTCATTGCATGTACATGGTCATATCTTTTGATCGCTTTGACTTACAAGTTTGATTTTTTCACAGCTGAGAGAGCTCGAATATTTGGATGATAATAAGGCATGGGATTAATTGCTCCTCATAGCAGTCTCATAATAATTATAATATATTATTCATAAATACATTGTAATTGTAATTGTAAAAACATTGTTTAAAAAAATGTATATGCACAAAAAAAGACAAGCCCGCTGAGTTTCTTCCGCCGGATCTTCTCAGTGTGTGGCCGCGTTTCCGATCCGGTAGTAACTCAAAAAATGTTGACTCGTCAAAAGTGCCTGTAAAGGATAATTTGAATAAAAATGTTTTGACTTTGACTTTGACTTTGAAACCCCAGTACCTATTTAATATAAATTACAAGTTAATACCTTGACGCGTTCCTGAGAAAAAAGGATCTTGACGGTTGGACAGACAGATAGATGAACAACGAAGTGTTTCTATTTGGGTTCCGTTCTACCTTTTTAGACACGGAACCCTGAAAATATACTTTTACGGCAGGAGTAGGTAAAATGATGACGTACTGATGATATTAAATTCGGGCGAGACGTGCCCGAATACACATAAACACCCACATACTTACGTATTTATAACATTAACGGTATTTTAGTTATAACCAGAATACAAAGGACAAGGAGTGTTTGTCTTGGAATTCAATAGTGTCATGTTACTTTTATAATGGAATCTTAAATGGAACGAAAGTGACCTTGATACATTAAAAAATAGCTATAAGTACTAACATTATTTATAAAAAATCTACAGAATTAAAAAAAAAAATGTAAAATACCTTTTTAGGATTGCAAGAAATATTATTTATTACTTAAAGTGATTTTTATTATAAAGTGATCTTGTATATTATTATATCTACTCCATTAGATAATTAGCCTATCCATCTACAACAATGTGGAAATACTTATTTACTTTATTAGTAGTATCACGAGTTCTCCGTTTTTTTTTTTTTCATAATGAACTTAAACAGTTGGTCCAAATGACCGCTACTGCGAAACCGGGCTTTTGGAGCGAGCAAAGTGCTCAGCCAGAATTTAAGTTATATGGGCTAAGAGCCCGCCCTAAGGGTGTCTCCTGTGAGACCGAACCTCGGCTTAGGGTAGTATCTTGACGATTGGTGGGAGAGTAAGTGGCATCAAGATTTCGACTCGCTAATGGTTCTTGACCGGAGTCTCGAGTGTTAGCGGGCTGAAACAATGGGCCGAGACTCCGCTGGCGGAGACTTTGGCGTGTGCGTGTGAATTGTAAAGTGTATATTGTGATGGGATCGTCAGGATCGGATAGGACGTGAGTTGGCCTTCTATGTTTGTCATCGGCGACCGCGGCCGCGACCACCAGAGGGTTTGGTTTTTCAAAGTGACGTTCTGACGTCTCTTTGAAGTGTTTTTGTAGTGTTGGTAATTCTAGGTCTCTGTGCAGATCTATGTTACGAACGTACCATAGGCTGCCGGTAGCAATACGCATGAATTTAAACGTAAACGTAAACGATGTATAAGTTTCGGGCGAGTGTGGGCAAACACTATACTAGCGTAAGACAACACTGGCCTAATTACAGTTTTATAAAGTTTCAACGAGTCCTCCGTGTTGGTCCGGGCTACTTTGAAGAATAGACCAACAGTCGTTCTGCCAGGCAGGTCGTAAAACGCGACCGATTGGCTATACCTGTCGCTACCATTGTGACTTCTAGGTGGACTCGGCCGGGTATTTGGTACCACACCACCGCCTAACCTATTCCTGTCGCAATAACGTCAATGCTTTTCATTGTCGTGTTCCGGTTCGGAGGGTAGGGTAGCCGGTAAACTCATACATATGGCATTGCCATCCCGCCATACGGATCTTTGGTGTTATAGCCTATAGGCGATGATTTCTCTTTCTGTCAGGAAAGCGATCTGCTTGTTTGCTATCTTATGATATCAAAAATAAATCATCACGCCCGGTTCCCTTGCGGGGTAGGCAGACTAAACCGGACGTCTATAGACTTTACAATTCACCACGATTCATCGGCTTATTGCTTAACGATATGAGTGATTATCTCAATCGCCGCATTTTACCGACCCTGATAACGATCATCAACTATTTCTAACCAACTTTTACTATTATACTAAAAAATTAACATTTTATTAATATATAATAATTATTTATAAATATACATCTATACATATAATAAAATCGTAGGAAATACAATGCGAATGTGGATTGTGTGATTGAGTGGTGAATTATCTAATCATTCCGTTGATTTGAGCCCCTTTTGAAAAATTGTTCAACTGACTTAATGCTAAACATCTCGTAAATGGCAAGACTACTATTTCTATCTACCCATCAAAGTGGGCTATTCCGCAATTAGCCACGCTACGGGCCATTGTGCGTAAAGGTATAATGGCTATACCTGCCTACCCAGCTCATTCCAAAGATCCAATACCTTAGGGGAAGATCAAACAATTCCCTATATGTGTCATCCCTTTGAAGAATTGAGCCCTTAGGTACTTCAATTCCTCGCACTCTAACAGCACGCGTTGTGGAGTTTCTTAATGGTTTAGGCACTTTTAGGCTACTCTTGTAGGTGGTAGAGTTCTACATCGTCATGCATGCGTAAACTAACCATATCGATTATATCTTAAAACGGGACATTTTTATGTGAACTCCGCAAGCATGTCGTAAAAGGCGACATATTGGCTATGCAAGTCACTAACATCGTGGCTACTAGGTGGTTGAGTTCTGAATTGTCTCGCCCGGGTCTGGTACCTCCGCCTTACCTATTCCTGCCGCAACAGCGCCAGTGCTTGTCACTGTCGTGTTCCGGTTTGGAGGGTAAGGTAGCTGGTAGATTTATGCATGTGGCATTAGACCTCGCCACAAGATAGCAACGCACCATTAACACATTTGGTGTCTATAAGCGACGGTTGACTCTTTTCATCAGGAGACCCGTCTGCTTGTTTGCTATCTTATGATATAAAAAAAAGCAATAAATAATAGCAATGATGTATGTAGGATGTATCTATTTTCACAAGAAGACAGAAATTAAATATTTTTCTAAAAACGGGCCATTTTGACATGCATGAAATATACTTGAGGACACCGGGGCAGAGTAGTTGAAACCGAGACAGTGCCGTTGAAAACAGAACGTATGGGTCACATTAAGCATGCGTCACCAGTCACCACCTTACCTTTCCTGCCATATTGGCTTCTGTGCTTATCCATGGCGTGTTCCGTAGGGAAAGCAGGTGTACTCGGATGCGCTTTAATAATTAGCAACGCATTATTAATATTTTTTGCCGATTTGCCGATGGCTATCTCTACTACTCTACTGCTACTCCTTTGTTTACAATAATTTAAAAAAATACGGTGATTTTATTTAGAAGTGAGAATATTTAGTCAGTTTGTTACAGTAAATAAACATAAATGAAAACTTTCACGCTCGCTTCCCCATAGAGGTAGGCAGATGTTCACCTTGTTTATCCACTAAGAACTCACGCTAGAAAGATTCGTGATGAATCAGAACAAAGAGAGAGCTGATTGCTAAACTATCGATAAATCGGTAATATTATATCAAGCCTTGGTTATGTTTTTTGGAAAATCTAGAAATTTAATTTAATCTATATTATCTATATTACGTGAAGGAAAAACTTTGGATCCCTTTTTAAGACAATTGTGCGAGCGGTGGAGCATGAAATTTAGCACAGTTAAAATTAACATTGTAGAGAAATGCAGAAACCTATTATTTTTAAATAATAGACACTAGAAATACATGATATTGTTACGTACTCGGGTTCGTAATTGTAAGAAAACACCACTTATATTAAATCCGTGTATTTAAAACACAAATACACACAAGAGAAGACAATGTAATACTAAAATACACTTTACACACTAGTCACTCACTTTACTATCACTGAACTACACAATAAAACACTTCTCGCTTCGCACTGTTCACTTTAAGTATCGCTCTCGATCGCTTGATCAAAACTGCCCTGTATTTGTCAACTCATCTCTATTTATAGCCAGGATAAAGTTCTACCTGGATCCAGAAAAATCTAAATGTATCGGGAAACAATGAATCACTTCTTATCGTAAACATGTTATGAGTCATAAATCCTAGTACACGCTACTTTCAACCTTATGTCATATCCTACAAAGTCCATTATGGCATAGCCCAGGTCAACTATTTGTTTGTCAATAGGAGTAGCTATCCCTTTCTTTTATTTCTAGATCGTTCCAGCGTCCCAATTCTACACGTTTCTAGATTATTCGTAACAATATTAATAAAAATAAACATTACACACACTAAATTCATGTGACATACATGATTATACCTTCGATCAGAAGTACATTTCTGATCGAAGGATTATACACACAATATGTCTAGACCAGATAATAAATAGTGACCGACCGAAACTGGATTTTCAGCCGAAACCGAAACTGAAACTTCAGTTTATTCGAGTACCTGCCGAAACCAAAACTGTAACAAATTAAGACCTAGAAGAAAATTAAGATTAAGGGGGCCAGCTGCCCCTTCCTGCCCTCCCCCCTCCCCCTCGGTACCACCGTGGTTCCAAGGTTACACTTCCCAGATGGTAATTTCATGAATATCTGATGCGGGGTTCTGGAGAGACAAGATATGAGAAGTCAGAATTTAAATTATACTAGCTGGGCGTCCGGGATCTCGGATGATATTTTTCATATGAAAACTTACTTAGATAAATTTGAATAATAAAAGAATATCTGAATACAATTACCTAGATAAAGAATAATTAAAGACTATCTGAATACAAAATTTCAATTATATCGTTACAACAGTTTCGGAACCTAACGACGTTACGTCCATTATTAGGTTGAGTGAGGCGAACATCAATATAATTGATGTTCTATTTCACTCAACTTAGTCGGTTAGAAAGATTAGTGGTAATCCCTCTTGTTGAATATATCAACTTTTAACACATCGTCTTTAGACTCCATGTTGCTACAGAGACTTCAAAAAACGTAATTACGTTTTGTTCGACTTAGGAATTAACGTAAGGTCCGTTTAATCTAAGTTCTAAGCCAAAGAAGGCAACCAGCAGACCAACAAGGCGATCATAATAATAGAAATTTAACAAAAAAAAACACTGAACTACTAATTTAGATCAAGTTGTTTGTGTCGGAAATCCAGGATGTGACCGAAAAATCAATTTTAAATTTAGAACCGGAAAGACGTACATTGGTGTATTTCCGCTAAGCTGATAAATGCTTTTAAATTAAGCAGCAAATAGAACTACAAAATGGAGTTTCGTTATCTTAGATTTTTAAAAGTGGTTTTAAAAACCAGTAGGACCGCGTACTCAAAATCTAGAGAGTTTATTTTGAAAAATATAACCAAACATGGTTTTACTTCTTTTATTTCCAACATGAAAACACAACGGCAGATTTTCCCCCCGCATTCGTCTGGTCCTTTTTGAAAAATAGACCATCTGCCATTCTGCCAGGCTGGGGCTTAATACGGCAGTCAAATCGAAGCGTTTAAGACTCTTACACATTTTCTTACATATTATGCCGCGTCATAGCACGTCTCAATGTTCTATAGTGTTTATATGTGGAGAGCCCTAAGCGCATTGATTACGTGAATTGGGGAGCAGTTCGTAAAAGGCAAACGATTGACTGAGCGTGTCATAACCATCGTGATTATCAGATGGTAGAGCTTAACAAAGTCTCGCTCGGGTTTTTATAGTATATCAATCGGTTAACCTATTCCTGCCGCATTAGGAGAGTTCTTGCAGAACGCTATCACCAAGCAGTTAAATGATAGCAGTCTTCTCTCGCATCTTTGGAGCTGCCTATCAAAAAAACAATAGATTTGGCATATGCTTGCATTTAAGTATTTTACGTCTGTTTTCATCTATCTTTGTATATTCTAAACTAGAGGCCAGCCATAATTTACGTCACATGAATTTCATGTTTTTGTCCCCTCCCCTGTCCTTGTCACAGCTGGACACATTTGTGAGACTCATCTAGTGTGATGCTACACATTTTGCAATTTTCCCGTGTGTTGATCCGGACTACCCGCTCCGTCCGGACTCCTTTGAAGAATAGACCAACTGCCGTTCTGCCAGGCAGGTCGTAAAAGGCGACCAATCGGCTATGCGAGTCACTACTATCGTGGCTACTAAGTGGTTAAGTTCGACATTGGCTCACCTGGGTCTGGTACCACCGCCTTACCTATTCTTGCCGCAATAACATCAATGCTAGTCACTAACGTGTTCCGATTTGGAGGGTTAGGCAGCCGGTAAACTTATGCATGTGTCATTAGACCTCGCCATAAGATAGCAACGTACCATTAACATCTTTGGTATCTATAGGCGATGGTCGACTCTTTCCATCAGGTGACCCATCTGCTTTTTTGCTATTTTATGATATATATAAAAAAACATCATTTTCTTTAATATATTCCTTAACATGGATATTGTCAACTTCATAACTAATCCACAGTTATATATTTTTTTTTAAGATGAGGGAATAATATAGCTATTATTATATTAGATAAAATTAGAATTTAGGTTAAGTTAACCTAAACGCTTAGTTCTTTTCTTCATAAAATCTTGCCAACAAAACAAATTACACCTTATAGTCACGTAGACAGAGTTGCAAGTATTTTTATTCCTTAGTAGTTTAAATTTAGTGTTGTAATACTTAGGTATACTTAATACATTATATTTTAAAAAAATGTGTCGTCACAAATTTGTGACAAGGGGTAGGGTGGGCCCTACCCCTTGTCACACAATGTCACATTTCGTCGACCCTTTCACTCCCCCTTAACGTGTATTATATATTATCCTTCGTTTTATAAAGATTTGACTCCTTTATTCTTTACACATCAGGGCATATTTAGAGAAACTAAGCTAAAAATTATACGTGCCTATCCGATTTTAATTCCATTAATTAATATTGTAATGTGTTAATTTAAGTGTTTAATTCTATTAATTAATGTTGTGTGTTGCGAATAACATGATGTTTGCTGTCAGTGTGACAGTGACTGACAGTGTGGACAATGAACATGCAGTGGCATTTCAGTGCATTGGTATTATGTCCATTGTCGTACGGCGGATGCACTTACATAAAATTTGATACATGAGTATACAGTAAAGCTAATGTTTATCATATACTTCCTGCTACTATTACTTTTTGTTTCGGAAAAATGCAGAATTAAATAAATTTGGTAAAGTCCGTGTCGGGCCACGCGCAATCTAGTGTTCCGAAATTGCCCTTTACAATAATACGGACGAAGAAGGGGGATTTCATTGTTTATATTTAACGTCGATATCGGATGGATATATATCCATCACGGTTTCACCGCCTAAAAAACTTTTCTAAGTGCATTTTATAAGTAATATAATATACTCATAAACTTGTAAAGCCTTCTAAGTCGTGATAGTTTTCATTTTAATTTCATTATATTTACTACTACCGTGAATTTTAATTTTTTTCCAAATCCCAAAAACTAACCGTTCAGCGACGGAGACACACAAGAGACACAACACAACAATTTATAATATTTTGTATCCGTAGAAAACTAGAGTATCAATGCAACATCTAGTCTATATTTTTTTTAACCTGTTACGTATCAAATATTTCTATATAATTAATTTTCATTATGAACGGGCGATTTTCCCCGTGTTGGTCCCGGGCTCCTTTGAAGAATAGGCCAACTGACCTATTCCTGCCTGCAATAGCGTCAGTGCTTGTCACTGTCGTGTTCCGGTTCGGAGGCTAAAGTAGCTGATAAACTTATGCATGTGGCATTAGACCTCGCCACAAGATTGCAACGCACCATTAACATCTTTGCGATAGGCGATGGTTGACTCTTACTATCAGGAGACCCATCTGCTTGTTTGCAATCTTATGATAAAAAATGAGTAAGCGGTTGACCCTACAGGTCATCCCTGAAACTTCTCGCTAATTTAAAGTATTTTAAGCTCAAAAGAGTAAAAACTATAAACGATTTTTTTCAGTTCAAACATATATTTTGTTAAAATGGCAGTAATATTGATTTTTGAAAGGTTGTATATTTTGGGAACGCTGATTGAATTTGATTTTTCGAATGACATTTAACTCAATTTTTGAGATCTAAAATATTGCTTTAACTAAATAATGGATAGGTTGAAAAATTTCGTAGCAATGTCAAAAAACATTTTTTTCAAATATTTTCATCATTAATAAACCCTAAACAAATTGACTGATTTTGATCCAGTTAAAGGTATTTAACGCAGTTTTTAAACGAGAAAAGCTGATAAGATTTTTGAGTCTATCGGTGTATAAGCCTGAAAATTCTTTTAAAAATATAAAGTAAATTTGCTAAAAATGACGTAATTTTAATATTTGAAAAGCTGTAACTTATGAAAATTTGATTCGATTTTGATTCTTGAAATGCCATCTGGCGTAATTTTTTTAGTACTAAAATATCGTAGCATACCAAAAAATGATTGGTTGAAAAGTATCGAAGTTATGTCGAAAAAACACTTTTTTTTAATTTTTCTTCAACGATTTCTCCCAAACGGGTAAACCGATTTTGATGCAATTAATGCATTAGATGTAGTTTTTTGAGGAATAGAGCTGATTAAACTATTTTTTTTTATTCTATTATTATATAATAATTGTCCTCAATCGGTACGTTAATCTGGAAGTTATGTTAAAAAATACTATTTCGCCAAAATTTTTTTTGAGGTTTTTTCAAAATTTCTCAAAATCGGCTGGACCGATTTAGTTAAAGTTTTCAGGAAGTCTAAGTTGAGCGGAATCCAATCGAATGCCAACCGCGTTTAGATAGGTCATGAGATGTTTAGATTTAGGTTATGTGATGTTTACATACAAAGGGGATCGATTTTCGAAAATCGGGGCAAATTCAGTAACTTCCTATGACCTATCTACGTACACTACGTGCTACGTAGCGGGAAGTTAAGAAAAGCCGCGAGTATTAGCTTACATAGTTTGTACAGTTTTTCTATTTTTAAAAACTTCGTAGTTTTCAGTATTTGAATATTGCAACATTGGGAAAATAATAAAGACTTCTATGTAGGTACTAAGTACTAGACAAGGCATGTTGGCACATGACGCGTCCCACTAAAGGAAGAAGGATGAAAGGCATTTACGTCAGAGCTCGTTAAATGTAACGCGTAAGCGCCATGAAATTCACGGCAGTTACGACGAGTTTTGGTCGCGAATATAAGTTAAACTATTATACGCTACAGCGCTACTTACGTTGGTTAGACGATTAATTGTTATTTTAGCGCTGAAGCGAGTATTAACGAAATGGAACACGACTTTTACTTAGCATAACTTCTCTATTGCGTAATACATTAAACTCTGATATTAAATAAATATTTTAACATTATATAAAATTAACTAATTGGTGTACCTACTAACATAAGTGGTCACTATTTCTCCTTTTACGTACCTACTGCCGTGCAGGACAGCGGTAGGACAGAACAGGTAGGTCTGCAGTTGTTCCACCTTCCAAAGTGGATCAGAATAACTTGGGGATAAATACATTGATTATGGTGTATAAAATTCGTCATCCGGACGTGTCATAGGTCACCTACTTATACCCAACTGCGAAAAATTCACACCTTTCCACGAAGTCGATTATCTTGGTGTCTAAATTAACTTGTTATAAGCGCCTTTGAACTCTACATTAAACAATTCGACAACAGTATAAATATTCATGTTTATTAGTTTTCGACTTTAAACATGCTAAGTTAAGGATTAATTTACAGCAAATCCTATTGTTATGATTTCAATGCGCTTAGCAGAGGGCTTTACAAAGTATTTTGTCACAGGATCCGTTAATTTGTGCCGCTTTATCATTTCGCTCGAAGTTATTCCATTGATGTAATTACGTAAGTACGGGTATGACATTCCAGGTGTTTAATTACTTTTTGTGGGAGTCCCATTCACTGATGAGAGATTTTTTGTAGTAAAGCTAGTAAGAATTAATCAGTATTTTGAAGGTAAAAGCTACTAACCGTGTGAGAACGTCAGAGTCGATAAAAAACTTGCCAGATTGGTCATCCCCATCTTACTTGTGGTGGTCGAGGGAAACTTTGTCTATGCCTACATGACGCATTTACGATTTAGGCAGAATTGATCTCGTTATCATCTCCTATAAAATAAAAATAAAAAAGAAATCGAATGTGAGCTTACACGCGGTTGTAATCTTTGTCACGCTCCAACCCGCTTGATAAATACCAAAAATTTTTCGTTATTTGTACTTATAGGTACATTTTTTATCATATGATAGTAAACAAGCAGATGGGTCTCCTGATGCAGTCAACCATCGGCTATAGGCACCCAAGATGTTAATGGTGCGTTGCTATCTTGTGGCGAATTCTAATGCCACATGTATAAGTTTACCGGCTACCTTACCCTCCAAACCGGAATACGACAGTGACTAGCACTAACGCTATTGCGGCAGGAATAGGTAAGGCGGTGGTACCAGATCCGGTCGACCCAATGCAGAACTCTACCATCTAGTAGTCACGATGTTAGTGATGCGCATAGCCGCGGTCGCCCCTTACGACCTGCCTGGCAGACCGGCAGGTCGTAAAAGGCGACCGTAGGAGGTATATAAACGATACTAATGAATTAGTAAACTTCTTTAGTAGTAGTTATATATATGCTATGATAATGGTAGTCATACATATGCTAAATCTTTTGTAGCTTAATTGTAGTATCAAAAATATTTTTTATATATTCAAGTTCCCAAAATATTAGATACGACATAAAAACTGAACAAACAACAGAGTTACACAAAAGTGTTTTACTAATTCAGAAACTACAAAGGATACTTATGATTGTAGTGAATTTTTATTTTGTGGTAGTAATAGTAAGTTGAGAAGCAAAACGAGAAAAACCATGCACCGCTGAAAATATCTAAATACAGTTTACATATAATAAAATCGTAGGAAAGTCAAAACTGTACATTAAATATTTTTTAAAAAAATACTTGGGACGTGATCTACAATCGATATCGAAGCCAAAAATATAGTTTTTAGAATTTTTATCTGTTTGTCTGTATGTATCTCCGGGGTAAACTCAAAAAGTACTGCATGGATTTACTTCAAATTTTGCATGAATATTACTAAAAGGTCGGGTCAACATATAGGCTACATATTATCACGTTATCACCTACGGGGGAGGAGCTGTGCGGAGTAAACGAAGTCCGCGCGGACGAAGTCGCGGGCAACAGCTAGTTAACAATATTGCAACAGATGGTAGTGATATACTTATATGCTAAATCGTTTTACTAAGCAACTCACTAATGGCCGGTTTCTGAGGTACTTTTAACAGTAGTTTATCCTTTCGTTAACACTATCGGTCCGATAACTACAGGAATTGCGTTTCTGAGCTACGCATTGTAACACAAACTCCGTTTAAACTTAGGTTAATGTAACCGGCCAAATTTGGCGGTTTATCGATTCCATAACTTTATGTAACGCTTTTTGCTCTTGTAGGTAGCTTCTTTTTAATGCACATAATTATTTTAATAGTTTTGTTTGTCTGTCTGTATGTTTGTACTTACATTAAAAAAACTGCTGTACGAAGTACAAACGTTGTTTTCACAGAAGCTATAAGATATTTGTTTAATATTGTCATGATAAATAAATAAATTTCATCCTTGGAAAGAGGAACAGGTCACTAGACAGCTTTTACTTGGATATTTATCGGTTAAGGCAATTCAAGCTTATTTCTAAGCTTCTACAGAATTCCTACCTATATTTTCATATGCACAAATTCTTTACCACTTAAAAAAGCGTCTTCGCAAATAAAATAATTACTTTTTGTTTTCTATCTTTCTGTAAAATTCTTACTGCGCTTTCAAGTCACCATTACAATGATTTTTTATCTTAATTAACTTAAACATACCACAAGTCGATCAGGTAAATGCAAGTAACAATTAACAATATCTAAAAGAAGAAATTGACGAAAAAAGAAATATTCTTAATTCAAAGCAAACGACAATCATTCTTTAGATAGGTACTCAAACTAACTAAATTACAAAATATTTGGTGACTACTCACTACTGAGTACTGGCTAGTGACTAGTGTAAAGCTCTCTCATTTCTCTTTGATACAATGATAGTTCCCTCTCTTTCTGCTACCTGATTCGAAATCATTCTTTTCATTCAATTCCGCTAACACCAAATTCATACGAAAACCTTCTTTCATGCTAGGGTATAAAGATTTAGTTTGAATGCTTTAGCGTAACTGGTATACAGACATAGTAATCGTCGTGAATTACATAGTTTCAACTAAAACCTTCTTTAAATACTTATTTATGTTAGATGAAATATTACCACAAATAAAAATAATCATTTAGGGGAGTAAAATTACCAAAATAGCATTTTATTTTCTGCATTATAAACAGACCCATCTAGTGGTGGACTTAAAAATGACCTATCGGTTCAATAGTTATTGAACCGTTCGGTTTGCCTTCAGAAACCATCTACGAGATAAACGAAGTTTATCCTCTTGCTAACTTTAAACGATCAATAGTTGTTAATAGTTTAACTGACGACTTCAGAAACCGGGCATAAGTGGTTCGCCAGGCTCTAGGGACTAAGTAAGCCGCCTGCCTGTGCGTACCGATACGTTACCGGTACGTTAATTGACCAACTTATAATAGATCTGTAATTACAAATTTTTAATAGACAGTGAACCTGTAGTGCGGATATCTGTCTTCGATGTTAAGGCGAGGCATCGCGACAAACGGGAAAAAAACTGGTTTGCTAAATCACGTTTTTTTGTATTGATTGTTAAATAACAATTTTACAAAAATTACACGATATACCTGAAGATATTTTCTAAGGAATGTGCTAACTTATTGCGTGATAGAATGTAATTTACTCGATTATATAAAATTCCGAAAACAG
This sequence comes from Apodemia mormo, assembly GCA_036924255.1. Classification (NCBI taxonomy): domain Eukaryota; kingdom Metazoa; phylum Arthropoda; class Insecta; order Lepidoptera; family Riodinidae; genus Apodemia; species Apodemia mormo. The sequence goes on along the minus strand of JAUPFN010000004.1, from coordinate 13,537,222 downwards.
ACTAAAACAATCTCTAAAACAAATAATTTGTTAATAATATTTTTAATCTTCTACATGATTTTTATATGGTGATAATTAATTGTAAATACAAAAAAGAATGTGCTAAATTTTGGTTTTCAGCTGATATCCTATCGTATAGCGTCCGTCTTCTTAGTCAGTAATCCGCATTATTATGATGGGCAACTGCGGAACCCTAGATTGTGCGTGGCCTGAAAAGCACTTGGCCGGTTGTTTTGTCGAATGATCCATAAGTACGCATCCATCAAGAATGAAAAACTTTGGATTTGGCATCTTTTGATCATGCTTATTTGAAACATATTATTGATAAAAAAAAAAAACTTTTTTAAACACAACAGTTGATTTTTTCAAGGTGTATTGTGGGTACCCTTACAAGTGACGCCTTTTCGTTTGATACCCATGGTTTGTGGGTTGTGTGTGGCGTTTTTCCGATTCATTAGTAACTCAAAAAAATGTTGACCGTCAAAAGTGCCTGTAGAGGATAATTTGAACAAAAATGTTTTGATTTTGACTTTGACTTTGAAAATATGTAATCCGCCATTTTATTGAGGCGACCATTTTGATATAACAATAATACTGATTTTATATAATAATTTTTTTTTATATCATAAGATAGCAAACAAGCTGATGGGTCTCCCGATGGAAAGAGCCACCCATCGCCTATAAACACCAAAGGTGTTAATGGTGCGTTGCTATCTTGTTGTCTAATGCCGCATGCATAAGTTTACCGGCTACCTTACCCTCGAATCCGGAACACGACAGTGACAAGCACTGACGCTATTGTGGCAGGAATAGGTAAAGCGGTCGTACTAGACCCGGGCGAGACAGTGCAGAACTCTACCACCTAGAAAATTGCCTCATTCTCTCAGATTGAGTTGACCACATGAGATCCTGGGATTGTTTCCCGTTTCGGGCAATTCAAAAATGAGTTTTTCAGTTTTTTTTTACAAAAAATCCATTGCCAGTGATTGGAAAAAGTGCCCGGTTGGCGATAGGCTGGCCACCTATCAAATTGTGGGACTAAGTATCTTCGGCTAAGCATGGGTGCACTTGTTGTACCTCTGTCTTCCTCTTCGGGGATTTTCATCAGAACTAAAAGCGTATTCCAAATTTCAGCACAATCGGACATCGGGAAAACGGTCAAATTCAGCTTGCAAGATTTGATCCACACGAGCTAACATGGCAAATTAAAGAAAAGCTTGTAAAACCGCAGCGCTTAGGATATAAGTCGTAGAGATAACGTTTGGTAGCCCCGCCAAAAGGAAGCCACTCACTAAGTTTCAAGTATGTATTCACCATTTGAGTCTGCGCCGAGCTAATTCAGAAATAAATATGTCCGGTAGAACCCTCACTATATCTAATCGTTATTATTAGAGATTTAGCTATGCAATTCATAAGTGACATACTTAAATATTCACGCCATAAATTATATAACTTGAAGACATGATAACTTGTAGTTTCCTTGGTAGAAAAAAAATAAATGTTACCTCTGAACAAATAGAAAAACTCTTAGTATTTTTTTATGTCATAAGATAAAGCAGATATATCACCTGATGGAAAGAGTCTAAATCCATCGCCTGTAGACACCAAAGATGTTAATGGTGTGTTGTTATCTTGTGGCGACGTCTAATGCCACATGCATAAGTTTACCGGATATCTTACCCTTCAAACCGGAACACGACAGTGACAAGCACTGACGCTATTGCGTCAGGAATAGATAAGAGGATGGTACCAGACCCGGGCGAGACAATGCAGAACTCTACCACCTAGGATAGTAGTGACTACCTAGGTGGTAGACTTCTTCCTACCGCCAGGATAATAGTGACTCGCATAGCCAATCAGTTGCTTTTTGTAACCTGCCTGGCAGAACCAGCCGTTGGTCTATTCTCCAAAGTAGCCCGGACCAATACGGGTGGGGGAGGGCGTCCGGACCAACACACGGGAAAATTGCAAAATATGTGACATCACAATAGGTGAGTCTCACAAATGTGACCAGTGACAAGCACAGAGGAGGGGGAAAATCTGCACTCGTATCGCCTATCCTAGTAATAACCATCAAGCTTCTCCCCTGTCCTATAGTGGGCCAAAATATCGATTCGCTCTGAAAGCTCGGTGCCCTCGTAACAAACAGTGTGATAACCAGCGAACAATTAAGTTTTTATTGATTTTAATTTTTAACCGTCTTACACTTAAGGCGTGGTATTTCGACGCTCGTCAATTCTATAGGAAATGGGCGGCGCGGTATGTTTTGAAACCGCTGGGAAACGGGTTAATTTTCGGATAAATAAATATAGGACTTATAAATATTTCCATATGAAAATCATGTGGAAGATTAGAAATATTATTAACAAATTATTTGTTTTAGATTTTTTTAGCCTGTTTTCGGAATTTTATATGATCGAGTAAAGTATATTCTATCATGTAATAAGTTAGCACATTCCTTAAATAATATCTTCAGATATATCGTGTAATTTTTGTAAAATTGATATTTAACAATCAATACAAAAAAAAAACGTGATTTAGTAAACCAGTTTTTTCCCGTTAGTCCCGATGCCTCACCTTAAGACAACCTACATATTGCGACATATTCGGTAATTCATTAATGATTATAGAATTATGTCAATCGTTTACGATTTGCATAATTCGATAACCGTTTCAGTGGCTTGACTCTTTCGTTATTATAATTTCATAATGTTAATCGACAAGTCAGTGAAACGTTTAGAATTTGATACCGTATGCGAAATCAAATATGTATATTAATCTTTTAAACATACATACTAAATTTAACGTCAATCCCTTACGAGGGAGGCCCAGAAATTATTGTACTACGTACAGGATAAGCTATGTTAGATAGAAGTCGTATTCCGTTTCGTTAATAGTATAAACCAAATTGCAAGAACTAAATTTGTAATAGATATATTGGTAGAAAACTCTTTAAAAAAGTTTGACAACCAAGGAACTTATATACGATAACTGGAATTACTACGAAGCAATATTTGAAAAATAAAAATGTACTTTATTTATTACTCTTAAAGTTGACATTTGTTTCTTACTTAGCAGAGGGGAAAAACTTTCTGAGCAAGACAACGACACGAGTGGATGTTGTCCCTTTCTGACAATTGCCAGTGTAAATAAAACTATCTGATGGTAGATTTTTATATATTCGGTAATCGTTTAATCCCTTTTATTCATACACGTCGATAAATACATTAGCATAAAATGTATTGTAATTAACACAGAGAGTTCTAAAAGTGTTTATTTTAATTATTACGTAATTACTTATGCAATGCAAAAACTGTTTCTCAAATTAGTAGAATTACTTAGTAGTAATTTGCAAGCTACGCATGGCCGCACTTATATATGGCGATTGTCGCTTTATTTAGTAGAAAGAGACACACTCCACCCATGTCGTGTTACTCTTTGGAACGATTTTAAAGCGCGTGTTAACATTCCGGGTAGTATGTAACTTCCTTGTTGACAACAGACTTTAACCACAAAATAACTACAGAAGACAATCTAGATACACAAAGTCTTCGAGCGACGCACACATAGACAGCTCTCACGGACGCGAAATCTCGGTAGTTTCGGTTCAATGTGAGAGCGGATGCAGCTAGTTTATAATGTTAATGATATTCTCCGCCGCCGTTAACAAACTGCCGCGGCATATTGTTTAAATTATTTTTAGTTTGTTTGTAAATGGGTTATTTATTTTGAACTTCGGTTTTAATATTATTATATACTTATTTAGAACGCCATTTATGTCATCAACTCAACAACAAATAAAATACCATTTTTCACAATTTTTGTCTGTCTGTCTGTTTGTTCCGGCTAATCTCTGAAATGGCTGGTCCCATTTTGACGGGACTTTCACTGGCAGATGTAATAAGGAGTAACTTAGGCTACTTTTATTTTAGAACTTTTTCCACACGAACGAAGTCGCGGGCACAGCTAGTCTATACATACAAATAAATAAAATTGGAGTGTCTGTTTGTAATATTAAAATCACCGCTTTTTACTAAATGCATATGGATATATACACAATACATATACCAAAACAGGATTTTTTATCTGTCTGTCTGTCTGTTTGTTCCGGCTAATCTCTGGAACGGCTAGACCGATTTTGACGGGACTTTCACTGGCAGATAGCTGATGTAATAAGTAGTCACTTAGGCTACTTTAATTTTCAAAATTTTTCCACGCGGACGAAGTCGCGGGTTCAGTTAGGCATTTATAAAATCATTTTGACCAGAGGAGGAAAAGTCATAGAACCTTTTTGATGTAAAATTATAAGTTCTACGCATTTTATTCAGAACTTTTTCAGAAAAGCAAAAAAACGATTTAATTTTTTTCAACACTTGCCGGTGGTTGCCGACCAAATTACCTTTACACATCATTTTCATATCATTAAGACTAAATTATATGCAAAATGCAAAGAAGAGTGACATATTTTGATTTAAAACTTTACTTTACTGGAGTAAGATAGTGTGTTTTTTGTGCATAAGCCAAAGTAACAACCCTAGCGCGAACGCCGAGTTTAGGTATAAAAAGTGAAGTATATACACAAGATTGACTTCTGTCGTATTCTGTGCCTTAACCGTAAAGAAGGTTGTACCTATATGTGTTTATATTATCATGTATGTCAATAGTCTCTATGCCTACTATTATTTTACTACTAATTATATTTTTTATTAATTTATTTTATTTTAAAATTCATCTTTTTTCATCATAATTATTTGCTAAACATTCTTAAAGCTATAATTAGAGGTTTACGTGGATGTTGCACACTTCACATATAAATATAACACAACAAAAATTACAATAATTACAATACATAACAGTTACAATAATTAGCTTAAACATATTCAGTCAGCTTGGAAGCTGCATACAATTAAAATAAAAAAAATACTAAATTATTATTATTTTAAATTATGACATAGTCTCTTAATTGTTTTTAACGTTTATTTTAATTTATTACAACATTCAATTGCATTCAATATAAATAAACATGTATTTTTTCACCGACGTCTAAGAATGTTTCCCCGTTCATGGGGAAACATCGATACTTTTTCGTACCTACTTTTATTCAACAAGTATGTAAAATTATTAATGATGTTTAAAAGTATTTCAAATGTAAAATCTAATCTTTGTGTACTACGAAAATTAAATGATGTTTTGTTGTAAATATTACAAGTATAAGTTAACGGAATGTATGTACTTAAATATAATGAACTAATGACAAATTTCAAGTTTAAGTTTTACCTACGAAATATATTTGAATTTCAAAATGAAATTTACTCCGTTAGGGATCTGGCGTAAAGATATGTATGTATGTCAAATGTATAATATAAGTATGTCTAATGTTTATTTTTTTAATTAAATATATTTCTAATGCATATTATTTAAAAAAAGGTGTCTGCAGTTCTCCGAAATGTAAACTTTAACTGTGCCAAATTTCATACGCCACCGTTCGCGTAATTGTTATAAATAGGGTCACAAAGTGTTTACTTCACGTATTAACATATAGATATGTTTTATATATAATATGGTAATTAATTACATTGCTATATTTTTAGTATTCATATAAGAAGTTTTATATAATTACGGTAGAGATATCTAAGTAATAATTGGACATAGGATTATATGCATTTGCATGTTTGAATGCGCAAATTCATAGAATACTATTTTTAGCGTTATAGCATTTTTGTATATTTTCATTGATAATGTCTATTTCAGAAGCCAAATGTTTTTTTTTGAAAATTCTGTTTTGATTGGACGGGTGTGGTCACATTTTCATTTGGTGAAAATCTAATGCAGGGTTCTGGAGATGTAGGAAATGGGAATTTAGTTGCTATAGTTTGACTGCGTTAAAAATTGTTTAATACATAATTACATGCATATTTTAGAAATTACATAGTGCATGTATTTAATCTAGTGCCTTGTAATAATACTTTCTATGGAACAGTTGGTGTGCTGGTCCCTTTTGAAGAATAGACCATCTGCCTTCCTCCTAATCAGTTCGTAAAACGTGTAGTTAACCATGCAACTACCATCAGGATTACTAAGTGGTAGAGTCCTGCAAGATTTCACCCGTGTAACGTGTTCTCTATTCTACCCAATCAGCATCGTTTTGTAGTCGTTGTAGTGTTTCAGTTAGAAGGGCACTGGAGCTAATAAAATTATGATTGTGGTATATGGAAGGCGACACATCATTAACATCTTTGTTGTTTATACGTAGGTACGCTAACCCTACGCGTAAAATCTTCATGTGACATGATAATATGCACACATGTATACCTACTAGGGTAATTCCTTGCTGCTAAAACCTGTTGTCATACTTAAGGGATTTTGTTATATATCTGTGGTTGAATTTCGTGAAAAATTGGCCAAACGATTATGTGAACTAATAGAGTTTCCGAATGTCCGTCACAATAACGTCAATTTTTGTCTCTGCCGTAATCAAATCTAGAGATAAGATTCTGGTTAACTTATGCAAGTGACATGACATCCTATCCACACGTAATGGAAACTTACCATTAACATATTTGGTGTTTATAGTAGATGCTCATAATTTTCTAATAGGAGAACCATCTGCTTGTTTGTTTAACCTGATATGAGACAAGTACTATCAGTTAGCACTATAACTTGTGACATTATATGTAGCACTGTCAATTGCGGCTAATATATAGCTCGATATACCTACAAAGCAATCGCCATCCGACTTTTTACATAAACATGAAGAAAATTTGTTAGACTGCCTTCAGTTTCTACACTTAAAAAAGGAGCTCGTTCCTACAGCCGAATAACACGTGATCTACAATCGATATCAAAGCCAAAAATATAGTTTTTAGAATTTTTGTGTTTGTCTGTATGTATGTCCGGGGTAAACTCAAAAAATACTGCATGGATTTACTTCAAATTTTGCATGAATATTACCAATAGGTCGGGTCAACATATAGGCTACATATTATCACGCTATAACCTACGGGGGAGGAGCTGTGCGGGGTAAACGAAGTCCGCGCGGACGAAGTCATGGGCAATAGCTAGTTATTAATAATTTTATGATAGATATCAAATATTGATGATATTGATAAACATATGACAGTCGGCTTCGCACGGCTGTACTTGTAAAATAATGCTACCAAATCCTCCATTACCGCACTAATTATATCTATACATGTAATAAAATCGTAGGAAAGTCAAAACTGTACATTGAATATTTTTTTAAAGAATACTTGGGGCGTGATCTACAATCGATATCGAAGCCAAAAATATAGTTTTTAGAATTTTTGTCTGTTTGTCTGTATGTATGTCCGGGGTAAACTCAAAAAGTACTGCATGGATTTACTTTAAATTTTGCATGAATATTACTAATAGGTCGGGTCAACATATAGGCTACATATTATCACGCTATCACCTACGGGGAGGAGCTGTGCGGAGTAAACGAAGTCCTCGCGGACGAAGTCGTGGGCAACAGCTAGTAAAAGTATAAAACTCAAATTTTTCACTTTTCGTGTAGGTAATATTTGAAATTTTCTTTCTTAAAAAAGAATAATGTTGGTTCGAGCCCGTTTGAAGATTAGACCATCTATTGTACTGTCAGAAAGTTCGTACAAGGCCAACCATCACTATCATGTCCTTACTATCCATAACGTCTCGCCCGTATAATATATGCTACCACCGCCTTACCTATTCTTGTCGCAATATCGACAATAAGTGCTTGTCATTTGTGCTTTAAGGGGTTGATTTTTGAAAAAAAAAATTAGCCTATGTTTGACCTCAGATTTTCAACTATTTTCATGCCAAATTTCATGAAAATCGGTCCAGCGGTTTAAGCGTGAAAGCGTAACAGACAGACAGACAGACTTTCACGTTTATAATATTAGTATAGAGTATGGATATGGATATTAGGTGTTTGCAGACTGCAGTCCTCCACAACGTAAACTTTAATTGTGCCCATTTCGTTTTCCACCGTTCGCGCAATTGTATCAAAAAGGGGTCCAAAGTTTTTCCTTCACGTATTAATGTATAGATAGCCATGTATTATAAAATTTATTCCTTACAAAGCAAAACTAACTAGGTATTGTATAGTATCTACATAGTAATAAATCTATACTGTGTTGCTCTAAAAACTCATATAACCGAATCCTCCTGTTGAAAACAGGGTTGTTAGGTTATCCCTTTATCGCATTCTAGGCGAAGTGCGACGTTGCCACACTTCAGCCCCTAGAGAACGCTGCCACTAATAGCGGCGTTGCCAAATCGTAGACCAGTCCGTATATTTTGTGTGTGGATAGATTCGGGGCGATCCTTCATCAACCATTCAGAGGCCCTTTTTACCTGCTTACCGATTGTTATTAGCCTTATACCGAATCCAAGCTTATTTTTAAATGACAAAAAATTTATACAAATTCTTGTGGTTTTTAATCGAATAATCTTAATAATACATATAAAAATCTTAATAATACCTATATTAATAATACCTATACCTCCATCTATATTATAATACTAGCTGTTGTACACGACTTCGTCCGCGCGGACTTCGTTTACTCCGCACAGTTCCTCCCCCGTAGGTGATAGCGTGATAATATGTAGCATATATGTTGACCCGACCTGTTAGTAATATTCATGGAAAATTTGAAATAAATTCCATGCAGTACTTTTTGAGTTTACCCCGGACATACATACAGACAAACAGACATACAGACAAACAGACAAAAATTCTAAAAACTATACTTTTAGCTTCTATATCGATTGTAGATCACGCCCCAAGTATTCTTTTTAAAAAATATTCAATGTACAGTTTTGACTTTCCTACGATTTTATTATATGTATAGATTATAAATGCGAAAGTTCGGATGTTTGGATAGATGTTTGGATGGATGTTTGTTAAGATATTTAAAAAGTATAGTTTTTAGAATTTTTGTCTGTTTGTCTGTATGTCTGTTTGTCTGTATGTATGTCCGGGGTAAACTCAAAAGTACTGCATGGATTTACTTCAAATTTTGCATGAATATTACTAACAGATCGGGTCAACATATAGGCTACATATTATCACGCTATCACCTACAGGGGAGGAGCAGTGCGGAGGAAAAAAGTCCGCGCGGACGAAGTCGCAGGCAACAGGTAGTAGGTATATAAAATTACGTGTCTAGTCACTTGTCCGCGATGGCCTCCGAAACTACTGATCCGATTTCAATAAAATTTTATAGATATCTACTGTTTGGTCCAGCAGTTGTTTTAAAGGGCAATGGGCCCACTTCTCGTTCCCACCACTGTAACTTCTGTAAACCAGAATCAACAGCGGCAGCCTTCCTGATAACCTCTGAGTTGCTATACAAGTAATTTGTATAGCAAAACAACGTACCTACGTCGGGTGAGCTAGTAATTTTTAAAATAATTTTAAAGGCCCTTGGATATCACTGAACAAATTACACAAATTGATCTCCAAAGTTAGCCTTTGCTTCTGATATGCTATTTGCTTGTGATACGAGTAGATATTAGTACGTCGTCAGTGTAGTAACTATTATAATCTGTGGCGATACTAGGACGCAGTAATACATATATATCTAACATAGTGAAATATATAGGATGAATAAACAAATCCAGAAATAAGAACATGCTTGTCTCGTGCTCGTCACAGCAATGCTTGCTCAAGTCGGAGATTGGACCCGAGTCTCTACCGGCGTCGTTAGTTGTAATTAATCCGTGGGTGTAATACGCTAAAACTTGACTCACGAGGCGATCAGTAAATAATGTTCTTATCCTATCTGGTTATTTGCTATCTTTCATCCTTATTATGTTATAAAAAAATACTTAGGTACTTTTATGATCATCAGTGAGTTAGTGACGAAATCGGCTTTTTTAATATCAATACAATCTAAAGTATAAGAGCTATAAGAACTGAATTTTTATTTATGTAATGAGTTCACTATTGGTATCATATTCAAAGAATTTTGAATATACTCATAACCCAAGTACCTAATAATGGTTCAAAAAACGAGGAAGCGCTTCGAGAAAAGGTACACAGTGCCCTTGTGCTTTGCTTGGCTTGTTGTGGCAGAGGCAATATTGTGCCCCAGAAACATCTATACATATAATAAAATCGTAGGAAAGTCAAAAGTGTACATTGAATATTTTTTTAAAAGAATACTTGGGGCGTGATCTACAATCGATATCGAAGCCAAAAATATAGTTTTTAGAATTTTTGTCTGTTTGTCTGTTTATCTGTTTGTCTGTATGTATGTCCGGGGTAAACTCAAAAAGTACTGCATGGATTTACTTCAAATTTTGCATGAATATTACTAACAGGTCGGGTCAACATATAGGCTACATATTATCACGCTATCACCTAGCGGCCAGGTGCTGTGCGGAGTAAACGAAGTCCGCGCGGACGAAGTCGCTGGCAACAGTTAGTATACAATAACTGAATACCGAAATTTCTTAAAATAATTTACATGATAGGTACATGATATGAGAAAAAACGCCAGTATTTGCAGTACTTGGCTAAGAGCTGATTAACAATGGCTCTATTGTGTATTCTAAGATTTTGTAGCTAGCAAAATTGGTTAATCGTACTGGCGACTATTGTTCGGTTATATTTTCTCAGAAACCATAACTATAGATTGCAAAGGTTAGTTAAGTCTATTTTAGTATACTTTTGCTCATTGGACAAAATGCAACTGTTATTACGCAGCTATTTAAGAGTATGTATGTATATGGTATATGTATATATTTATGCATGTATGTTATGTTTGTATTTATGTACGTAGGTATATATTATGTATACATGCACACATATAAATACATTATAGAAAAAATGCGTGCATACGCATTAATGTCTCCTTTGTTTCTTTTTTCTTAAAAGAAATAATATATCAATTGGCCTGTTCAGCGGAACTGTTTAAGTTAAAATTCTAATTTACATAGCCAGAATCAGAATAAACTAAATTTTGTTCCGAGCGTCTGAGCACAGCCGCCCTGAACATATTTGCTATCTTAAATTGCCATTTGCCATAATTCATAACATATTTCTTTATGTATCAGAAATCAGAACAATTCTGACTTTTCTCGTTAGTTGACTTATCTTAACTGAACATATAATGAAATCGTAGAAAAGTTAAAAACTGTACATTAACTAAACTAACCCAAGTATTCTTTAAAAAATATTAATAATATCTAATATCTATATCTATACATATAATAAAATCGTAGGAAAGTCGAAACTGTACATTGAATATTTTTTTTAAATAATACTTGGGGTGTGATCTACAATCGATATCGAAGCCAAAAATATAGTTTTTAGAACTTTTGTCTGTTTGTCTGTTTATCTGTTTGTCTGTATGTATGTTCGGGGTAAACTCAAAAAGTTACTGCATGGATTTACTTCAAATTTTGCTTGAATATTACTAACAGGTCGGGTCAATATATAGGCTACATATTATCACGCTATCGCCTACGGGGGAGGAGCTGTGCGGAGTAAACGAAGGCCACGCGTACGAAGTCGCGGGCAACAGCTAGTGATTAATATAATGATATCGACATAAAAATATTGTAAAATTAATCATTTTATCCAAATTAATCCATATTAATCTATACACATAATAAAATCGTAGGAAAGTCAAAAGTGTACATTGAATATTATTTTAAAAGAATACATGAGGCGTGATCTACAATCGATATCAAAGCCAAAAATATAGTTTTTAGAATTTTTGTCTCTTTGTCTGTATGTATGTCCGGGGTAAATTCAAAAATTACTGCATGGATTTACTTCAAATTTTGCATGAATATTACTACAACTAATAGGCTACATATTATCACGGTAACAATCATTGGGGGACAACTTGTTTAATTTAAGATATAAATATATATCTTAAACAATATCTTTACAACAAATCACATATGGGGTAGGCAGAGAGAACTGAGTGCAGCTATGGTCGTAATAATATTACAAACAAATCAAAAGGAATATTTTTTCTAATTATTGTTCTGTTTATACCAGCTGTGCGCTAAGTTCGTTGCCCGTTAGACGTGTGCACCCACAAAAAGGAGTAAGGGAGAGCCCAAAAGTGCTTTATGCGAGTAAAAGGGACAACATAACTTAGATGGACAAAAGAAGGAAAAAGTATTTCAGTTTCCGAGCGGCGTACGAACGAAAATTAACACATCTTCCATAATGAATTACAATGTGGTTCCAACCACTTTTTACTCAAATATCTCGCGTTTATTCGGGACTATTTTTAGCAATTGACTGCTTGCTGCCTGCGCCTGCCTGCTTGGCAGTTGGTAAAGGCGATTTACCAAACGTGTCACTACCATCTTGACTACCAACATGTAGACTTTTGGAACGTATCGCCCGAGCTTGGCAGACACTACTTTCCATCATAATTTTCCTGTACAATAACGACTGCCTCGTGGTGTGAGGATTGCCATATTCGGCTCAGATGATGAGGTTTTATGTTGGGAAAAAATCTTATTAAGGATTTTTCGAGATAATTCTTCGAAATCCAAAATGTCAGTCGCAGCTTGAAGTCTGGCGGGTGGTGTGTTTGCGTGTTACCACCCCCACGCTTCGGATGAGCACGTAACGTTATCGGTCCCAGTTATCACTAGAAATAGGCGATAATCGTTATCAGGACAGTAAAATGAGGTGATTCGAATGAGCACTTATTACTTACTAGCTGTGCCCGCGACTTCGTTCGCGTGGAAAAAAATCTAAAATAAAAACCCGCATAGTTCCCGTTCCCGTGGGATTTCCGGCTAAGAACTATCCTATGTCCTTTCTTGGGTCTCAAACTATATTTGTACCAAATTTTATCCAAATCGGTTCAGTGGTTTGGCCGTGAAAGCGTAACAGACAGACAGACAGACAGACAGAGTTACTTTCGCATTTATAATATTAGTATGGATAGTTAGTTCACTTGGGAGGAAATAGGAACCTCCATAAGAAACTAGCGTGATGATATTTTAAAAAAAAGAATAGACGATCTACCAATGTGTAAAAGGCGAATATTGGCTACCTATACCATCATAAATATAATGTGGTAGAGTTCAGCAAATCTCAACTTCTCGCCCGGGTGTATCGTAGGTACTATAATACCTCTTTGGTGTTGCAATTTATTACAGACGCTGGCCGCTTGTTTTACTTTGATATTTGAATTTAGTTGAATGTGTAGAACTTTTTAAGAGGTTTATATACTCAAAAGAATTTTATTAAGAGGCATTCTTTCACCCCAGGGTGACTATTTTGCTTGGCTGCGATCTAACGGAGGGCACCGCCTTAATTATGTCAAATATATAACGTCAGACCGGGAAATCAGATCCGGGGTCCCAGATAAGAATCAGAGAAAAGGAAGTTCAATAGTTTCCAATATATTTTTGTTTTCCTGACTTGAACCAAATTAATTTCCAATCCAGACAAATAAACATTTCTACCAAATACTCCCAACCCAATATCTTAAAATGTCCCTTATTTTGAAAAGTTTTACTAAAATAAAATTTTACCTTACCAACAAAAGGTTGTCTGGAAGAGATCGCTCTTTTGGCGATAAGACCGCCTTTGTGTGCTACTATTATATAGAAATTAATTTTACTGAACATGTATTTGTAAATTGTAAGTTTGTGCACAATAAAGAGTTTTCATTCATTCATTGATTCAAATCCTCAAGAAGCTCCTTAAGAATAAACCATCTGCCGTTCTGCCAGTCAGTTCGTAATAGGTGAACGATTGGCAATGCGAGTCACTACCGTCGTGGCTACTAGGTGGTAGAGTCTGCATTGTCTCGCTCGTTCTGGTACCACCGCCTTAGCTATTCTTGCTGCAATAGAGTCAGTGCTTATCACTGTCGTGTTACGGTTTGAAGGGTAAGGTAGCCGGTAAACTTATGGAAGGCAGTAACGCCTCGCCTCTCAGCAACGCACCATTAACACCTTTGATAGGCGATGGTTGTCTCTTTCCATCTGCAGAACCATCTGCTTGTTTGCTATCTTATCATATAAAAACTGGTTTCACGATATTTTATTGAAATATTTACCTACCATAAATGTCTATTGTGTAGTAGCTAGTAGCCTATTGTTATATTACGTGGCACTGTAGTGTGTGTTATAAACACAATCAAACATCACAGAAACATTAGTCAGCGAAACAGTGTATATTACGCTGATTTCCTGTCGGTTATGTCTTGACTGTTTAATGTTTTGTCACTCATTACTATAATATTAGAAGCACTATATTTCCGAGAATATAGAATCGTTTTGTGACGTAGGCAACCCGATAACGCCGCGCCGAGCTGTATGAGCAATGTTGTATGTAAATTGTACATTGTAAACAATCTAACTCAACGTCCTATCCCGATATTATTTTAATTCATTAAAAGTGCTACAACGACAACTTCTATACTTATATCTAGAACCCTTAGGACGCTTGCGCACTACAATTAATTTTACTTTTATTTTTATGGCCCGACACGGCACGCCATGAAAGTATATCCTAGCATATTATGCGCACGGCACACTGCACTATACGTAATTTTACCGTCCGACATTTTACTTTTCTATATTCCGGACCGTTTTTACCGCTGGTGATATACACAGTCCTTATTTTGCATCTCATTTCTCAATCCATGCGCTTAAGTGGTGTAGCAAAAAATAATAAGTACTGATGTTCACCAATGTTGTGTGCCGGTTTGTAGGCTAATGTAATGTAAACTTACGGATGTGGCTTTATCATGCCACTACACAGATAGCAACGCACCGTTGATATCTTTGGTGTGTATATGCGATGGTTATCTTTTTATCTGCTTTTTTCTATTCTATAGTGTGAAAAAAACATTACTGTAGACTAGGGATGTGAAAAAATAATCGATTATTGAAATAATCGATTATTATTTTTTTAAAGAGTAAAAATCGATTTCAATATGTAATAATAATAAATATTCACGGGACAAATTACACTTATTGATCTAACCCCAAAGTAAGCAAATTATTTGCTTTTGTTATGGGTGTAAGTCAACGATATTAATACATACAAATACATATATAAATACTTTTACATACATAATAAACACCCAAACCCGAAAATACAAACATTTATGCTCATCACACAAATCTTGTCCCCGTCGGGGATCGAACCCGAACCCCATTGATTGCGTAGTCAGGGTCGCTAACCACTCGACCAACGGGACGGCGACGGGAATGTGAGTTTATTTTTATAAATAATCGATTTTTTTATAATCTTTCAATCACTTATTGCAGATTTTTCATCTGCAACCCCCCACATTAAGTTTGGTCTTTTGGTCCGGAGTCCGGAACGCAAACTGTCAAAGAATACTATCTCCATAATATTATATAAACCTCTTGCGTCTCTTGATAGTTCTCGCTTAAACTCTAACGGTGAAGCTTGGACACTCGCGCGTTTCGCGGGAATCGCGACGCAAATTCTATGTTAAATAAAAAATAGTTTTATTATAAAACATAACTATATTTTATTATTCTGTAAACGACTATGTATCATTTGATATGTTTTCTATCTATTAGGGATCAAAATAAAGTAATCGGTAAAGTAGTTTTTATATTTACAAAAAAACATTACAAAAATCACTTGAAAAATAATGAATTTCTAACTAGCTTTTTGGTTATTACGATATATTTCTTACAACGAATTATCTAAATAGAAACATTATACGCCCCATTGGTCGAGTGGTAAGCGAATCTAACTATGAATCGATGGGGCTCGGGTTCGATCCCCGACAGGGATAAACATTGGTGTGATGTGCATAGATGTTTGTATTTCTGGGTCTGGGTGTGTATTAGGTATGTAACAGTTTTTATATTATATTTTATTATATGTGTTTCTATATATTAGTATCGTTGATTAACACCCATAACACAAGCAAATAATTTGCTTACTTTGGGGATAGATCAATTTGTGTAATTTGTCCAGCAATATTATAATTATTGTTTTTTAACGGTCTTTCTAATAAAAACAGTACTTACATAAGAGAAATGCACCGTAGAACAAACAAAAATTTAATTTAATAGCAATAAAAACCTACTAATGACTGTGACACTGATATTATGGACAAATTAGAAAAAATAGATTAATATAACATCGATTATTTTTTAAGAATAATCGATTATTTATTAATCGATTTTACATGGCTTCAATAATAATCGATTAATTAAAAATTGATTTTTATGTGCAATGTCACATCCCTACTAGAGACTGTAGGGATGTGAAAAAATAATCGATTATTTTAATAATGGTTTTATTCTCAAACATAACCATATTTTATTACTCTATCAATTGATATACTTTCTATCTATTAGGGATCAAAATAAAGCAATCGGTAAAGTAGTTTTTATATTTACAAAAAAAAAAACATTACAAAAATCACTTGAAAAATAATTAATTTCTTACTATATTTTTGGTTATTGCGGTATATTTCTTACAACGAATCTCGATTATCTAAATAGAAACACTATACGCCCCGTTGGTCGAGTGGTAAGCGAACTTAACTACGAATCGATAGGGCTCGGGTCCGATCCCCGACAGGGACAAACATTTGTGTGATTAGCATAGGTGTATTAGGTATGTAACAGTACTTATATATATATATATATATATATATATATATATATATATATATATATATATATATATATATACATAATATGTATTTCTATATATTAGTATCGTTGACTTACACCCATAACACAAGGAAATAAATTGCTTACTTTGGGGTTGGATCATATTGTGTAATTTGTCTAGCGATATTGTAATTATTGTTATTAAACGGCCTTTCTAATAAAAAAAACAGCATTTACATGAGAGAAATGCACCATAAAACACAAAATTCAATTTAATAGCAATAAAAAACTACTAATGACTGTGACACTGATATTATGTACAAATTAGGAAAAAAAAGTAATCAATACAAAAATTGATTATTTTATTAAGAAAAGTCGATTGTTTATTAATCGATTTTACATGGCTTCAATAATAATCGATTAATTAAAAATCGATTTTATGTGCAATGTCACATCCCTAATGTAGACATCAAAGACGCTAACGTCGGGTTACCACCTATGTGACGGAAATTGTGCAGCACAGACATGTTATTATTGTAAAAATTAATGTAAATATAGATAGTAAGGCAGGATAGAATGTATGTTTCGTTTAGTTCGTAAGTTGTTTGTAATAAATAATATTCGTTTTCGCCTTTTATTCGCCCTAAGACCTACATACAGCTTTGTTGTATAGAAATAATAAGGCTTTATGTAGTTATGATCTTTGCCTATTAGGCATATTACGAATAAAGCGAGTTCCACGCAGTCGACGACATTACGAGTCGACTCTTGCGAGATAGTATTTATATGCGGGAACTCGCTATTACGAAAATCCGAAAAGTGCAAAATTCTTTATGTAAACAAATGTTTTATGAATGTAAATAGTATGTATAATGTAAGTATAAGCCTTAGGCATATGTTTAGACACTTTTCGGTAATATAAAGATAGTTAACAGGATAGTACGACCTGAAAAGGCGTACAACTCTGTAGTTGTAAGAGTTTCCGAGGTCCTGTAAAAGCGTACAATGTATATAACACTCTTGTTTGTTATTGTATAAGTGTATTTGTGTTTAGATCCTTGTATGTATATAAGAAATAACACATTGTAATTAGATTTCGGTAGGTCTTAGGGCATTACGTACTTTGTTTTGTATATATCTGTAAAAAGGTAGTACCGTTGCACTCGCTAGAGGGCCACACTAGTTGATTAGAGGTAGGAAAAGCTACCTAAGGTAAAATTATTAAGATTAGATTGTAAAAAGTAGGATTTTAACAAATCCAGACATTGTGGCGCCACACCCGGCGCCGATTGTCTTTGTAGATTTCCGCCGACCGTCTGGCCGCGCACTATAAATATCGGAGAGCGCGGCCATACATTTAGTTCCGTTCCAGTAAAGTAATAGTTTCGTTACGACTCAATAAGTTTCCCAGACAAGTTCCTGGGCTTTAGTAAATATCCATAAGGTACCGGCTTTAGAGTAGGGCAGTGCTAGGGCAAGTACTGGCTCTCCATAGAATAGGTCAAATATTTTGCAACGGTGCTAGCTTTATTGCTATTTCGTTACAATAAAGCACCTTTGCAAGGAAGTTGTGGTCTCAATTAATTTCCCGGTATCCGGCTTGCGGCAAAAGCACTACGGCTGGCGGGGCGTCGAAGAGAGAAGAACCAGATTTACAGTCCGCTGGCTCCCCCGGCTGTAGTGCACATTTTCTGGTCGCATTCGAGCCGGATCACTGAACCATGCCGATCGAAACAAGAAGTACGTCGAGTCGCCGAGAGGAAGAGGCCGCTAGTCACGAGGAGGAAACGAGCGGTACCACCACGTCCGCTACGGAGGCTAGCGTTACAACCGAGAACACCGAGGCGACCGAGACCACAACGAGCACCGTTGCAAATAGCGAAAAGCCGGTACCATCCGCAGTCGAGTCGCCGCGTATCGTTTATCTACGCGCCAAGTTAGAAGAAGCGCGCTTACGAGCAGAAGAGGCGCGCCTACGGACGGAACTCGCGCGCGCTGTTTACGAACAAGGGCAAGCAACTGCCATTACGAGGGTCGAAGATTGGATGGACTCCGCTCGGCCAACCCATACGGATCGCCAGCCGGCACCAGAGCCACTGGCAATCACCAGTTCGGTGGCACTTATGCCACACCCACTACGAGAGGCGGCACCTAGGCCGCAATACGAAGAGGCGGCGCACGCGCCGCACCAAGAAGATTCGGCGGGCCATGAGTCGCCCGCACCACGAGAGGTGGCCCAGGCGCCACAAGCTACGTCGCCCGCGCAATCGGCGGGCATCCCAGCGCGCGCTGTACGTCAGGCGGAAGATGATGTGTCCGTCGTAGAGAAGGCGAAGATTTCGACGCCTACGGAAAATACGGCACCGAAGCAAGAGTCTGGTGCATTGAAGGCCGCAGATATCACCGCGCTCGCGTCCGCCCTGGCAGAAGCATCACGCGGGGCGCCGCGCTATAGTATGGAGTTACCAAGTTTCGATGGCGCTGGTGAAGAATGGTTGCAGTTTAAAGCGGCGTATCGAGATACGGAGAAATATTTTAGCAAGGCGGAAAATCGGGCAAGAATTCGAAGATGTTTACGTGGAAACGCCAAAGAAGCCGTCGCTTGCATGTTTTACGGGGAAACCGACCCAAGTGAGATTGTCGACCATTTGGAAATACAGTTTGGTCGGCCCGACGCACTAGTGAACGCCGAATTAGAAAAAATCAAGTCATTGCCGCGAGTGAAAGAAAGTGCGCGGGAAACATGTGTGTTCGCCAGTAAAGTGAACAATATCGTCGCTACGATTCGAGCTCTCAACAGAGAGAGCTATCTACACGATACGGTGGCAGTGAATAGTTTATTAGCGAAGTTTAATTATACGTTGCAGCACAGTTGGTTCCAGTACGCAAGACGGGAAGATAGAAAACCCGATCTACAAATGATTAGTGAATTTTTAATGAAAGAAGCCGAGATGTGTGCTGCGTTGGTGCCACATGAACCTACGAAAGAAAATCAACAAATATTTAAGAAAACACAGCGAACACACACACAGAAATATGAACCGCAAGTGAAGAGAGACAAATGTGCGATATGTCAAGATGCACATACTAGCTCTATATGTGAACAGTTTACGAAAGCTAGTGTTGACGATAGGTGGGCTATGGCAAAACGTAATAATTTATGTTTCAGGTGTCTACAAAAAAGAAAGCCAAAACACGAGTGCAAGTTTCGGCAGTGCGGCATCGACGGGTGTAAGAGTTCGCACCATCGGCGGCTACACAATAGCCGCAACAATTATACGAAGAAGACACCTGAAGATCAAGCAGAAGACAGCGACGCCGTGGTGACGTCAACGCAGTCAGGCGCGCCACGCGCCTATCTTAAAGTTGTACCGATTGTCCTGACAGGTTCCAGGGGCAGCGTGAATACATACGCACTATTAGATGAAGGGTCCACAGTCACGCTGGTAGAAGAGAAGGTGGCTGCACGAATAGGAGCTCGCGGGCCGGTAGAGCCGTTCCGCATAGAGACAGTTGGCGGCACGCGACTCAACGCAGAGAGGTCGCGCCGCATCGCAGTCACCATCAAGGGCCTTCATCACCATCAGCGACATCGGATAATAGGAAGAACTATAGGTAACCTTAACCTATCGCCACAGTCTGTTAGTAGATCCATCGTCAACAACTGCAGACATCTGGAAGATATAGAAGAAGATGTCATCATGGAGCGCGCCGTGCCAACCGTGCTCATCGGCCAGGACAACTGGCACCTGATCGTGACGAGGGCTGTGAAGAGCGGAAGACGTGGACAACCAGTAGCATCGCTCACGCACCTTGGCTGGGTGCTACATGGTGTGGACTACCGCCACAAGCAGCGAGTCCACCTAGTACAAAGAGCTGCCTATGCCGAACAGGATGAAGATATAGAAAAGGTAATAAGAAATTATTTCGATTTGGACAGTGTCGGCATCACTCCGCGCCAGCCCATCAACAAGAACGAGCAGCGAGCCCTGCAGATTTTAGAAAGTACGTGTAAGCGCTTACCTGACGGGCGCTACGAGGCAGGGCTATTATGGAAAGAAGATAGCCGCGAGTTTCCTGATAGCCGCGGCCTGGCTATGAAAAGATTATACAATACAGAGAGACGTCTGGACAAGGACCCCGCGCTAAAGGAGGCATACGAGAAACAGGTACAACATTTATTAGATAGTGGTTACGCCGAACCTGCCTACGAGTCACCTAGCCAAAGCAGCTGGTACCTGCCTCACTTTGCAGTAGTGAATCCTGCAAAACCTAAGCCGCGAATAGTGTACGACGCAGCTGCGCGAGTCCATGGAGTAAGTCTCAACGACATGTTATTAGCTGGTCCAGACCTTCTGCAGAACCTACCCGGAGTGCTAATGAGATTTCGACAGCTGCCTATCGCCGTGACAGCAGACATAAAAGAAATGTTTCTGCAAATACGTGTACGACAACAAGACCGGGACGCATTACGTTTCCTATGGCGAGGAAGCGATAGAAAAGATTCGCCACGTGAGTATAGGATGACCAGCGTCGTATTTGGAGCTGCGTCATCACCAAGCACCGCTATCTTCGTTAAAAATAAGAACGCAAAAGAGTACGCAAACCTCTATCCTGACGCCGCTACAGCCGTGGTAAGGAACCATTACATGGACGATTACCTGCAGAGCTTCGATAACGAGGAAGATGCCATCAGAATAGCCTCGCAGGTTAGCTTGATTCATCAACAGGCGCATTTCCAGCTGCGCGGATGGAAAACGAATAACTCGGCCGTAGCTAAAACGCTACTAGTAGCGCCATCTCTGGGCGGCGATTGGGAACTAAGCACAGAAAGCGAGAAGGTTTTGGGATTAAAATGGAAACCTCACAACGATAAGCTGAGTTTTAATGTTAAAGCGGTGTACAATGAAGATAAAACACCTACGAAGAGACACGCGTTACGGGTAGCTATGTCTATTTTCGATCCTTTAGGTTTAATTACACCTGTAACTATTCACGCGAAACATCTACTTCGAGAAACGTGGCGAATCGGACTACCATGGGACGAGCCTTTACCTGCGGACTTAGAGAAGACATGGAGAAGCTGGCTTCAAGATGTGAGAAGAATGGAACATCTGGAAATACCTCGCGCACATTCTAACCTGGCGCGAGCGCGAGATCGGCAGCTGCACATCTTTACGGATGCCAGTGAGTCTGCCTATGCAGCGGCGGTCTACTGGCGCATAGTCAACGAGGACGGCGAAGTCAGCGTCAGCCTAGCAGCAGCCAAAGGAAGAGTCAGCCCGCTCAAGTTTACCTCCATACCAAGGTTAGAAATTCAAGCAGCTTTACTAGGTGCCCACCTAGCTCAGCACGTCATGGAGGAGTACGAGTATCAGCCAAGCCGCAGGGTGTACTGGACAGACAGCCGCACAGTTCTATCGTGGCTACGCACAGGCTCGCGAGCATTCAAGCCGTTTGTTGCCCATCGAGTAGCAGAGATTGAAGATATTACAAAGGTCGCAGAGTGGCGATGGGTGCCGTCTCGCGACAATGTAGCTGATGATGCTACTCGCCAAATCCCGGAAGAATTTGGAGACCGACATAGATGGTTCGTTGGTCCGGCCTTCCTATACTTAGAAGAGGACAAGTGGCCGCAAGATGTCGCTACCAGTAGCGAAATAACAGGCGAAGAAAAACCGTCGGCAGCTGTAAATAGTGTAAATATTGTAAATAACATTAGAAAAATTATATGTATTACAGAAGCACTTCCGGATGTGACAAGATTTTCGTCGTGGCTTCGACTGGTGCGTGCAACAGCGCGCGTGCTGCAGTTCATCGAGCTCTGCAGACCAAATAAGGAACGTGTCGCCGGTGTGCGTAAGCGCACAGCTACGAAAGCCTCCAATGATGAAGATTGGGGAAAAAAGCATACGAAAAGCTCGAAGAAAATAGAGAAAATTAAGAAGCCACGAAGTTTGGAAGAAAAACGACGTTACCTGCCGCTAGATGGCGCTGATATCATTAGCGCCGAAAAATTGTTAATAAAGTCGTCACAGCAAGAAAGCTTTGCTAGTGAAATAGAAGCTATTACGGGCGGGAGCGCGATAGCAAGAGACAGCCGGTTGAAGCAGTTATCATTGTTCATCGATGAAGAAGGCATTTTGAAAATAAAGTCACGAATAGCGGCGGCAGAAGAGATAAGTGAAGATTTACGAGAACCGGCCGTGCTAGATGGCCGTCACCCCTACACCCGCCTCTATATAGAACATGAACACCGGCGTCTTCACCATAGCGGGGTAGAAGCAACTACGAGCGAGATATTACAGAGATTTTGGGTTTTACGGCTTCGCCCCACCGTGCGCGGCATAGTAAAAAGCTGCGCGCTTTGTAGAAGAAGAAGCGCTATCCCGCCACAGCCGCCTACAGGCGACCTACCGAAGTCCCGGGTCGCGCACCATCAGCGAGCCTTCACCTACGTGGGCCTGGACTTTCTTGGGCCATACAGCGTGACCATCGGGCGGCGCCACGAGAAGAGATACGTGGCGCTTTTCACCTGCCTTACTTCAAGGGCGGTCCACCTGGAGATAGCCGCCAACCTGACTACGGACTCCGCAGTAATGGCACTGCGGCGCATGATGTCGCGCCGCGGGTGCCCCACCGAGGTTTGGAGCGACAACGGCACCAACCTGCGCGGCGCTGATGCAGAGCTGAGGCGCGCCGCCCTAGACGCCACTAAAGAAGCAGCAGCCAACTATTCGATCAAGTGGAAATTCATCCCGCCGAGCGCGCCATTCATGGGAGGCGCATGGGAACGCATGGTGCGCTCTGTCAAGGCTGCACTGTTCGCCGTGCTGCAACAGCGGCATTCACCAGAAGACCCGGCACCACTGACGCCCAATCACTTCCTGCTGAGCGGACCATCACGCGTGCCTGTCCCGGGCGCGTTCTCCGAAGGCGATACCATCGGCCGCCGCCACTGGCGGCACTCACAACAGCTGGCCAACCACTTCTGGTCACGCTGGGTACGAGAAGCGCTTCCGCTACTCCAAAAGCGGCGGGAGCCTCACGGAAGAGGAGCAGAGCTGCGCGTCGGCGACATCGTGCTCATCGCTGACGGCGCGCTGCCAAGAAATACGTGGCCAACGGGGATCATCGAGGCAGTACACCCTGGAGCAGACGGCGTGGTACGAGTGGCTGACGTACGTACGGCTGCGGGAGTCATGCGAAGACCGGTTAAGAAGTTAGTCTGGCTGCACCATATTTAGTATAACACTGCGTGTTATAGGCGGGAGAATGTGCAGCACAGACATGTTATTATTGTAAAAATTAATGTAAATATAGATAGTAAGGCAGGATAGAATGTATGTTTCGTTTAGTTCGTAAGTTGTTTGTAATAAATAATATTCGTTTTCGCCTTTTATTCGCCCTAAGACCTACATACAGCTTTGTTGTATAGAAATAATAAGGCTTTATGTAGTTATGATCTTTGCCTATTAGGCATATTACGAATAAAGCGAGTTCCACGCAGTCGACGACATTACGAGTCGACTCTTGCGAGATAGTATTTATATGCGGGAACTCGCTATTACGAAAATCCGAAAAGTGCAAAATTCTTTATGTAAACAAATGTTTTATGAATGTAAATAGTATGTATAATGTAAGTATAAGCCTTAGGCATATGTTTAGACACTTTTCGGTAATATAAAGATAGTTAACAGGATAGTACGACCTGAAAAGGCGTACAACTCTGTAGTTGTAAGAGTTTCCGAGGTCCTGTAAAAGCGTACAATGTATATAACACTCTTGTTTGTTATTGTATAAGTGTATTTGTGTTTAGATCCTTGTATGTATATAAGAAATAACACATTGTAATTAGATTTCGGTAGGTCTTAGGGCATTACGTACTTTGTTTTGTATATATCTGTAAAAAGGTAGTACCGTTGCACTCGCTAGAGGGCCACACTAGTTGATTAGAGGTAGGAAAAGCTACCTAAGGTAAAATTATTAAGATTAGATTGTAAAAAGTAGGATTTTAACAAATCCAGACATTGTGGCGCCACACCCGGCGCCGATTGTCTTTGTAGATTTCCGCCGACCGTCTGGCCGCGCACTATAAATATCGGAGAGCGCGGCCATACATTTAGTTCCGTTCCAGTAAAGTAATAGTTTCGTTACGACTCAATAAGTTTCCCAGACAAGTTCCTGGGCTTTAGTAAATATCCATAAGGTACCGGCTTTAGAGTAGGGCAGTGCTAGGGCAAGTACTGGCTCTCCATAGAATAGGTCAATAATTTGCAACGGTGCTAGCTTTATTGCTATTTCGTTACAATAAAGCACCTTTGCAAGGAAGTTGTGGTCTCAATTATTTCCCCGGCAGACCCGGCTCACGGCCAGAAGCACTGCGGCTGGTGGGGCGTCGAAGAAGAAGAACCAGATATACAGTCCGCTGGCTCCCCCGGCTGTAGTGCACAGAAATATAATACCACTTGTAAAAATTTACCGGTTACCTAAATCTTAACTCGAAATTAAAAGACTTAGTTAGGAGTTAGGACGTTATCGCGACAAAGGCTTGACCTTGTTGATAGACAATGACTACGTAATTAATGGGGCTCGGGTTCAATTCTCGGCAGATAAAATTGGACCACACATGATCATAAATGATCGAGTTTTGAGTATATAACCACTAAAAATACATACAGCCGAATAGATAACCTATTCCTTTGGAGAAATCGATTGAAAAGCAAACAAGCAGAGTCTGTAGAGTGTAGACACCATAGACGTTCTTCGCCACAGACCCGTAGACCGGTCGTCGTATATTATACGCTTAGCGACACTGATCGAGACAAGGCTTGGGTATAGGGATGCAAAAGATACATCGATTTTTTTCAAACATCGATATATCGTTCATAAAGACTTGTAAACATGCGCACATACACACTCGCACGCATGCACACACATACATACACACACACACACAGAGAGAGAGAGAGAGAGAGAGAGAGAGAGACTAACTCACACACACCGTATCTCCGTAATGTAAGAATGCGTAATGTTTATATATATATATATATATATATATATATATATATATATATATATATATATATATATATATATATATTGTGTAAAGGTAATGTAAGTCTTTATTTTTAATTATTTTAAATTATTCTTAATCTTATTAATTTCATTTTATATTTTCAATTTGAGGTTGTTGGTTTTTTGTTGTTAAATTTTAAATTATCGTTTTCACTTTCATTGCTTACTTGTGTTTTTGTGTGACACGTTTAGTTATTATTATTTGTTATTATTATTCACTTGCTTACATATCTTCATACCGGATCCCTTACAGGGTAGGCGAAGTGAACCAAGTACCAGTACCACATGTCACAAACCTTGAAGTTCTTACTACTGTACTACCGAAGTTAATAATAAATGAAAAATTAAATAATTAAGTTAGCCAAATATACTTCTAAATAAAATCAACTAAATAAATTAATGTAACAGCGACAATGAGAATTACTGGTCTAACCTATTTTCGGAGGTTAGCTAGAAATAACAGACAGACAAACAGATAAATAATCTTTATATTTACTGATTAGGCTTTTTTGTAAAATTAACATTATTTTGAAACGTTATTTAATATTTACTGTGTTGTATAAACCTGCGTATATAATGTAAATCCATAACTGGCCGTAAGCCCAAGTTACGCTTTGTATGTATTTTATTGTTAAGCGCTGTGAATATAAATAAATAAATAAGTATAAGTGTGTGTATAAATAAATAAAAAAACATCGATGTATTCGCATCGATACTGAAACCCCAAAGATCGACGATAATCGTTCTTCAACTTAGCACCATCTTCCACCCCGTCTGTGATCAGGAGCTGCAGACATAAACATATATCCCTCTCTCAGTCACAGCAATAGATTTTTCTATATAACGTCTCGTTCAATCTGAAATACTAACGCGTGCAAAACGAAGCAGTCACTTTTCTCGCCTACATCGACCGCTTATTGTTTTATTGGTTGTTTGCCGTTTATTCATCACCACATTATGGATGTAAAACAATATTTATATATTGTAATAAAAAACATCGAAAGCGATCGAAATCGATGTATCGTTCATAATCTTCGATGTTTTTAACATATATGTTTAACTTTAGAAAAAATCAACTTGTTAATATCGATGATTTTATGAGCGATGTTGCATCCCTACTTGGGTAACCTGGGTTTGTTTTCCGCAGGGACATGCATTGTGTGAAGACCACTTTTGTGATTCTGGAATTTCTATTTATTACTTAGTTTCAATATATTATATGTATTCCTGTGTATTGGTATTCCCGTTGTTCGAGTGGTCTGCGCCCTTATCACGCAATAGATGGGTTTCGGGTTCGATTCCCGACAGAAACAAACATTTGTGTGATAAGCAGCATACATGTTCGTATTTCTGAGTTTTTGTGTCTATTAACCCTGACGGGTACGAAACGGTCATTATAAGTAGATAACGTAAAAAAATAACTCTATGTACCAACTTATAAAATTGTTATGTTATTATAAAATGCTTGTATTTACCCTTCAATTTCCCTAAAAGCCAATCTTTTAAACTGGACAACACCATGTCGTAACAGCGCGGCGGCCGCCGCGTATTTGACGTCGCAGTCGACGTTTTTTCTATAAAGTACAATTTTAAAATATCCTCTGATCAATATAATTTATATTGATTCAGGAAAAATTATATTATAAAACTATTATTAGTATTATAAAACTATTATAATATAACATTCTTGTGTCACACTTTGTTACCATACTTCCCCGAAACGGCTTGATCGATTTTAATGAAATTTTATAAGTGTATTCAGTAGGTCTGAGAATAGATGTTATCTGTTATCTGTTTTTATACCCGTAAGTGATAAAGGTGGTCCACTCCAACTTTTTTTATTTATTGCACAATTTTTTTTTACGATATGACATTAAAATTCCTATATACAACCCTAAATGTTCACCCTTACACCATCAACCCCTATTTTTATAGCGATATTAATAATTCAATAATTTATATTGCAAAACAGTCTTTGCCTAGTCAGCTAGTCGGTACCTATTATATAAATAATATGATTGTATTAAGATATCAAACAAGGCCACTAATGATCCAATATGGTTTACGTATCTATTTAATATTATCATCCGAGACCGAAGCATGAAAGTGCTCAGTTCCGTGCTTACTAATGAATGCCCAAATGTTTTTTAGACTGGCGATTAATTAAAAAGACAATCACACTAGGGAAGCTTAAATTAAAAGATTAAATACTTCTAGATAGATTTATACAAAAACATCTCAGAACAGCGATCTGTGCTTTGATGGGGCAACAGAGACGCAGCTGGATCGATCGAGGGTGGCAAACACCCCTCGGTGTAGGAACTCCGATCCCCTTGCATAGTGCGTCCCTGATATTACGTAAAAGGTGAAATTATGTTCGTAAAATGACGTATAAGGACATTGACCTAGGTTGTACGACTTTGAAAGTTCTTTGTAACTTTATTTAACGTTCGCCTAAAAACAGGTGAAGGTTATATTTGTTAGGAGTTTGTTTATTAAGAAAATGTATTTATTTTAGATTGCTCAATTAGATTAACTTTTTAATTAATTATTACTGGCAGATCCGCATAGCTTCGCTCGCAAGTAAACTAATATTTCTATTTATCTGTCAAAGCGGTCTATATCATACTTAACCACACTACGGTACATCGCGTGCAAAATGTATACATATATATATATATATATATATATATATATATATATATATATATATATATATATATATATATATATATATATATATATATATATATATATATATATATATATATATACCAGCCAACCCAGTTCATTTCAGAGATCCAGCACCTTAGAGGAATGCTCAAACAGTTCCCTTTCACTTCCTATGAAGAACTGGGCCCTTCAACTCCTCGCACTCAAACAACACATGGTGTGGACTTTCTTCATGGTTTTGGCATTTAGAACTAGAAAATACATACTTTTTTTTCATTTTGTTCCTTTGTCGTAACCGTACACCAATTTTGAAAAGTACCTACTTAGGTAATTACAATAAGAATTTATAATTATAAGTATTTGTTAAATAAGGCCAAGAAATATATTAAAATTCATTTATGTATGTGTGAAAGACTTTCCGGTTCGACGGACGATTCACCGATTTATCGGTTAGCGAGATGAGTGCTGATACCCATAGCTGCATATTACCGACCTGATAATGATTATCGACTACTTCTAGCGATAAACGACAACGACGGCTTTACGTGCTTACTTGAGGCACGGGAGTGGTAGAATACGCCACCTGTCAGACTCCGGGCTAATATTGAGATTTAGAATTTTTGAAAAAAACTTCAACTACACTTATCAACCCCACAATCGAATCCGTAACCTTATGATCTGAGCCTTATGATAATGTCTACATAATTTGTAATAAGTACATACCCAATCAGTACCTTATCATAGCTAGCGCTTAGTTTTCAATTTTAAAGCCTGTTTGATGATATATTTCATGATGCCGCATTGTTCTTACACGACATTGATCTCGAAGCGGTTATACAATAGTTTTGAGTCTTTTTTGTAATAAAGAGGGCAAACGAGCAGGAGGTGCAACTGATGGTAAGTGATCAGCGCCGCCCATGGATATTCGCAATACCAGAGGTCTTGCAGTTGCGTTGCCGGCTTTTTAATGAGTAGGCTCTTTTCTTGAAGGTCCTCAAGTCTTATCCGTTCGGAAATACCCCTATGATTCAACAACAGAGTAGCGCGAGATAAAAAGTGTCGGGAGAAACGCATGGTTGTGGATTTCCAGACATCGAAATGGTGAGGGTGGAATTTCAAATTTTGGCGCGATATTCGATGATGGAATTCAGTAGCAGGAATTAATCCAAGCAACTTGCTGGAACACGATAAAAGACTAAGTAAGAGCGAACCTGCGAAAAATGCGACAACTAGTATCAGGTCGGTAAAATGCGGCTGTAAGTACGACTCTACACTTCCCGTCTGAGAATACCCGTACCAGCGAATCGTTGTGAGAAACGGTGTAAATAAAAAAAATAACTGGTAAAATACGTGTCGGGCCACGCGCAATTTAAGGTTCTGAAGTTGCCCGTTACAATAATACGGACTAAAAAAAGAGCTTTATTGCTTCGTACTATGAACTTATCCTATTTAACGTCAATGCCGAATATATTCGCACCACAGATTAACCGCCTATAAAAACTCCACCAAGTGCATTTTATAAATTGGTCGACTTTTACTTAACAACTTGTAAACTTTCATAGCCGTGATAGTTTCCGTTTTAACATATTTACTACTAGCATGAATTTTTTCCCATCCTCTAAACCAATTGTTTAGCTGGTAGAAGGGGGACGGCGGAACTTGACTCTTAAAAAAATTAGCACTTGAAAGCTTAGTATTTCACAAACAAGTCTCTTAATCGAAAATTCGTTTTCATAAACCTACAATAGTTTTAAAAAAACAGCGTAACGATGGGATGCGAGAGAAAAAAATTAACATTCCCACTTTACACGTAGAGGAGCTACCCTAGTAAAAACATTTCCAAGATTTTATGTTATCACATAAAATCTTAGAAATATGTACATTCATGCGAAATTACAACTGTCTGTAAGAATCTCTAGACTGCAGACGGACCAACGGACGGAAATACATAGCAAAACTATAAGGGTTCCTGGTTTACTTCAGAACCCTAAAAAACAAGTTTATTTCACAATTAAAGCGTAATACAAAACCTCATACAATTTAATCCTATATCCTGAACCCAAAGCAAGTAGGCACCCTACACAGCAATTCTATTATGACCCCCGTGACCTCAACTCTGGATACGCGCATGGCGTAGAATCGATTTAACGACATCGTATTGTAGGGATGCGAAACATCTATTGTTCATTGTCACAGTAGAGCGCATTAGATCAGTCCTACGAAGGACTAAACTGGACTAAACTATCTAGATGGCTCAATGTATTGGTTGACTATATAACAATTGAGCTCGCGTGGTTCGGATCTAATTTTTTTCGAATAAAATAAAGATTATCATGCTTATGGCATTTCATCCTCCATTAGGATGGAAACGTATACTTAACATTTGAGAGTCTAAACTCCCTAGATGTTTTAACGTATGTACCTTGTTGACTAGGTAACTGACGACTTCACTGGCGTAAACTGGACCTAATTTTTTTAAAATAATATATAGCTTATATTAACATAATCAAATGAACCATCTAAATGTTTTAATTTAGTGACGACTTAGCTCTTGCTTTTTTTTTAATGACTATTACATTTGACCTTATGGGTCGTTACTGCGTCATCGGACTTATGGGACGAGCAGAGTGCTTAACCAGAATTTGAATAAAAATTGGGGATATAAACGCCCGCCGCTAAGGCCGTCTCCTGTGAGACCGGACTTCGGCTTAGTGCGGCTTTCGAACTAAATGTGGTAGGCAGAGTCGTGAACAATTGACTTAATTTAAAATGTATACTTGTTGGGCGACCGAGCTTTGTTGATATTTTTATCACGTGAAAATTATTTTTATTATTACAGATATGACACTTATACTTCGTCTACATTATTAAAGCGGTTTGGGAGAAACCATATATCTACATAGGTACAAAATATACAACAATTCCTCGTTTAAATTATAGGAGATAGGTACAGGTGACTGGTAAAATACCACACATTGAATTCAGGACACGATAGCTAATGATTATAATATGTAACCAATAAAATATATATTTAAAAAATAATTAATTATATAGTAAACCTCAACTAAATTAGTGTAGTAATAATAAAAAAGATGGTCACCGCGCGGGATATAAGCCGTGCTTTAGCTGACACGATACTTATTACTATTGTACTTAAACTTTTGTACTACTTACCCTTTATTACATTTTTTATCTTACATGTAAGTTTTACAAAGTACACTAATTAAATTTATATATATATATATATATATATATATATATATATATATATATATATATATATATATATATATATATATATATATATATATATATACCAACTCGTTTGAATGTAACTGAACTTATAAAGAAAATAAAAATGTGATCTAATAATATTCATAAATATTTACTGAAAATAAATAAAAACAATATATTTAAAAACACACTTGACGGAAAAATCGATGAACATTATATACCTACTCGGAAAGTAGGAAAAATTAGCGGGATCGTAGTGGTGAGAGTATGGGGGTAAAGGTAAGGAGGAGTGAGGGAAAGGCAGGGTTAAGGTAGGCGAAGATAAGGGGAAGGTTTGGGGCTAAGTAACAGCGGATAGTGGGAAGGTAGTGGCAAAGTACGGGCAAGGTTGGGAAAGGTAGGTAGACGACAAGGGAAGGTAGGGGGAAGGTATCGGGAAGGTAGCGGAATGGTACCGGGAAGATAGCTGGAAGGTAACGGGAATGTAGGTGAAAGATAGCGGAAAGCTAGTGGGAAGGTAGGGAGATAGATAAAGTAAGAGAAGTTAGGGGCCAGGTAGGGTAAAGATAAGGGAAGGTAGGGGAAAGTAGCAGTAAGATAGGGGAAAGTAGCAAGAAGGTAGCAGAAGGTACCAAGGAGGTAGCTGGTAAATCGCGGAAAGGTAGCTAAAGGGAAGGTAGAGACGAGGTACGGGAAGGTATGGACGAGGTAGGGAAAAAAATTGGGGAAGGTAGGAAAGTCTACCTTTTGAATATCATATTTGTGAAATGTGAGGAAGTAAGGAGAAGGTAGGGGAAGAAAGGGGGAGGTAACGAGAAGGTAGCGGGACTATAGGGGGAAGGTAGTTTATCTCGACCAGGTATTTGGTACCACCGCCTTACCTATTCCTGCCGTAATAGAATCAATGCTTATTATTGTCGTGTTCTGGTTTGGAGGGTAACGTAGCCAGAGCCGGTAGACTTATGTATGTGACATCGCCATTCCCCCACCATTCCTCCACACGGGTAGTAACGCACCATTAACATCTTTGGTGTCTATAGGCGATGGTTCTTCTTTCACCAGAAGAGCCACTTGCTGGTTTGCTATCTAATTATATTAAAAAAAAGAAATAATAGGAACGCAGCAGGGCGGTAGCGGGAACGTAGCCGGAAGGTAGTGGGAAGGTAGAGGTAAGGAGAAGGTAGCGGGCAAGTAACGGCAAGGTAGGGAGAAGGTGGGTTATAGGTTGTGGAAAGGTAGGGGGAAGGCAGGCAGAGGATATAAGGTGTGGTGTGCTTGTAAATACCGTTTTAAGTTTTCACTTCTGTCGGCAGTCCTCATGACTGCCTTTGATTTTTTCTAAATGTGGTAGGCGGAGTGGTGAACAATTGACTTAATTTAAATATATACTTGTTGGGCGACCGAGCTTTGGTGATATTTTTATCACGTGCCTTTTTTTTCTTTTTTTTAGTTTTCTTTTATAACGTGTTGTAAAACATTGTTTCTTGCCAAATTTCATAATTCTAGGCTATCAAGAAGTACCTTATAGGTTTTGATTCATTCTAAAATCGAAGTATGTAAATGGATTTCACAGTTGTAACTACATAGATAATTATTTGATTTCACTAATTTTTGTAAAATTTTTAAGGTGTCCTAGAATTTCGAATCGGTAATTCAAATTTCTGGGGTGGGCACGTCTCACCCGGCCCCCTCTATATACGCCTATGATTATACGCTCCTAAACTAAAAAAAAAGTTTACAAATCGCAAAATAAACGACTGAGATCTGCAGTAACAAATATGAAAATACTGCATTACTGATAGAGAATATGAGAACCTACCCGTATTTGCTTAAAAATAGTTTTGAAATAAAATGACAGCACATTTTTGCTTGCGTGTAAAACGACCACGTCCATTGTTCTTAACATTTTTGAGTAGCGTTTGCCCCGCAACTTTTTTTGAGCAATATTTGTACAGTCAGAATGCAAAATATTAGGTAGGGTGATATAATTTAAGTAAAAGTCAAGGTATTGTAAGAAAAATACAAAAAATATGTAACCACTCAATGACATAAAAAAAACTACGTGTGCTCTACATCATACCTCTAATTAAGTATTTTTTTACTGAGAGTGGCGATGCTACGGGTTAAAGATAAGGATTCTCAGAATTTTGCAAATTACACGAAAGATACTTTCATTACTTTTACCCTTTTAACCAATCACGACCAATGTAAGAAAGAGACAACAGTGCTTGGGAATAATATTAGATTTTGTTTGTGTGTCACTGTATGTACTCGTACTGTGCGTGCAATGCAATATGATCGGATGCTGCTGAGTTTCATTTCTTTATTAATATTAAATGGGTCGTGAGTAAAATAATTTTTATTTTAGTACTTACTTTACATTTTCACTAAATCGGAAATAAACTGGCACGTCCAGTGAGACATCAGTTTCTAGTATTTATTTTAATTACATATTTTATATATTCAATAAGTAAACGTATTAACCATAAAGAAAAATAAAAATATGTACAAATACTTCATTATGTAGCTGGCTGATGTTACTTTGTCCCTAAAAAAAGTTGCGGGGCAAACGCCACTCAAAATATTAAGAACAATGCAACAATGAACGTAGTCGTTTCACCCAAATCGGGTGAAACTCGGCGGCGACGCCTACTAAGCCACATTTTTCATTAATTTCAAATATATTTTCCACGAAATCTAAGGAGTGAAAGCTGCAAAGAAATACTTTATAAAATTACACGGATTGATCTAACACCGAAGTCAGTAAATTATTTGCTTGTGTTATGGCAACAACTTTTCCTCGTTTTGGGCGATCGGCGATCGGGCGAAAACTATAAGCATAACTTTTTCAGTTTATTTTGTTAAAAATGGTAGTACATATATTGGTTTTTGAAAAACTGTATATTTTGCAACCGATGATCGATTTTAATGTTTCAAATGCCTTTCCACTGAATTTTTGAGATCTAAAATATTGCTTAAATAGCTAAATAATCGATAGGTTGAAAATATCGAAGCAATGTAAAGCATTTTTTCAAAAATTTTGTCATTGTTAAATCCCAAACATAATGACCGATTTTGATCCAATTAACTGTATTCGACGCAGTTTTTATGGGAAAAAGGATGATAAAATTTTTAAGACAGTCGGTGTATAAACCTGAAAATTATTTCAAAAATATTAGATAAGTTTAAAAAATGATGTAATTTTAATATTTAAAAAGCAATAAGTTTGAAAATTACGTTCGATTTGGATTTTTTGAAACAGCATTCGTTGTAGTTTTTTTAGTACACACTAAAATATCGTAGTATACCAAAAAATGATTGGTTGAAAAATTTTGAAGTAATGTCGAAAAAACACTTTTTTCAAAATATTTCGTCAACGTTTACTCCCAAACGGATAAACCGTGTTTGATGAAATTTATGCATTATACGCTGTTTTTTGAGAAATAGAGCTGTTTAGTTTTTGTACTCAACCGATACATCAATCTGGAAGTTATATTAAAAAAAATACTGTTTAGTGAAAAATTTTTTTGAGGTTTTTTTTTGAAATTTCTCAAAATCTCCAAGGCCGACTAGGTTCAAATTTTAGGAAGTCTAAGTTAAGCGGAATCTAATCGAATGTCATCAACTGCATTTCGATCGGTTGAGCCATTCAAAAGTAATGAAATGTTTATACACACATACACACACACACACACACACACACACACGCGCACATACATACATACATACAGACATACATCCGTGACAGACAGATGACGTTACATCGTGAAAATAGTTGGAAAAGGTTCCTAGAACCTTAGAACGTAGAGATCTGGTGAAAACTCGATTTTTGAAAATCGAGGCAAATCAAAATCAATCAATCAATAAAATATAAAGTTGTAATAATAATCAATAAGAATAATTCTTTTCGCCGATAACTAGTTTACTTTTAACATCGAGATTTAAAAATATTTATCTCTTCTCTAAACACTATTACCACTGGATAACCTACCTCCTTTCCAAACTCTCGCTAAACAAATAATTTAGGAGCTAGTTGGGAATTAGGCAAAGGCGTGTACATTAAAGACTGGTTCGTAGTTTCGTCTTGTAGAAACTACGATACGGTCTTTAATGTACACGCCTTTGCCTAATTCCCAACTAGCTCCTAAATTATTTGTCGCCATGTCATCATTCTCCCCCTTCTGGAGTTGATGCCATATATGTATACGATATTAAGCGTCAGGCTACGCGCTTCTAAGTCTGATCCGGTGGCTGAACCAATGACGTTCAGTATGCCATGAACGCACAAACCCACGCGAAATTAAAACATTTTCCTGATTGCTTACTAGGTCTTCCAACTATAAGGTTCTGCTAGCTTCTGGAATATTCTGTTTTGGACAGGACTTTGCAAGCCTCCCTGCACATGTTGCATTCCCACAGCTTGCATGATCTCAAATCTCAACTCTCGTTCGCCTTACATATTGACATAATACCGAGCCATAATAATGTCAATATGACATAATTATTCAAGCCAGATTATAGGTATTTTAGGATTTTAAGCGTTGTATGAGGATGTTTACCATTTAAAAATCTTCCTTTGCGCGGTTGGAGAAAGGCAGATTGTGCATTCCGCATTCCGGTTCGGAAGTAAAATAACTAGTAAACGTATGCGTATACAACGATGGCAATGTACCGTATGTATGGTAGTTTTTTTTTACTTTGGAGTTTGTAGCGCCACTAATTCATACCGCTGAAGAGTTTTGGCAGTAGAACGAGCGTGCCAACTAATGTCAGGGTGACACCATACCTGGTGAAATTCATGACATCACACAAAAAGGTGAAAAAGGTATATATCCCCGCCGGGCAAGGTGTATTGCCTAGAGGCCGAAGTCCATTTGAGAAGTTTTAAATTACTTGTATGCCAGTGTTACAAGGTAAATAGTTGTAATATAGCGAATTAAACTTTGATTTTTTTATTACTTTTCTTGTAGACTGGAATAGAATAGAATATTTTATTTGCATGAAAATGGGTGCAATGCAATAGGTGTTCCAAAATAATTTCAAGATCGCCATAATCAACCGCCGGTGTGCAAAAATATTATAAACTTATAAACTTATTTTAAAAAAACTTATATAAAATGAGACATTATATATTATTATTAATAAAAATTTGCTAATTCGCATTTAAATATATTTTATTAAGATTATAAGAGAATGTCACAATTTATTTTATTATTAGTTAATATTTGATAATTATATTTAATTTTTTTTATTAAAACGTTTTCATAAACAGATAACTCATATTATTATAACTTAAAAAATTATCTAACCTCAGTGCATATCCAATGAATGATACTTGTTATTTATAAGATAGGAATAATTACTATTAGGTATACAACAAATCATTTAGATATTCAGCAATATTGTAATAAGCTTTTTACGTTAACAGTTTAGATAACACATTTTTAAATTGTCATAATGCTAGTTCGGGAATTTTATTGTAGGCAAATATTTATTATATAGCATGGCTGATGGCAATTTTTTTAGTAGAACAATGCAGAACAACTCGTCGAGACTTGCAGCCTGGTTTGGTATTCCTAGACCATACCTTTTTGTTATTATTTAATTTATTAAATAGTTCTTGATCTTTTCTAACAAATAAACATGACTCTAATATATACAATCCAGGTAAACAATGGCTTACATGTCTCAGTTGGATCCGCACTACACAAAGCTCGAACACATTTCTTTTGCGCAATAAAAACCTGGTTTAGGTATATTGGTACAGTTACCGCAAGTTATAAGTCTATACCTCAAAAATGAGACTATATAACAACATTGCAGATTTTGCTTGACCGTTGAAGTCGATCTATAGGTGATAGTTGTCTTTGTTTGTGCTTGTTTGCTTTACTTAGCCGTATACGTATAGCCATTTGGTTCAAAGTATAAGCAAATCTTAAAGATAGGCATTAAAACACAAAAAATCTTCTCAATCGGGTAGGTGCTTCTATTGAGCCACATTATGAGGCTGGATAAACAGCCTTGAGGCATTGATTATATCAAGTTCGTCTCCGAATCCCTGCTGTGATCAAAATACGTAGGCATATAGAGTCTTGTTCAAGGATTATCATTTATCGGCAAAACAACAATGCCATTCATGTGACAAATGAAGACTATATTATATAAATAATAAGAACGAATTATTTCGTTGCGCGTGTACAGGTGAACTCAGCCTTGAAAGCACATAACCGGGATGTCTGATGCTATTGCGGTAGGAATAGGTAAGGCGGTGGTACCATATATCCGGGCGAGACGGTGCGGAAATCTACCACCTAGTAGCCACGATGGTAGTTGCTAGGCCGGACGTCAAAGGCGACCGATAGACTATATTATCCCCAACCGGTCGCGTTTAACGTCCTGCCTGGCGGAACGACAGTTGATCTATTCTTCAAAGGAGGTCCAAACGAACACGGGGTAAATATGTCTGATGAGTACTTTTTCTTTTTTTATAGAAAAGGGGCAAACGAGCAGGAGGTGCACCTGATGGTAAGTGATCACCGCCGCCCGTGGACATCCGCAATGCCAGAGGTCGTGCGGTTGAGAATGAGTAAGGTATTTTCTTGAAGGGGACCTTCGTCGTACGTCGTGTCCATTTAGAAACACCCCTGCCTTGCCTGCCGGTAATAGATTCCACAACAGAGTAGTGCGAGGCAAAAAGTGTCGGGAGAATCGCACAGTTGTGGATTTCCAGACATCGAGATGGTGAAGGTGGAACTTCAAATGACGAGATGTTTGATGATGGAATTCCGCGGCAAGAATTAATCCAAACAACATCTGTGTTTATACAGACAGACTGGTGAGTTACCTTCAATATTTAAGTACGTGATAGTAGGCGATCATATATGATGTATATGATGATATAAACATAACATTAAAAATTAATATTAAAATACTTCTTAGTAAACTTAGTAAATAGTCCACCGAGAATCCTATATTTACCCGTCATACTTGGACACCGCGCGGACGCACGTGTCGCGCAGCGCGCTATCAAAATAGAACACATAGGTAGGTACAAAACAAACAGCGCGGCGTGTTTAGAGAGTATAATATGCACATTTCATTTATTTTTAGAGAAATTTTGGTCTAAACTTAAGCCCCTAATTTTATTATTCCATTTTAACGAGAATCGAGTACCTACCGAGTGCTCTCCAGAATTATCGAAGGTAACTCACCAGTCAGTCTGTATATGTATTTATACTATAAGCATAATATTTTTTACATACTTAAACCTACTGTTCTAATCTAATCAAAAGGAGAAATCCAATCCAAATCAATTTTCTTCCAGGCAATTCGTAAAGGGTGAATTATAGACAAAATTTATATCATTACTATATTCACTAATAGATAGGTATTAGAGGGATATAAAACATTGACTGTTAGGTGGTAAAACAAGGTTAATACTTCCATTTGATTTATTTAATCAAAAGTCAAGGAATAAAATTTTCTATCATCTATTGCTTTTACGGACGATGCTCATGATTTGTGTTTTAAATTCTTTAAAAAACTATATTTTGCTTGAGATAAATTATATAATATTTTTATTCATTAAATAAAAGCCGGCTAAGTGCCTGACGGGCCACGCGCAATGTAAACTTCCCTAGTTGACCATCACCATAATGCTGACTAAAATAAGAAGAGAGCTTTGCTCCGTACCTACCACGAGTATGAACATTTAACCTATTCAATGCCAATGACGAATTTATTCGAACCACAGCTTCATCACATATAAAAACTTTTCCAAGTACATTTTATGAGTTAGTACTATTACTCGTAAACTTGTAAGGCCTACAAAGCCGTGATAATTTTTTACATGTACACTGTCTTGGTTCTTATAAAAATTTGCTCTTTAAAGTTTAATATTTCACGAACGGATCCCTAAATCGGAAAATTGGTTGTACAAACCTGCAATAATTTTCAAATCTCTGTCCATCTTATACCTCACACTAGAACGCAAGAAAAAAAACCTGTAAACGGTTGACTCTGCAGGTCATCCCTGAAATTTCCCGCTAAATTAAGGTATTTTAAGCTCAAAAAAGTAAAGCATAGATTTTTTCAGTTTAAACATCTATTTTCTTAAAAATGGCAATTGGCCTTATATTGGATTTTTGAAAAGATGTATATTTTGGAAACGTTGATCGATTTAAATCGATCATCGTTTAAATTCAACTCAGTTTATGACATCTAAAATATTGCTTTAGCTATATAATTGATCTTTTCGATCGAAAAAACCTTGTTTTAAAAATTTTCGTCATTGATAAATCCCAAACAAATTATCCGATTTTTAAACCAATTAACGGAATTGGACCCAGTTTTTTAAGGATAAGGGTGATAAGATTTCAAGTAAATCGGTGTATTAGTCTGAAAATTATTTCAAAAATATTAAGTAAGTTTGCTGAAGACATTACAAGATACACAGTTCCGAACAAAACTGTCACTAATTAAGTCTAAAAAGTTTATAGTTATGGCACGTTATGGTGTTTTTGCATATTCGACCTTAAACGCAAGAATTAAAGTTGTTTTTAAAAAGTAATGTACAAAAAGCAATAAAATTTTTGACTTAAGTTAGCCGGTAGGACTAAAAGTCGGTAATTTCGAAGTTATGTCGAAACAACACTTTTTTAAAAAAATTTCGTCAACCATTACTACTTTTTTTATATATATCCAATTTATATCGGATATATATCCAGGCTAAGAAAAAGAAGCTAATTTCATTCTGTAATTGGACTAAACACTTAAAAATGTGAGAGGAATTTTTAAAATAATATAAGTCATTAAGTAGTAGTAAGTGTCAAATTACCACACGTTTAATTAAAGATAGTAATAAAAGAATTGGTGTTTATTTGGGAAATATTTTTTAATGAACACTTGAAAAATCAAGTACCTATTCTTTTAATAACCCTCATTTGTTTGTGGGATAAATCAACTAATTTTAATAATAATTTGTATTTATAAAAAAGTAATAATTCAGGGTCAGAATAGAACTATGAGTGGAATATCATCATCTGGCTCCCACTCCCAGTCAACCTCTGTTTCTTCTATGATGTCCTCATTCACACTGGGATTCCTAACACAGTCCATATTAAGTACTAATAAGCTAAGCTGATCCTTGCAGCTTCGCCCGCGATAATAAGTCGTCCAAATAGCTTTTAATAAACATTTCATACCCTATTTCAGCCCTCTAGGGACTGATTTTTGAAAAAAAAAATTTGCCTATGTTTGACCCCGGATCTTCAACTATACCCATGCCAAATTCATGAAAATCGGTCCAGCGGTTTAGCCGTGAAAGCGTAACAGACAGACAGACTCGCATTTATAATATTAGTATG
This sequence comes from Apodemia mormo, assembly GCA_036924255.1. Lineage (NCBI taxonomy): Eukaryota > Metazoa > Arthropoda > Insecta > Lepidoptera > Riodinidae > Apodemia > Apodemia mormo. The sequence goes on along the minus strand of JAUPFN010000004.1, from coordinate 13,496,270 downwards.
AATACAGAGTTGCATCGGTGCTATGAATGCACCTTTCAGACAGGTTGAAAGTCTTGAAGATATGAACCAATTTATGCGCTTTTTGGGTTCCTAATCGATTACGAATCTTTGATTGAACCAAGGCGAAGGTAGAGAACATTCTTTTGAGACCTGCTGTTGACGCTACTGCTGGCAGCAATTGTTCACAGAGTGCCTGAAATGCTTCTTTACCATCCCAGTTGAGCCAACGCGTACCATTTGTGTTCATATCTAGGAGCTTCCACCATTCCAATGGTGGGGGGTTTAAATTGTGATCCAAACAGATATTTCGGAAACATTAACGATTGTGTCAATAATGCCATCATAATAAGCATATGATCGGGCTGCATTTCACCAAAAGCTTTGTCTCTTTGATTGTTAGTCAGATGTTTACCTAGAAACCGGTGGTCCAATATATTGGCCAAATAATGAACAGACCCCAATGCCATCTCACGTGTGCGCTGTAATAAATTTTTAACTTCTGGTATTTTATTTTCAAAATCTTTTGTTCCATCCCTTTTGGGCCCTGTCTAAAGCTCTAGCAATTGGGTCCAAACGTGACAGCAGTTGAATTGCTTTGTTCGTTATTTGTGCGTCATTTACGATTTGGCTTATGTTGTCATCAATTTCATTCTTATTATTTTGGCATATTTGCACCAGTATTCCCAGATTGTCAGGGTAAGACCGAATACAATCTCTCGTAGTATTCCATCTGACGGTAATGGGCATCACCAACTTTTTACCACCATTAGCCTTGTACCAGCTTGCATCTGCTTGCTGTTTGTGCAGCACAGACATATTCGATGTGAATATTTAATGTAAATAGATATTAAGGCAGGATAAATTGTATATTTCGTTTAGTTCGTAAGTTTTTTGTAATAAATAATGTTCGTTTTCGTCTTTATTCGCCCTAAGACCTACATACAGCTTTGTTGTACAGAAATAATAAAGCTTTATGTAGTTAAGTTGTTTGCCTAAAGGCATATTACGATCAAAAGGGATTCCACGCAGTCGACAAATTACGAGTCGACTCTTGCGAAATTGTATTTATATGCGGGAATCCAGAATTACGAAAACCCCGAAAAGTGCAAAATTCTTTGTTAAAATGAATGTTTATCGATTGTAAATAGTATGTACAATGTAAGTATTAGCCTTAGGCATATGTTTACGCACTTTTCGAGTATATAAAGATAGTTAATAGGATAGTACGACCTGAAAAGGCGTACAACTCTGTAATTGTAAGAGTTTCCGAGGTCCTGTAAGAACATATAATGTATATAACACTCTTGTTTGTTATTATATAAGTTTATTTGTGATAAATCTTTGTATATAGATAAGAAATAACACATTGTAATTAGTTTTCGGTAGGTCTTAGGGCATTATATACTTTGTTTCGTTTATAATTGTAAAAAGGTAGTACCGTTGCACTCGCTAGAGGGTCACACTAGGTAATTAGAGGTAGGAGAAGCTACCTAAGACAAAATAACTACGTTTAGATTACGAAAAGTAAGGTTTTAACAAATCCCAGACATCGTGGCGCCACGCATGGCGCCATCCGTCTTTGTCGATTTATGCCGCCCGTCTGGCCGCGGGCTATAAATACCGGAGACCGCGGCCATACAATCAGTTCCGTTCCGATCAAGTTACAGTTTCGTTACGACTCAATAAGTTTCCCAGACAAGTTCCTGGGCTTTAATATACCTATAGGGTACCTACCGGCTTTAGAGTAGGGCAGTGTTAGGGCAAGTACTGGCTCTCCCATAGAATAGGAACATTTGCAACGGTGCTAGCTTTATTGATAAATTCTATTTCGTTACAATGAAGCACCTTTGCAACGAATAGTTGTGGTCTCTAATTATTCTTCCCGGCGACACCTGGCTCACGACCAAAGCACTACGGCTGGTGGGGCGTCGAAGAAGAGGAATAGATCTACAGTCCGCTGGCTCCCCCGGCTGTAGTGCACATTTTTGGTCGCATTCGAGCCGGATCACTGAGCCATGCCGATCGAGATGAGGAGTACGTCGAGTCGCCGAGAGGAAGAGGCCGCTAGTCACGAGGAGGAAGGTCACGTCCGCTACGGAGACTAGCGGCACAACAACGTCCGAGAACACCGAGGCGACCGAGACCACAACAAGCACCGTTGCAAATAGCGAAAAGCCGGTACCATCCGCAGTCGAGTCGCCGCGTATCGTTTATCTACGCGCCAAATTAGAGGAAGCGCGCTTACGAGCAGAAGAGGCGCGCTTACGGACGGAACTCGCGCGCGCTGTTTATGAAGAAGGGCAAGCAACTACCATTACGAGGGTCGAAGACTGGATGGACTCCGCTCGGCCAACCCATACGGATCGCCAGCCGGCACCAGAGCCGCTGGCAATCACCAGTTCGGTGGCACTTATGCCACACCCAATACGAGTGGCGGCACCTAGGCCGCAATACGAAGAGGCGGCGCACGCGCCGCATCAAGAAGATTCGGTGGGCTATGAGTCGCCCGCACCACGAGAGGTGGCCCAGGCGCCACAAGCTACGTCGCCCGCGCAGTCGGCGGGCATTTCAGCGCGCGCTGTACGTCCGGCGGAAGATGATGTGTCCGTCGTAGAGAAGGCGAAGATTTCAACGCCTACTGAAAATACGGCACCAAAGCAAGAGTCTGGTGCATTGAAAGCCGCAGGGTGTACTGGACAGACAGCCGCACAGTTCTATCGTGGCTACGCACAGGCTCGCGAGCATTCAAGTTGTTTGTTGCCCATCGAACAGCTGAAATTGAAGATATTACGAAGGTCGCAGAGTGGCGATGGGTGCCGTCTCGCGACAATGTAGCTGATGATGCTACTCGCCATATCTCGGAAGAATTTGGAGACCGACATAGATGGTTCGTTGGTCCGGCCTTCCTATACTTAGAAGAGGACAATTGGCCGCAAGATGTCGCTACCAGTAGCGAAATAACAGGCGAAGAAAAACCGTCGGCAGCTGTAAATAATGTAAATATTGTAAATAACATTAGAAAAATTGTGTGTTTTACAGAAGCACTTCCGGATGTAAAAAGATTTTCGTCGTGTCTTCGACTGGTGCGTGCAACAGCGAGCGTGCTGCAGTTCATCGAGCTCTACAGACCAAATAAGAAATGTGTCGCCGGTGTGCGTAAGCGCACAGCTCCGAGTGCCTCCAATGATGAAGATTGGGGAAAAAAGTATACGAAAAGCTCGAGGAAAATAGAGAAAATTATGAAGCCACGAAGTATGGAAGAAAAACAACGCTACTTGCCGCTAGATGGCGCTGAAATCATTAGCGCTGAAAAATTGCTAATAAAATCATCGCAGCAAGAAAGCTTTGCTAGCGAAATAGAAGCTATTACGGGCGGGAGCGCGATAGCAAGAGACAGCCGGTTGAAGTAGTTATCATTGTTCATCGATTGTTCATCGATGAAGAAGGCATTTTGAAAATAAAATCACGAATAGCAGCGGCAGAAGATATAAATGAAGAATTACGAGAGCCGGCAGTGTTAAATGGCCGTCACCCATACACCAGCCTCTACATAGAGTATGAACACCGGCGTCTTCACCACAGCGGGGTGGAAGCAACTACGAGTGAAATATTACAGAAATTTTGGGTTTTACGGCTTCGCCCCACCGTGCGCGGCATCGTGAAGAGCTGCGCGCTTTGTAGAAGGAGAAGCGCTATCCCGCCGCAGCCGCCTACAGGCGACCTGCCGAAGTCCCGGGTCGCGCACCATCAGCGAGACTTTACCTACGTGGGCCTGGACTTTCTCGGGCCATACAGCGTGACCATCGGGCGGCTCCAGGAGAAGAGATACGTGGCGCTTTTCACCTGCCTTACTTCAAGGGCGGTTCATCTGGAGATAGCCGCCAACCTGACTACGGACTCCGCAGTAATGGCACTGCGGCGCATGATGTCGCGCCGCGGGTGCCCCACCGAGGTTTGGAGCGACAACGGCACCAACCTTCGCGGCGCTGATGCAGAGCTGAGGCGCGCTGCACTAGACGCCACTAAAGAAGCAGCAGCCAACTACTCAATCAAGTGGAAGTTCATCCTGCCGAGCGCGCCATTCATGGGAGGCGCATGGGAGCGCATGGTGCGCTCTGTCAAGACTGCACTGTTCGCCGTGCTGCAACAGCGGCATCCACCTGAAGAGGTACTGCACACACTGCTGGTAGAGGTCGAGCACACGCTCAACAGCCGACCTCTCACTCACGTATCGGTGTCACCTGAAGACCCGGCACCACTGACGCCCAATCACTTCCTGCTGGGCGGACCATCACGCGTGCCTGTCCCGGGCGCGTTCTCCGAAGGCGATACCATCGGCCGCCGCCACTGGCGGCACTCACAACAGCTAGCCAACCACTTCTGGTCACGCTGGGTACGAGAAGCGCTTCCGCTACTCCAAAAGCGGCGGGAGCTTCATGGAAGAGGATCAGAGCTGCGCGTCGGCGACATCGTCCTCATCGCTGACAGCGCACTACCAAGAAATACGTGGCCAACGGGGATCATCGAGGCAGTACACCCTGGAGCAGACGGCGTGGTACGAGTGGCTGACGTACGTACGGCTGCGGGAGTCATGCGAAGACCGGTTAAGAAGTTAGTCTGGCTGCACCATATTTAGTATAACACTGCGTGTTATAGGCGGGAGAATGTGCAGCACAGACATATTCGATGTGAATATTTAATGTAAATAGATATTAAGGCAGGATAAATTGTATATTTCGTTTAGTTCGTAAGTTTTTTGTAATAAATAATGTTCGTTTTCGTCTTTTATTCGCCCTAAGACCTACATACAGCTTTGTAGTACAGAAATAATAAAGCTTTATGTTGTTAAGTTGTTTGCCTAAAGGCATATTACGATCAAAAGGGGTTCCACGCAGTCGACAAATTACGAGTCGACTCTTGCGAGATTGTATCTTAGGGCATTATATACTTTGTTTCGTTTATAATTGTAAAAAGGTAGTACCGTTGCACTCGCTAGAGGGCCACACTAGGTAATTAGAGGTAGGAGAAGCTACCTAAGACAAAATAATTACGTTTAGATTACGAAAAGTAAGATTTTAACAAATCCCAGACATCGTGGCACCACGCATGGCGCCATCCGTCTTTGTCGATTTATGTCGCCCGTCTGGCCGTGGGCTATAAATACCGGAGAGCGCGGCCATACAATCAGTTCCGTTCCGATCAAGTTACTGTTTCGTTACGACTCAATAAGTTTCCCAGACAAGTTCCTGGGCTTTAGTATATCCATAGGGTACCGGCTTTAGAGTAGGGCAGTGTTAGGGCAAGTACTGGCTCTCCCATAGAATAGGGAATATTTGCAACCGTGCTAGCCTTATTGATAAATTCTATTTCGTTACAATAAAGCACCTTTGCAACGAAAAGTTGTGGTCTCTATTTCTTCCCCCGGCGACACCCGGCTCACGATCAAAGCACTGCGGCTGGTGGGGCGTCGAAGAAGAACCTGATTTACGGTCCGCTGGCTCCCCCGGCTGTAGTGCACACTGTTTATTCCGAAAATATTTCACTACCCTAATTATATTTCCTGAAACGCCTTCCTACGTCTTGTCTTAGAAGATTTAACATATGCACACAGGAATCGTATCGTATTATGTCTTCGTTATCGTTACACAGTTCGTGCCTCATTTTCGTAACGTTAGCGGCATTATCTGCAACGAAGCTCTTAACTTTAACTTTAAAGTTTTTGTTACTGTTAGTGATTGCATTAGTGTTGACTTCCTTGAAATAATCCGCAGAGTGAGGGTGGTCTGACGTATCGATAGTATCGACCAATATCGATTGTCCTTTAGGTGTAGTGAGGCTACAGCAATTTCATTGTGGACATCAGACCAACCGTCCAAATTGTCATGTTAATATCAATTTCAAATCAATTTTTATTAACTTGGTGTGTCTCAGTAAAAATCAGGAACAACGGTTTCGTGTATATTTTTGTAGAAAGTGAAGTTTCGATACATGGGAAACCTTGGGAAACTATCCTGCTACTGTCCTGAATTATGTGAAATTAAATTGTGTATATGATGTCAATAAAGGTCAACATATTGCCGGCTTTGCGCGGAATTTTTTGATAGTAGAATTTACTTATTTGTAGCTGTTGTCATACGTAATGTATGAAAATACCATTTAAGATTACTTTTTTATTGGGCAAACCAATCAATTAATATCCATAAAATAATTACACATATGTAACCCTATTACAGTACCCGGCGATAAATATTGCACATCGACCTTTGGAAAGAGACAATCGGCTAATTTCGGCTTCGTAGAGCGTTATCTCTGTCGCACAAAATACAAACAGTCCGGTACCTATTAGGAGCTGTTAAAACAAGTGATTTGCTTCTTTTGATATTTTTATTCTTTGTATAAAATACACTAATTTTTCTATAAGTGATGGCTTTAGGTTGGGGTAAAATAAAATAAAAAAACATTTTTACATTATGTTTACGTATTTAATTATTTTGGAACATTACAGCTTTAGTGTACATAATAAACACCATTATACCTATTGCTAAAATGAGACATTGCAATAAAAATAATAATAATTCTAATTCTCAATTACTTCCATTTCACTATCTGTGCTCTCAAAGAGGTCAATATCACTGTCACTATCAGCCGTATTTATTACTAATCTATCAGTGTAATTGTCTAAACTGTGTTGAATGCTTCTATATTCATTCTCACATTTGATTGCATGATCGCAAACCTTTTTCCACTCTTCAGCGCCGATCATGTTTACTTTTTCAGTCAATAATGTTTTTACTGTAGTTAAGTTCATACCCACATTTCTAGAGGCTACATAGCCTTTCAGTTGAGACCATCGCCGGGTACTGTACAAAAAAAATTACACTGTACTGTACTGTACAAATTCTTTCGGAAAAAGAGGGAAACCTTTACGAGGTCAGTCACGTGAAATTATCTACAATGTTTATAAATACTTTGTAAGCGAAGCTGATAGATTTAAAAAAAAAGTAGATGAAAATGTAAGTTGTTATTTTAAGAAGATTCAAGAGCGAGTTGCAAATGCCACTGGAATTAACAAAAAAATTAACAAAAACAACAAAATTAACAAAAACCCAGATTTACGCTATTATATGTCAGCACAAGGAGAGGTATACAGAGTTTTCTGTGGACAAAATACTTGCCGAACATGGGCACACTGTGTTGCGATTGCCACCATATCATCCGGATTTTAATCCAATTGAAAATATATGGTCTCAACTGAAAGGCTATGTAGCCTCTAGAAATGTGGGTATGAACTTAACTACAGTAAAAACATTATTGACTGAAAAAGTAAACATGATCGGCGCTGAAGAGTGGAAAAAGGTTTGCGATCATGCAATCAAATGTGAGAATGAATATAGAAGCATTCAACACAGTTTAGACAATTACACTGATAGATTAGTAATAAATACGGCTGATAGTGACAGTGATATTGACCTCTTTGAGAGCACAGATAGTGAAATGGAAGTAATTGAGAATTAGAATTATTATTATTTTTATTGCAATGTCTCATTTTAGCAATAGGTATAATGGTGTTTATTATGTACACTAAAGCTGTAATGTTCCAAAATAATTAAATACGTAAACATAATGTAAAAATGTTTTTTTATTTTATTTTACCCCAACCTAAAGCCATCACTTATAGAAAAATTAGTGTATTTTATACAAAGAATAAAAATATCAAAAGAAGCAAATCACTTGTTTTAACAGCTCCTAATAGGTACCGGACTGTTTGTATTTTGTGCGACAGAGATAACGCTCTACGAAGCCGAAATTAGCCGATTGTCTCTTTCCAAAGGTCGATGTGCAATATTTATCGCCGGGTACTGTACACATTGGTACCGTAACCAAATAACACTTTTGATAATCCCACAGGGTTTTCTTTACACACTGTATATTCTACCTAGTGTGACATCACATATTTTACAATTTTACGTTGGAATAATGATCTTATTCGCTTATTTTTTTTTATACATGAAGGTTTTTAAATTTAGTGTTGTAATACTTAAATATTAAATATTATATTTTGAAAAAAATGTGATGTCACAAAATTTGGGACCCCTCCCTCCCCCTTAACGTGTGACGTAATTTATGGATGGTCCCTTATATATATCGGCAAACCCTGGTTTTTGTACTCAATAGGTACAGTAATCTCGTAGTTATTTTAAAAAATACTGTTTTGTCTAATTTTTTTAAGGTTTTTTTTTCAAAATTACTCAAAGTTTCATGGGCCGACTTAATTCAAATTTTTAGGAAGTCTAAGGTGCCCTATAGACGTACAATAATATTGCGCAATACTTTTTTGTGCAATAATATTGAATACCCCCTTTGATTCCAAACGTTCAATAAATTCACTCAATAAAATTGACAAACCATTCTGAACAATATTTTCGTGCGAGCAACATGTCTGACGACCATGTTTTGGCGGCAACCATGCTGGTGATTTTGTTAAAGAAGTCTCTATACAATTCTATACACTCAAGTAAAAACTCCCGTTCTTTATTTTTACAGCATTCTTACTCGCCATTTTGCTTAAATTTTGCAACCGCTCCAAACTCTGAAGTGGAAAATACTGTGCAATATTCAGCCTACACAGTGCAAGAAAAAGAATATTGCACAATAAAAATTAAACCCGCTCAAACTTTCGTTCAATCTTTGTGTAAACTTCAATATTAACCCTAAACGGTTTATAATATTGCACAATACGTAATACTGCGCAATATTATTGTAGGTCTATGGGGCGCCTAAGTTGAGTTGAATCTAATCTAACGCCATCAACCGTGATTTGATCATTCCAGCCTTTTCAAAATATGAGATGTTTATACACACACTCACATACAATGTATGTCATACATGCATAAGAACATACTGACGTCAATACTTGGAAAAGGTTCCTAGGACCTCAAAACGTGGAGATCTGGTGAAAACTCGATTTTCGAAAATCGGGGTAAAATCATATACTTCCTTATCTACATACGTAGCGGGAAGTTAAAAATTGCCTACCTAAGTACCTAAGTAGAAAAACGTTGCTACGGGTAGTTCGTCATCTCGCCCGATAAAAACTCACCCGATCAGGCGACTTGGCACCATTCAAATTTATCTAATATTTCTGTCGTCAACTCGCCCGACCATAAAAATGTGAGGTAATTTAGTAGGTAGTCAACTACAAAAATCCTTTTTGAAAACGTTATATATTTTATGATTGGACTTTAAATAAAACAAAAGGTTGTTATATTATAATTTTAGATATATTTCACAAACCAACATTTAAAAAAATATAAAACGTGTTACACCAAAGATTATCTTATCAAAGTAAAAACAATGAAATTATATAATTATTCTCAAAAACACTTGGCTTGTTTATTAGCTAAGCTCGTATATATTATTACTTATAGTCATAAAAAATCTTAAAATAATTTATAATATTTAATTCATGTCTCATATTTTATTCCAATTCCAGACTATATTCCAGGACTATTCCTGTATTGACTGGAATAAAACAAGATGGCGGTCACAAAAGCCATATTTTTAAAAATATTTAACCCTGCTCTATTAGGACAGTATTGAAATAAAACTAGTAGTAATAAAATGTAAAGGTATTTCATAAAATGAAAATTATTTGCACTTTTAATATGGCACTTATTTTTGACATTTTTTATTTCATTAACACAATAACACTATGTAAATAAATTAAATAAACTTTCCTCCAACGTACATAACAAAACACACAAAACACCCACCACCCACATTTTAATAAAAAAATTAATCCATATCGCTGCTTAATATGCGCGGCCGCAGCAAAATACGAAGACTGACTAACGTCACAATGCGCCACGATTTAGATGGATATAAAAAAAAATAAAAGAAATAGCGCTATCCTTTTCTGATCATAAACCTGCCCCCCAAGACAAGTGGCATCAACGCTAGGAGAATAGAAAACAAAATGTATGGATTTGACATAAGCTGTTGATACGAGCGTAAACGAATTTGTAATTGGTAGCCAAGTGTCATTCGTGAAACGAAACGTTATATTGTATCGATCATCTTTGATCAATTTCATACAAAACCTTAGCCAAGTGGCACTTTTGACAAGCAAAATTGGTGATCCAATGATTAGCGAACGCTAGAACCCTGTAAATTACGCTAAAAATGGCGGATAATCACTATTATTTAATCAGCTGTTCTAAATCGTGGATAATATCTGTTAGAATTTTTGATAATTTTAAAGTAAAATGAACGCAAATTGCCATAATTTAAGAGTCCTAACCTAACTAGGGGGTTTTCAATACATTTTCTTTTTTTAAGTCGCAGACGCCTTTGTAATGAATTTCGGTTTTCATCCCCTAACTCCACGGGGAATTAACTCAGAGCAAAGTGACCTTGACAAAAGTTGGTGTCCCTTACCCCCTCCACGTAACAGTGCAACAAAAAAGGGGTGTTATATAGGGTTGAAATTTTCCATCAAAATTTTTCAAGTCCTGCGCACGCTCTGACCGCCAACCGAGCTCTCTGTTCATTCTAATATAACGCATTGGCGTCATTTCGACCAAATTGGTAGCCAAGTGGATTATGGCTTGTTTAACGTTCGTTCCATACGAACTTTACGAATTATATCGAATATTGTCTGTGAATTGAATATAATAAAAATAAGAACAGAGTCGCTATATCTGATTCAATTTAGATTGTATGTACCGCGTGAGTGCTAATAAGATAAAATATACTATCTTTTCTTCTTAATTACTGTCATGCCGTAAGTTTCTATATAGCTAACATGTTAATTGAACTCTGTCAGTACTACGGACTACCAATTTAAAGAGTTATAAAATTAAATACTGTCACCAAGATTTATGTATTTATCTTCATTGCTATCAAATTTGATTGTTTTAACATATTTTAAGTAAATCCTCTTTACCTACCTTACAAGTGAACGTAGAATTGTGCAAAATGTTATCGATAGTCACATTTTAAAACTTATGTTTCAGATTTATGAAAGCTGATGATAAATTTATTATTAAAAATGAACAAAAATATGCAAAACTGAACATATAAAACTTCTTTTTTACGTATTTTTTGGCATACATATTTACAGAAATGTAAAATTGATCGAAATCTATCGCTACACTGAAAAATAAACTATCTTTCTTTGTTTCATTAAATTTACAAAATACAAAGGTTGTAACAAGAATATAGTGTTTATAACTTGAACTTATAGTGTCTGTAAAATATTTAAAGACGAAATATTATATTTATCATCATTAAGACATTGTCAGCATTTTGCAAACCTATCACTACTTACAATGTGTCTAGGCAGTTCGTTAGAAGCGAACAATTGGGTAAACGAGTCACTAGTATTGTGGCTTCTAAGTGGTAGGGTTCTGCATTGTCTCGCCCGGGTTTAATACCACTGACCCACCTATTTCTGCAGCAATAGCAACAGTGCTTGTTACTGTCGTGTTCTGGTTTGGAGGGTAAGGTAGCCGGTAAATGTATGCATGTGACATTAATACCCCCCCCCCCCCCCCCCCCTCCGCCACAAGGATATCAAAGCACCATTAATAATGTGCCACCAAAAGCCTTCTTAATTTGCGTTAATTTTACTTTAAAATTATCAAAAATTCTCACAGATGTTATCCACGCTTTAGAACAGCTGATTGAATAATAGTGATCAACCGCCATTTTAAGCGTAATCTGCAGGGTTCTAGCGTTCGCTGATTATCGAATAATTCGCTACTATTTTGCTTGTCAAAAGTGCCACTTGGCTACGGTCTTGTACGAAAATTAACAAAAATGATCGATGCAATATAACGTTTCGTTTCACGAATGACACTTGGCTACCAATTACAAATTCGTTTACGCTCGTGTCAACAGCTTATGACAAATCCATAAATTTCTCTTTCTATTGTACTAACGTTGATGCCACATCTTGGGGGGCAAGTCTTTTTTGCTTTTAATGCACTTTTCATATAAATAAAACTTATAACTTCGGTGAAAATAATACTTCAAAGTGACGTTTACCGTCAATTCAGAGACAATATAAATAATAAAATAAAATAAAAATAAAAAGCCTTTTATTTCTTGCTTATTCATAATACAAATACTATAAAAAATGTGCATACAAAATTTTTACAGATCCAAATTAAATTTGCTAAATTATAATACATTTAATAATTATAAAAAGAAATAATAATATTGTTAAATAGTATCATAATAAGTAAAGTTCGTAACATAACGTGAAATTGTTAGATAAATATTACATTTAAAAATAAAATTTTTTGATATATATTGATTTGATTAATCAGATATAGTTATTTTGTTAGCAAGAACCCTCTCAATGAAAGGTAAAGGCCTCCTCCAGAGATGACCAGTACTCCCTATTCTCTGCCACTCGCGACCACTGAATACCTGCTACTTTAATGATGTCGTCTACCCATCGTGCGTTTGGTCTACCTCTTTTTCTCTGTCCTAGTGGACCAGCCCATGTTGTAGTCTTTTTAGTCCAGCGGTTATCGCTAAGTCTTGCTACATGTCCAGCCCATCGCCATTTACGCCTTTGTGAATAGCTGAGAGCATCAATGGCTCTAGTTTTTTGTCTTATATCAGTGTGGCGGATCTTTTGGATTTTTTTTATTTTTAAGATGCTTCTCTCCATACTTCTTTGACAGGATGTAATTTTGTTTTTCGTTTTTTTAGTAAATTTCCAGGTTTCGCAGGCGTATGTTAATGAGGGGAGTAGGCAGGTGTTCATAACTTTAGTTTTCAATCGTATGGTCATATCACTTTTGAGTATTTCTTTGAGGCTCCAAAACTTTTTCCAAGTGATGTTGATTCTTCTCTCTACTTCTAGTTCGTGATTTTGTTGGTTGAATGAAACTTGCTTTCCCAGATAAATGTAAGCATCGACATATGTTAATGGTGAGTTTTCGAGATATATAGGTTTTTTAATATGGTTCGTCATGATATTAGTTTTTGTTAGGTTGATTTTTAAGCCTACTTTACGGCTTTCTTCATGTAGGGTGTTTATCATTTCTTGTAGTTGAATTGGACTTTCCGATATCAGGACTATGTCATCGGCAAATCTCAAGTGATTCAAGTAACACCCATTTATATTTATGCCAACATTTTTCCAGTTTAGGTTCCTAATGATGGATTCTAACACCGCTATGAAGATAGTTGGTGAGAGTGGGTCTCCCTGCCTTACACCTTTTCTTATTTGTATGGGTGGTCCTGTAGTTTCCAGTTTCACTCTGCTAGTACAGTTTTCGTATATATTTTTTAGGACTTTGATGTAGTCTAGTGGAACTTCTTGAGATAGTAGTTTCCCATATTGATGAATGGAGCAGAGAGTCAAATGCTTTTAGGTAGTCGATAAAGATAATGTAGAGTGGTCTCTTGAACTCTTGGTATTTTTCAATCAACATTTCCAGCGAGTGAATGTGGTCCACTGTTGAAAATCCTCTTCGAAAGCCCGCCTGTTCAATAGGTTGGTGTTTCTCCGTGCTTTCTCTTATTTTTTTTTCTATTATTGAAGAAAATAGTTTATATAGTGAAGGTAGTAAGCTTATCGGTCTGTAATTGCTTATGTCATTTGGGTCCCCTTTTTTATAGAGCAAGATGATTTCAGATTCTGACCATTGACGAGGAGTGTACGAGCTGGTCAGTATCTGATTGAACAGTAGAGTAAGTGGTTTTGCTAAGTACGCACATCCAGTCTTTATGATTTCATTTGTGATCCTGTCTGGGCCTGGACTTTTCTCAATTTTCAGTGATTTAATCCCTTTAAGCACATCGGATTCGTCTATGACTGATCTTACTTCTACTCTATTTATATGTGGTAATTCGTATGCTTGTAGATTTGCTGCGCTATATAGTTTCTTATAAAATTCTGTTGCTATTTTCAGTATTTCTATTCTATTTTGGGTATTTACGGTTTTGTCTTTCAACTCTTCAATCCATACTTTGTGTGTTCTTAGATCCTTGTATGCTTTCTTGATACTGTTTGTAGTATTAAGATGTTTTTCGATTGTTCTTGTACGGTACGTCTTGTAGTCAAGATGGATACGTTTACTTATGAGTTTGTAAAGTGCTTTTAGTTCATTTTTGATAGCTCTTGATTTTGGTTTTATCCTTTGTAGTTCTTGTCTTCTACAGATTAGTGCTTTTGTGCGTGTTGATAGAACTTGGTTTTTCCCTGGGTTTGTACTGGATGAAACCTCGTGAGTTCTTTTCAGGCTGGTGTCTATTGCTTTAATTATGTCGTCATAGTGCTTTTGAACTGTTTCCTCGTCTTTCCAGTTCTCTAGTAGGTTTGTTAAACAGCTGTTCAGCGTTTGCTTGAATGTTTGTGCTTCTTCTTCATTCTTTAGTTGAGATCTGGGACGTTGGCCGAACTTTCTACGACTTTTTGTTTTTGGAAGAAGGTTTGCAATTCAGAGACAATATTCGATATAATTCGTAAAGTTCGTATGGAACGAACGTTGAACAAGCCATGATCCACTTGGCTACCAATTTGGCCTAAATATCGCCAAAGCGTAATATTTGAATAGTTACTGAGCGTTTGCCACTTGTCTAGGGGGGCTGTTTAGCTCGGCAGTGTAGAAGAGCGCTGTTCTGTTTACGGCTGAAATATTATATATATATATATATATATATATATATATATATATATATATATATATATATTCATATCTATTTCGGATATAAAACAATAATAGTTAGTCAGTAGCTTTAAGATTTAATACAATGTCTTTTTATTTGAAGTCGTTTTTAAAAATTGATTTTTTTTTTATCGGACTGTACTTTGTGCGAGCGTGCGAGTTGGCGACAGAAATATTATAGCGGATTTACATGCGTGGCAAGCCTCCACATGCGTTCACAGTCACAAGCGTGTAAACAGGGTGTTTGCCTTAGCTCGTGTGTGCTTGGGAACGCTTGTCGCCGATCGGCTCGGGTGTTAGCCCATTTACATGCGTTGCAAGCCTCCACAAGCGTCCACAAGCACGAGCGTGTAAACAGGTGTTTGGCTTGGCTCGCGTGTGCTTGTGACCGCTTGTCGCCGATCCACTCGGGTGTCGGTTTTGAAGACAGATCAAAGGAAGTTTGCGCCAAGCGCTCGCGATGCATTTACACGCTGGCACGAGTTTAGTATCACTTGGTATCGCTACAACGCGACGGACGTATTTGCGCTGCGCTATATACTAAGTACCAAGTATCGATTATTAGTTGGTCAAATGATAAAATAATGGCGTTTCTCAAAGCATATCAAAACTTACCTTGACCACCTGCTATTCTGACAGGCAGTACCTATGTAAAAGACAAAAGGCCACCACCATGGTGATTACTAGGACAAATATCTCGCCTGGGTTATGACACCGGTAGCCGGTAGAATTATACATGTGGCATTCCGTATTAATGTCTTTGGTGTCTATATGGAATGGTTATCCTTAACTCACTAGAATTATCTGCTTGTTTGCTAAATTATTATATTAAAAAAATCATATTTTATCACTTTTTGCAAGAGATGGGCATAATGTGGTTTGAATCGAATTCTGACTTCGGCTAAACATTCAGTCAAAATAAAAATTTAAATGAATAAATGAATAATCACGGGACAAATTACACTTACTGATCTAACTCCAAAGTAAGCAAATTATTTGCTTGTGTTATGGGTGTATAGAAATACATATATAAAAACTGGAATATATTTAATAAACACTCAAACCCGGAAATCACACAAATGATTGTCTCCGTCAGGGATCGAACCCAAGCCCCGTCGATTGCGTAGGCAGGGTCGCTAACCACTTGACCAACGGGGCTGTAATTTCGGCCGTGTAATTTCTACTTATAACAAGTACCTACTTTATACGTAAACTTTAATTAGTGTTTCATTATTCTGCCTTTACAACGGGGGGATTAATGCAAAATATAAATAAAAGAGGTAAATTGAATATAATATTATACAATGGAAAGGGAGCAATGAGAGTTATAAGGACAATAGAGTGACCAGTTCTTCGAAGGGATCAATTGAAAGACGGAGAATTGTCATAGGCTGTTTACCTATATAGAATTTGAGGACAAATCAATTAAAAACAATGTTCCTGGAGTGAAAGTCAGAATCGAACCTAACCTGGCTCAAAGCATGCGTTGCTTTGAGCCGGGTTAGGTCTCTAGTGGTGCTAATAATAAATAGTTTAGACCACCATAAATTACTTAATAATCCCCACGATATTTACTCTCTGAATGAAATGACAAGATTGCGTAATTTACCATCTTATAATTTTAATATCGAAGTTAATGAATCCTAACTAAAAAGTGTTAAATAAAAAAATTATTGAAAACAAAAAACCCGACTGCATTTAATCTTTAGAAAAGGTTCATTGCCTGAAATGAAAGCTAAAAAGAAAGAAACAAACCCAGTAGTTTAGAATCATGTTAAGTAAGAATGAATAACTTCACCACTGAAATAGTTCTATAATCGATGTTGGTACATACATATAAAACAATTCATGAATTTTAATTCATCACAGAACGATTAACAGTCGGGGCCCTTTGTGAAAATTTGATAGCTAAAAATTGAATGGGCCCCGACTGTTAATCGTTCTGTGATGAATTAAAATTCATGAATTGTTTTATATGTATGTACCGACATCGATTATAGAACTATTTCAGTGGTGAAGTTATTTATTCTTACTTAACATGATTCTAAACTACTGGGCTTGTTTCTTTCTTTTTAGCTTTCATTTCAGGCAATGAACCTTTTCTAAAGATTAAATGCAGTCGGATTTTTTGTTTTGAATAATTTTTTTTGTTATGATGATACAGAACCCTTCTTCCGCGAGCCCGATTCGCACTTGGCCGGCTTTTCGAAAATATCATATAGCCTATGTTACTGGAGGATGATTTAATATCTTTCAAATGGTGAAAGAATTTTTCAAATCGGTCCAGTAGTTTGAGTTTATTCGATACATATAAAAATACAAAAATACAAATCTTTGCTCTTTATATTATTATTTATAGTATATTTCGGTCCAAATAGTGCAAATAATACATGTCAAATAGTGTGGGTTCATAATATGAAAGCTTAGGCTTGAAAGAAAGTGTCGGTGTAAACATGAGAAAGGATGCCCTTTCTCATCTTTGTTCAGCTCAGTTGGTTCGGACATGCAGAAAGAATGGTAGATGAAAGATTAACAAAACAGTTATACAATGCGAATGTTTCCGATGTAGGTACCGGGGAAGACCAAGACTGACGTACCATGACCAGATTGATCGAGTACTGTCCGAAGGTGGTGCCAAGAGTCTTTGCAACTGGCGCGTGTGTATGAAGAGAGTGATGATTGTGGAGGAAGCGAGACAAGCCTGCAAGGATCGTGATGTATGGCACTCGGTTCTCTGTGCCTACCACGTAAGGAATTTGGCGTGAATGTATGTGTATGTTAAATAGTGCAAGTAGGTACTTTTTCTATTGCCGAAGGTTCGGCATTTAAACCAAATTTCGGCCGAATATCGAAGTTCGGCTCAAGTTGCCGAAATTTGGTTAAACCAAATTTAAAATGAATTTCGGCCCATCCCTACTATTTACGAGTGATTTTTTTTATGAGGCTTATGTTATTATTGAAAAATAAAAAAAACGGAAAAAAACTTTTCCGTCATAGTTTTTAGCACTCAATAATTCTTCGGTAATAATATATTATGGTTCTGAGGTGGGGTTCCATTATTCCATTTTTTCGTTACCTTTTGATTTTGTTTATATTTCAAATAAAAATACCTATGTCAAGCCGAACGGATAAGGCTAATACGTCCATCGTGATTGCTTGTCCAGACCACACTAATAGACATGGGTAGGTGATGCGTATAATATCACAAAAGTAATATCACTCGGAAAGGTGATACAACATCACACATCACACTAGCGTTTCAACCATCACACATTACTTCATTTCATTCATCACTCGGCACAGTTCGGTTAGGGTCGTTTCTGGCCGTATCACATATGAATTATACTACTTAGAAAAGAGTGTGGTGCGCAACGTGCGGGAGATATGCAACTGGCAGTATAACTCAAATAAATCGAATAATACCGAGATCGTTGGTTCGAGCTGGGAGAACGGTAATAGGAGTACGTTAAGTACGTTAGAATGATTTGAATTGGAAACGTTTGATGAAAACAATTCGGTGAATATTTGTTATTAGTAAGATGTACAATCTTACTAATAATAAAAATGAGTACCCTTAGATATTATGCAATAACTGTTTGAGTTAAGACATTTTAATTGTTCTGTGTGTCACACGTCGCGTCGTTTGTTTTGTGCATCGTGGTCAAGGGGTCATACTTTAACTATGAAGTCCCGATTGGGCAAAAGTATTATAGAGGATTTTCTCGAAAATCGCCTCTGTGGTCTAGTGGTCCAGCGTTGGCGTTGACTATATGAGGTCCCGGGTTAGATTCCCGGGTCGGGCACATAAAAAAGTGTTTTTTCAGTTTTCTGATAAACACAAAGTTGCCCGGGATTGGAAAGTGCCCGGTTGGCGATAGGCTTTCCACCTATCACATTTGTGGGACCAAGTATCTTCGGCTAATCGTGGGTGCACTTGTTGTACCTCTGCCTACTACTTCGGGGATACGGGCGTGAAGATACTTTACTCGAAAATCTAAAATCTCAGTAGTAGATCGGAGTCTGGCGGAATGGTGTGCCAACCAAGAAACTGGTGAATTGTGAAGAACTGAAAGTCTATAGACGTTTGGTTTATTCTGCTTATCCCACATAGATACCGGCGTGATGATACTTTTAAATCAGGTACCTACATGACTAATTGAAAATGTAATTACGATTAATATAATTGTAACGTTATAATAAAACTTTCAATCAGACAAAATTATTTTCAGTTTAATCATCAATTATTATGGTAATCTGGTTCGGAAAGAAATATATACTCAGTGTAATGATTCGTAGTTCGCACAAAAAAGTGATGCATACATCACATGCAACGCAAGACACTAAACGCTACTCGAGATGATATTTCCTTAAGGTGATGTGATGAGTAATGAGTGATGAGTGATGTTTGCGGGTGATATTACCTTTTCAAAGGTGATGTGTGATGTTGCATTACACTTCAAAGTACCGTTTTGCGCATGTCTACACACTAATGCACTCACAAGTGTGTTGCCAAGGCTCGGAGTTTGTGGTGGCTTGCCGAGCCCTTACAAGCATGTAAACGTAGCATTAAGTAAATTCGAAAGGTGCCAAGTCGCCCGATCGGGCATGTTTTTGTTGGGCGAGATGACGAATAACTCGTTGCTACTCTATCTCATTGATAATGTTGCCATTATTTATAATCGTTGCGTTGTTATCAACTAAGCTTAAAGTTTCATGTTTGGGTAGGTACCTATATAACAATATTAAAAATATTATACTATCCGGTTTCTCGTATGTACCTATATTGTTCTACATATAATCATACCTATTACATAATTTATTAACTATCATCAATTACGTCAATAGAGCTTGGACGTTTTTTCGTAAGCCTCAGGTAAATTTAATCGAAGATTTTACAACTGAAAGCTTAAGTTGCTACGATTTAGAGTTCATTTTTACAATTTTAATGGACTGTGGAACGGAATATCTTTAAGAGATATTATTACCTGCGTTCCTCCTTTTTTTAAAGACAATTTCTCTCTTCGGTACTTAGCATTTCATTTCTTTTAGGTATTTAATATAAATATAAGGGTACGTGTTTGGGAGTAACATCTGAGTAAAGATAAGATATACTACGAAAGATATCTTTGTGTAATTATATAAATACATACCTATTTTTTGGGAATTCGGCGCCATTTTGAATGCTGAACTGCTCACAATATTGTTCTCTCCTTGATAGAATTTACACTATACATAAATAGTTGCAAAAAATAATATGTAGATATGTGAATGCTTAAACTATTAATCAAAAACGGAATTCAATATAAAAAATCAATGATATTTCATATTACTGAGGTAAACCAAGGAATGTTATTATCAATTGCTGCAGCTGCCTAAACTCCCCCCTCCTCCCCTCCTCAGAACCTGTGTACGCCCATGACCAGAGGTCTTGCAGTTGTGTTGCCGGCCTTTTAAGAATGAGTAAGCTCTTTTCTTGAAGGTACGAAAGTCGTATCCATTTTGAAAAATTTGTGCCGATAGCTGGTTCCACATAGGAGTAGTGCTGAAATAGCGTCAGAGCTTGTCACTGTCGTGTTCTGGTTTGGAGGGTAAGGTAGCCGGTGAAATTATGCATATAGCATTAACTGTATTGAACGATGCCGACAAACTGGCTTACAATTTGGCACATATAAATTAAGAAGAAAAAAAGCGGATCCAGCCTTCGTTTCAGGGGGGTCACATATTTGAGGTTCAGTCATAATAGGCTTTAATCCTAAGAAATCCATATCTAGACCACCCAGTGGGGGGTCATGATCCCTAACCCCCCCCCTGGATCCGCCCTTGATTAACTTTGGTGTCTATAAGCAATGGTTGTCTCTTTCCATCAGGAGAGCCATCTGCTTCTTTGCTAGGTATCTTATAATATAAAAGTAAGGTATAGGTACGTTATGTGACCACACGTCCCATTTTGGACGGGATATTCCCGCTTTCAGACTGCCTGTCCCGCTGTCCCCTACGGGCAGTGGCGTAGCGTGGACTAATATATTATACGTGGGCGAAGTCGCATCGGCGAGGCCACTTTCCGTTCGTTCCCAAAATCTACCCAAAAACACGAAATAAGAGAAAACCTATCGTGTCTCGAAAGTATCGAAATCGAGTTTTCACCAGATCTCCACGTTTTGAGATCCTAGGAATCTTTTCCGACTATTTTCACGATGACGTCATTATGTCTGTATGTATGTATGTATGTGTGTAAGTAAACATCTCATAACTTTTGAACGGCTGAACCGATCGAACTGCGGTTAATGGCATTCGATTGGATTCCGCTCAACTTAGACTTCCTGAAAATTTGAACCAAATCGGCCTTGGAAATTTCGAGAAATTTTGAAAAAACATGAAATTTTTTTTGGCTAAACTAAGTAAAAAAAGTAACAGTATACATATTTTCCAGATTAATGTACCGATTAAGTACAAAAACTAATCAGCTCTATTCCTCAAAAAACTACGTCTAATGCATAAATTGCATCGAAATCGGTTTATCCGTTTGGGAGAAAACGTTGACGAAAAATTTTGAAAAGGGTATTTTTTCGACATAACTTCGTATTTTTTTTGGTATTCTATGATATTTTAGTACTCATAAAACTACGTCGAATGACTTTTCTGAAATTAAAATTGAATCTAATTTTCAAAAGTTACAGCTTTTCAAATATTATAATTACGTTGTTTTTAGCAAAGTTACTTAATATTTTTGAAATAACTTTCAGGCTAATACACCGATTGACTTAAAATCTTATCAACTTTCTTACTTTAAAAACTGCGTCAAATACCGTTAATTGGATCAAAATCGGTCAATTTGTTTGGGACTTGTTAATGTCGAAATGTTTTGAAAAAAATGTTATTTGACATTGCTTCGAAATTATTCAACTTGTCGATTAGATTATTAGCTAAAGCAATATTTTAGATTTCAAAAATTGAGTTGAATGTCATTCGAAAGATCTTGAAAATTCAATCAGCGTTTCCAAAAATATACAGCTTTCCAAAAATCTTAATTTAGATGTTTGAACTGAAACATATATGCTTATAGTTTTTTGAGATTAAAATACCTTAATTTAGTGGGAAGTTTTAGGGATGGCCTGTAGGGTCAACCGTTAACACATTTTTTTAAAGGGGGCCTGGACAAATACGAGGTGATGAGTGATGAGTGTTAAATAAAAATAAATGGTAGTGTGCGTATTGTTTACTTTCATTAATTTAATGTAGGTATTTCTAATGCATATTTAATACAAATGTTATCAGAGCGGTACTGACTCGAAAACAAAATGGTCACGTTTTGTATACCTACGCCTACGTAATTTTTTCAAGTTTTAGTACGTTTTGAGAAACCAAAAGAACAAGGCTATAATTTTAAATTTACAACACCATTGCTTACATTTTTTATCTCGAATTACATTTCCGATCTCGGATGAATAATAAGTTCCATGTTTCCAATTATTATTATAGTCTGTTTTTGGCATAAACCCCATAATATTAATATATTTAAATAATATAAACCATGGACTAACTTTATCTTTTTTACACAGTAGGTCAAATTATAAGACATTGGCATTGACATATAATAGTCTTAGCAGGAAAATGTAGATGGCGTATCAATCAATAGCAATACAGTAGTTAGCAACTCTTACCATTAGATGGAGCTTGCACAGTTGCAAATGCCGTATAGAAAATGGAGCCATCCATAAAGGGACAGTTGCTTCTACAATTGGTATCTCTTTCCCTCGCTATCGACTTTACTCACTCTTTCAATGTCCTTGGGCTACCGCAGGTAACCACATAATAATGACCAGTGAGGCACTAAGGTAGTGTTATCGACTATCACACATTTAATTTTGGCCCTTATTTGTATGTAGTTAGAAGTCCAAATACCTTAGTCAAATTGTGTGTCGTAGTCGGCAGTGAACAAAGCCTATGGACGATGAATTTTGCCAATGTTTTATAAAAACATCTTGTATGACAAAAGTCTGTATGTGAATACTTTATGTATACTAATGATTTGAATATTATGGCCGGAACTTCTATCGTTTTAGTGGGACTAAATCTACGGATGAACTAAGAATTTAACAAAAAATATAATTGCAAAAAGAGATTCCTAACGCCATATCCTCGAAGAGGTAGGCAGAGGTACAACCAGTGGACCAACAGAAAACATATATAGACTGAACCCACGATTAGCCGAAGATAATTGGTGCTAAAGTATCACACTGTAACTGTGCCTAGCTTAACGTCAACCGGGCACTTTCCAACCCTGGGCAACGATGCTTTTGTCAGAAAACTGAAAAAGCCCATTAATGAATTGCCCGACCCGGGAATTGAACCCGGGACTCAGGTGATCAACACCGACACCGGACCCCTAGACCACAGAGGCGATAATAGTTATATAAACTACAGTAGGGTGCTAAATGTGTAGTACATCGAGCGTCGAAGGGACCAATTGGATTTTGTTGATTAAATTATAAGAAAAATAAGAATATATTTTGTCATAAACATAGGTATTCATAAGAGTATATATAATGGTAGGAACATGTGAGGGTTAATGTGACCCTAACTTAAAATAGCCACTGATTATTGGGGATGGCTGTAAATGCTTCTTTGATAAAAAAGACGTTCAACTTTAATTACCTATTAAATTATAAAAACTTACGTTCAGCCCTTTTTAATATACCTGCTCCATTTGACTGTTTGCTTTTAAAATTAGGTAAACATTAAAATATATTCCCTAATTTAAGTATTTATACTAATGTAGTAGCGTTAATATCAGGTAGGTATATTATAATATAATATATCATATCATAATTTACCTAATATGCCAAGAATATGCGTTGTCGATTGTCGCATCCAATAACGAGACAAAAATAGTGACATCTATAAAAGTAGCCAACCGCCTGGCTTTATGCAAAGTTGGTATTATTATTTCTGATTGCTACAGCGATGGAAGCTTTCGGCGAAAAGCATGGCATGATATCGCGATGGTGTGATTTTTCTTAGCGACTATTTTAGTGTACCTGTCTCTTTTTTCTGCTTATATTTGAGAGAGATATAAAGAGCGTAATAACAATAATAACGCTGAACCGCTAATTTTGTTCCTCGCGCCCTTCATGCTGTTCTTGGCAACCGGTTTTGTTTGTAGAACGGTCGTAAAACGAATCAGCCAATGGAGAGTCAGAATGTAAAGCAGGCGTACTATTGGAGATGGGTGATAGAGAGCGTCTATGTTTGCGGGGAGGTGAGAGGTATGGGTGCGGCGCTACGGTGGTAGAGCGCGCCGCGCGCTCTAAACAGTCGTGTTTCGCCACTCGAAAAGAAGGTTACCGTAACAATGAGACGAGAACTGGACTGTCGATAAAGTGTGTTTGTATGTCGTTTTCGTCGATAATAAGTGTTGTGTTTACTTTCACCCGTGCGAATGTCTCGATCCTTACCTTTTTGTTTGTTTTTTCTTTTAATCATTGCCGCATGGGTCGGCGCTTGCGATTCAGTTAATCCTTTATTTTGAAACGATGGAACGTTGTTCTTATGGTTTTTACACCAAAAGGTATTTTATGTTATTTTTTACTTTACGATTGCGATCTGTGTGGTTAAATGCGTCGCGTGTGGTTTAAGTGATGAGAGCGTTGGGTAGAGCTTATGTAAAGTTCCCTTACCGTAATTACATATATTTATAAATTAACTGTTCTTGCAAATAAAGTATCACAAAGTACTTAAATAGAACTCTCACTAAGTGGGGATCATTTTTCTGTGTTATCGTTTGGTCTTTCTGGATGTTGTAATAATTTATCGGTAAGGGCTTTATTGTGTGCTTAATGATGGGGAATTAGTATTATTATTGCAACGCTTCGGGGAAAAGCCGACATTGTAAGGCCCTCGCACCCGAGGGTCGGTTAGCGAGGGGAGGGAGGGTACCGTCTGTCTGCACACATGCAGAACCGGTTAGCTCTCCAACTCCCCTAGTGCGATGCGTTAATCTCTTTCTTTGCCACACGCGACCGCATAACGCCATCTCACTCGCACATTTTCATTATTTTTTGCTTCCCCTTATGATATAATGCCAGACGGGCCGCTTTTATTTGGGTCTCTCTCTAAAAAGGTGCTTTAAGCCTTGTAGAGATGGTAAGTATGTGTAAAGGGAAATGTGGCATGGAACTGACGTAATTGTATTTAATTCTGTGGTATAATGCAAGTGTGGTAACTCACTAGTAAATCACATCTAACTAAAATTGTTCATCTGCATGTAAATAACAAATTGAAATAATTTATTATTCCAATAAAAAGCCTACACGATGTTTACAAAACCGTAGAGTAGAATAAAACTATTACTTATTTATGTACAAATTTTAGTCTATCTGTTTAGGTATGTCGACACGAACTTTAGGTGATGCTCAAACATTGTCAATGCAACATTAATAATTCGTTAAAATAATTTGTCAAAATTTAACAAAACGTATGGAATCTTGAAAGAAAATGATTAATATAAGTTGAGTAGCTATGGAATACAATAGCGTATAATAAAAATTGACGGTAATATTCATACTATTCATTAAATCTTGCTCAAATGTATAACTTTACATTTACACGGAGAAAAAGTTGCTATATCAAAATTAATTAAAATTGACACTTATTGATTGACATTTAAAGATTGACTTTGACATGACAAATCACAAACGATATATGAAATCATGTTTTATTGTTGCTTTGGTGCTTGAAAGAAGCCTCATTATAGTTTTTTGTTTTTTTTTTTAATTATTTGTGTTAGAAAGTGCTCTTATTTTTGTTTCACACTAACCTAACCTAGGAATTGTTTACTTTTTTGACATTCGTTAATTAATTTTAACAGTATTAGAAGTATACTGGAATTATGTGGAAATATAGTTAGTTACGCTTTGTAAACCTAAATAAGTTTTATTTTTAAGTTAGCCAAGAGATTAATATGAATTCCTTTATTATTCCCCAAGATTTGGCTGATACACGCAGGTATTTTGCTAACAAGTGCCTATGAAAAACTGAAAAGTTAGTTAAAACTCTTGTGTGTGTTTTCAATTAATCATTGGTTAAAGTTTTAAAAACTATCTTTTATTTGCAGATCTGAAATATTAGATAATATTCAAAAGACTAAAGAGCAAGATAAAGACCAACCACAAAGCCCTGGTTTTCAACAGCAGCAATTAGGAAAACAAAGTGAAAAACAACTTGCTTCAGAACAAAATGCAAATTTATCGGTGACACAGCATGTTTCTTCACAACTTCTATCCCCTACACATGGCTTGGGATCACCTGCTCAATCGAAAGAGGACAGCAAAGATAAGACTATAAAAGTTGCCAACTCCACTACTATCACTTTAATAGAAAATAATAACCTTAATGGGGATAAGGATAAAGACAACAATTATCCTAAAAACTATTTTACATTAGAACCTAAAACTGACAAGAAGGATGATAGTAATAAAAATAGTATAACAATAACTAGGACTGTTCCGAAACAGTCTCCGGGCAGTGTAGCTGCTGATAAATCAAAGACACCATCTAAAGCAGCTAAAAGGCCACTCCAGTATTTAGAGACTCTTGCTGAGAAGGCAGGTATAACATTTGAAGATAAATACGAAGCTGCTAACACTCTACTAGCATTAGATAAACAAAATAGTAACTTCCGTAGACCTGAATTGAAGCAGCCCAAGGTTGAACCTGATACACTTCCTCAGGGAGAAGAATATAGGTACCGAAATCCAAAAGAAGAAGATGACAAGCTGCAGGTTAGAAATTCCATTTCTGTACTACTTAAAAATACAAATGTTTGCCCTAAATAACATAATAAGTTTATCATAATAAGATTTATGATAAACTTATTGAGTACACACTAAAAATCTTGTTTAGAGTAAAACTTAAAATTAAAGAATTTGTATGATGAGATATATAAAAAATACATTAGATATAGGAAAATATAGCCAACATTTTTTTTTTCAAATTCACAATCAGGGATGGTTGTTTAAATTTCCAAAAAAGTTATGCCACCTGCCCACCAAAAGCCAAGTGTTGTCAAAAAATCAATAGTTTTAATCTAAAAACACCATAATACCAATTATGAAGTCGATAGTAATAAATCATGATAATAGTATTGATGGAATCCAATACGATCATTGTTGAAAATAAGTAATCTATCAATTGTACCTATAGATTAGATTGTGAAAACACATGTAAAAAGAATGGTAGATGAAAGGTTAACAAAACAGATATACAATATGAATGTGGAAGGATATAGGTACTGGCACAGAATATTTAATAGGACTGCCACACAAAGATTTACTCCCTTACAAAAGTCAGGTTTAGGTATAAAAATATATCCAGACTCACCAGAGCTACCTGCCTGCAAGCAAAATTGAAACTTATAACTGTGCGGGAACTGTAAATTTTCTTTGCATACCCCAGTTTTATGACCAAGCATGGGGTTGTCACTTGAAAAGTTTTTGTACCTAGTTGATGTAGTATGGGCGAGTGTGACTGCTATCAAGCAACTGCTCACTACCAAGAGTCTTCACAACCAGCATGTTTGTATGTAAAGAATAATGAATGTGGAGGAGAAAAATCTAAAAGGATTGTGATGTATGGTAATTGGTTCTCTCTGCCTACCCTGTAAGGATCTGGTGTGAAAATATGTATGAATGTTGTATAGATAGTATCAATAGCTAAAGATAAATAAAATAATAGTATTGCAAATCAATTTTATAAAATCTATCAATATTTTAAACCTTAAAAACAACAAAGAAAAATATCGACACGCAGGATTTGAACCTGCGAACATTTCCCTAATAATAGTAATCGATCATATAGCAAAGAAGAATTTTGCCGCCTCGAGCCTGTCGACACAAGCTCAGCGGAAGAGCGTCCCGGCTTTAGGGAAATGGTCGCAGGTTCAAATCCCACGTGTCGATATTTTTCTTTGTTGTTTTTAAGGTTTTTCCAGATTCCCAAGCACGGGGTGAGTGCTATAACAAAAAAAAAATAACTATCAATATTGCTGTTTAATACTATTGATAGATCAATATAGTGCAACCTCGATATAACAAATTGGAAGGGGACAAGTAAATATTCGTTATATCAAGTTATTTGTTAAAGTCAGGTTTGTTATATTGAGGTAAGATTGGTCTAAAATTTGTTATAAAAGGGTAAAAAATAGTTTTAATCACTTCAACATTATGTACTCGTCTTGTAATAGTTAACTACTTCTACTTATAAATGATAACATGTTTTTATCAAATTACTCTGTAATTTCTCTTTAAAAACAATTAGGTAGGTAACATATTTTTTCCCTTAGATTAATAATCACAATTAAATTCAGTAAAATCCATAAAAGTAGGTACATATCAAGGTGGGTTCATACATTATACAATTACCTATAATTGAATATTAATTTCAAAGCTTCGCACAGGTAAAAAATCAACAATGTCTTTATGGAGTTTAATCTTAACTTTTTTCATCTGGATTAGAAATAAGTCATTAATTGTTGTCTATTTAGCACTGGTAAGAGTTATCACATCCAAAGCAGCAGTGTTTACATTACTATCGATCAAATGGCTTTGATTGTTTTACGAAAAAACGTGTCGAAACCTGTCACGACTAAATCATATATGTATTATGTGCTATGGGATTGGGTCTTAATCATATGTTGGTGGGATTGTTATAGGGAGGTTTGAGTTGAAAAAATTCGGTAATTAGAGGTATTTACACTTTTTTTTAAAGTAGAGAATTCATAATAAAGAGGTTGTGCTAAAAATTTTCATAATGTAAAAGTATAAATTACGTTAATTCTTTAGAACAATTCAAGGGGATTATGAAAAATTTGTTATATTGAGGAAGTCATTATATTGAGGTTCATTATATTAAGGTTGCACTGTATAATTAATTATTTTTAAATAAATTTGAGCATTGATCATATTGATACTATCTATAGCATTAGTGATTCCAGCAATATTGAATAGTCATACTATCAATTCTTTATTTTTTCAATAATAAAAACTGTCAATAGTATCAGTTGTATTACTTTTTTAATAATAGTATTGTACTTACTTAGATATTAAAACTATTGATAGTAACGGTACTATTTTTCTTCAACTATCCACAAACTATCGATTGGTTATTGATAATGGGCTATAGAGTGGCAACATTATAAAATACTAGTAATTTCTTGACATTTATCAATATTGTAAGGACACTTCAGTTCCTTATTTATCTATTGTAAAACTACTATACTGTCTACTATATTACTAAGTACTATAACAACACAAACTTCTAGTTGATGCAAACATTTATAGGTTTACAACCTATAATTTTCAAAATATTTTTTACATTTTTAAGATAGACCAGCCCTGGCTACATTGTGGTACATGGGTAGCAAAAAATAATCTGTTGATCAGATCATAACCAAACTTCGAAACATCATCAGCTGTACTAATGTATAGATTGCCTGAAATTTTAATAAAAATCTCTCCAGTTGCCTTGGAAACCATTGTTAAAATTTATACACACATCTTAAGCATAAAGAAAAATATGAGATGTACTAAAAATTACCCTTGCATTAAAATTCTTTTCTTCTATCCGGGGGCTGGTCTCCGCAACTCGACCACTAGCGCCTTTTTTGCGTGTGGTTAGGATGGTCCTATTTATTATTAAAACTCCTTGCTCTTGATGACAAAATAAACGTTAGATACATAAGCAAAGTATACATTATATTATTGTCTGTGACAAGTGGAATCCTCTTATCATAGTACATAGTACAGTTACATAGTGGAATCATAATTTTCTCCAAAATTAAATTATTTTGGTAATTGGTAGAAAAACTCATATTGCATAACAAATTTGGGATAATTGGTCATTACGCCATCTATGACTGTGAATATAAAATAAAATAGCCCCTTATTGAAAAAAAAAGAATAAATATGAAATGTCCGTAAAATTTTGTTCTTGCTACTTTGTTGCTGAAGTTATGAACTTTTATATGTGGAGCTCAAATATATATATATATATATATATATATATATATATATATATATATATATATATATATATATATATATATATATATATATATATATATATATTTGCTTTAAGTTATTAGGGAATTTGGTAGGCTGTAGCCCTTTTTAGCTGCCAAATTAAAGTAGACATCACTTAAATAACCTTCAATTAAAAAATGATGCATTGCAATTGATATGTTATTTTATGTTTTGAGTAACACAATTTTTGTAGTCTGATTTATTTGTTCAACACAAATGTGTATCTGTTTATAGTACAAACACTAAACAAAATATTTTAATGCAATACATTAATCTTTCAAGTTTACACTCTACCAATATCTACATAATAACTTTTGGAACAATTGATTTTACAGAACCCTATTGTAGTAAGATATTAACATATTAACAAATACTTACCTTGGAATCCCTACTAAAAATATTTCTTAAACTTTTTCACATAGTTACTTATAATAATTGTATGGTACTTGCAGAATTAATAAAGGATAATTTATAATTGCGACAGATACAACAGCAAATAATACAACAGCAGCAGGTACAACATTTACAACAGCAACAACTACAACAGTTGCAACAGCAGCAGTTGCAACAGCTGCATCAACAAGCATTGCAGAGGCAACATCAAGCTATACAACAACACTTGAAGAATCAACAAGATCAACAAGAATTGGTGAGAAAAACTCAACTTGTGTTTAATTAAAATTTAAATCTCACAAAGATTTATTAACTAGTTTATTGACTAGCAAAACTGACCAACGGCCGCATTTGGTAGTTGCACAGCGCACACCAGCAATCTCAGGTGCGTAGTCAATTGTCAATAATATTAATATTTAATTTTAAAACAATAATGGCCAATGAGACGTTAAGCATACCACAGTACAAGTCTTTGCTCAAAATATAGTTGATATAAATATCTGCTCCGTGTAAATAGGGATTCGAATATCTTTAGACCTTTCTGCTCACAAAGTTTACTAGTTTGTCGACTGACAAAATTGCCGTATTTGGCATGTACACAGCACACAGCAGTAATCTCAGTCTCTCTCAATATATTAATCAATCTTTCTCAATATATTTTTTTTAAACAATAAGGCCAATGAGAAGTTTAGCATACCGCAGTACAAGCCTTTGCTCAAAATGTAATTAATATAAACAAAACTATATATACAAGAACTCACGACTCATAATGCAAAGCTACTCCCCAAAATTTGGCTGAAACGTAGACAATGCTCTTCGTACGAGAATTTTATGCCTCTATTGCACAGTATCTACTTAATTTATATATAACTTTATAGATAATTCAACAAAGATTATTTTTGTATTTTGAAAAAATTATGTAACAGGAACGAGAAAATCATAACAAAATTAAAAAATATTTCCCGTCAAGCGTCAAAAAACACTGTTTAATTTTAATTTTAGGGTTCCGTTTTTCTTTTACAGGTTAAAGGAAAAACGGAACCCTTATAGGATCATCTCGTTGTCCGTCTGTACGTTGTCTGGTAATACTCCTATTCTCAGGAACGCGTAAGGATGCAACATCGCTCATAAAAACATTGGTATCAGACATCGATGTTTTCTAGAGTAAAACATCGCTGTTAAAAACATCGGAGTTTATGAACGATACATCAATGTTGGTTATGGTCGATGTTTTACCATACAAATTACTTGTATTGAATATTTTGTTGTAGTACTTGAGAGCAGGGGAAAGATAATACTATGATAAAACATCGCTCATGAACGATATATCATCGATGTTTGGTGTTTCAACTTCGATGTTAAAACCTCGGTGTTTATGAACGATATATCGATGTTTGAAAAAATCGATATACCGTTTGCGTACCTAAGAACGCGTTGAGTTTGAAATCGAAAATAATACCAAATACTAGAGTCTATGCCCTTTCAGCTGTAAAAAATCAAACTTGAAAGTCAAAGCAATCAAAAAATATGACAATTTGTGTCGCACATTTTGCGATTTCAAAAGTGAATCAAACCCTGTAGGTACTTCCCGTTGACCTAGAATTATGAAATTTGGAAAAAGCAATGTCTTACAGCACATGTGATGGAAAAAATCCGAAAACCGTAAATTTAGTTAAATTACAAAAAACCGCGAAAAAAAAAATGACCGTTTATGTCTCATATTTTGCCATTTCATATGTGCTAAGGCTACCTACAAGTTTATTCGGAATCCTCGGTATATCCAACTCGCACTTGACCGTTTTTTTAATAGTCCTAGACGGATTTCGTGTTTCAAATAGCTGTCTAACTCTGCGTTGTTTAATTATAATAAATTAAAAACTAAACAAGTATTGTAAATAAAAGGGATATTTGTTGTGCCAAATGCGCTTGTTATGCAGTTTGTTCATATTTTCATCTCTTTCTAATTGCGTGTACTTTATATGCGTGTACCCTTTCCCGCATCCCTTCTATATATGTGTGTTTTTTCTCTTTTTTGCGCATACTTGGGTCATTATTCTTTTAATAGCGCTACGATAGACAAAAAAATCTGTAAACCGGTTGACCCTGCCAAACCAATCCTGAAAATTTTCTCTACATTGAAGTAATTAAAGCTCAAAGGAACAAAAACTGTACCTAATCGTTTTATGGTTCAAGTGACTTAATTTTGTTATAAATGACAGTAATTTCATTTTTGAAAAGCTGTATATTTTGGAAACGATGATCGATTTTGATCTTTCGAATGGCATTCAAATTTTTTGAAATCTAAAATGTTTTGGTGTAAAATAACGAAAACATTTTTTTTCAAAAATTTTCATTATTGAAAAATAAATCGACCAATTTTGATCCAATTAACTGTGTTGGACGCAATTTTTCCAAATTCTGTGGTTTTTCAGAGATAAAAGCTGATTAGAATTTTTAATCTGTCGGTATATTAGCCTGAAATTTATTTTAAAAATATTAAGTAAATTTGCTGTAAACAACAAAAAATTAACATTTAAAAAGCTGTAACGTTTGAAAACTTGATTTGAATTTGATTTTTGAAACTACATATGACATCGTTTTTAAATGCTAAAATATAATAGAAGGTCGAAAAATTATTGGTAAAAAATGATTACTCCCAAACGGATTTTGATGCAATTTATGCATTTATGCATTAGACGTAGTTTTTTTAAGAAATATAGCTGATTAGTTTTTCTACTTATTCAGCACGTGAATCTGGAACTTATATTTAAAAAATTACTGTTTCGCCAAAAAAAAAATGTTTGAGGCTTTACAAAATTTTTCAAAATCTCGTGGGCCGACTTGGTTTAAATTTTCAGGAAATCTAAGGGAAGTGGAATCCAATCGAATGCTATCAACCGCGTTTCGATCGGCCAAGCCTTCCAAAAGTTATATCACATTACAAAAATTAGAATCACATTACATTTTCAAAAGTTACAGCTTTTCAAATAATAAATTACGTTGTTTACAACAAGCGTACTTCATATTTTTAAAATAACTTTCAGGCTCATGTACAAATTTATTTAAAAACCTTCTAATTAAAAAACTACGTCAAATACCATAAATCGGTTAATTCGTTCGGGATTTATGAATGACGCAAATTTTCGAAAAACGTTTTTTTTTATATTTTTGAACCCGTTGATTTTGTAGCTAAATAAACAAGTCAGCGCTCAAAAATTGCTTTGAACGCCATTCAAAAGGTCAAAACCGATCATCAATTTGAAAATACACGTCTTTTCGAACATTAAAATACTATTATTTTCACAAACTTCAGATTTTTGAACTCTTTGAGTTAAAAAATTCATGTGTATTCATTAAGTAGGTGTAGTTTTAGCTTAGTTTAGCTTAACCCATTCATTGCGGCCGACGTCGATGGGCGTTTTTTTTGTTGCTTAACAGATGCACTGGACGCCGATCGGCGCCAAATTCTTAATTAGTTTATTTTCAACAAGAATTATTTTTTTTAGAATTTCTGCAAAATAGAAGTTTATTCTTCCAATACCTACGAAATGCTCAGTGCCGTTTCCGTGAAATCATCTCTTCGGAAATTCAAATATTATTGATAAATTGCGGAAGACGCCGATCGGCGTATATCAGAAATTTGCAACATTTTTATTTGTGTTGCTTTTATATTTTTGTATGCATACAGTTTTAAGGGTTTATATGCGTAATTTAGACAATATTGTATATTTATGCGTTGACCTGTAAGCTTATTACGTAACTCATCTTTATATCACCATCAGTTTTATTTGTTTGATAAGTGGGAGTTTTTTTTATAGTTGTTAAAAACGATCATTTTTATCAATACACATTTGGCACAAAATACACCTTCGCTAAGACAACATATACAATACATTTACGGATTGTAATTTTTAACTAAAGTTTATTTAGGTATTTTTATAATTATGACCTTAGAAATCGTAACTTAATAGAAATCTTTATCGTGGGAATTTCACTAGCAATCCTTCAGATAGAAATATGCTTCAATTTAACACATTAGCATACATAACTTATTTAAGAATTTGCAATATTTATTTGCTCTTGTACCCAAAGGTACATTTTAAGTGTAGTGTACTACTCAAATAAATTCCTAGTTCCTAAATTAAAATATAGACTGTATTATTGAAGATATTTCATTCAGTGCTGGCGCTAGTTGGCAGCTGGATTCTCATAGAAATTAATCTAATAAAAAATCAAATTAAAACAAAAAAAACTTCTTAGAGCAAACCAAGAGTTATTTTCGGAGTACCTGTTCATCTATCAAAATACATAATAATCATCAAAAGTATTTTGTGAACAGGGTTAACAGTGATGACTATAAAAATATGCTACAATTTAGCTAAAACGATAACATTTTATGATTTTGCAGCTAAATATAATATTAAGTTTTAATATAACTAAGAAGTTACCGAAGGTTGGTGTACTCTGGCAAAATCAATAAATAATAAGAAAATTAAATTTAAAGACAAATATCTATTAAATATTAGGACTATTTGATGCAAAATGATTCATAATATATTATTTTACTTTTACTAACTGTTTTCTTCTTTAATTTTCCACCACAACACTGATTTCTTAAGTTTTAACAGTTTCTGCTTTCTATTTGTGACAAAAATATATAATGATTTATAAAAATCTGCGTATATCTCTCTACAATTTACAAGCTAACTGTAAGGTTAATCAACAAAACTAAGCAAAACATTCTGTGAAATCTTATTCAAGTGCTAAAAACGCCGATAGGCGTCTAAAAATTTCTATATATTCAGGTGCGGCGGACGCCGATTGGCGCTCTTTTAAAAATGACTGCCGCATCTGAGAAGAAATGTAGTTTCGAACCTGCAGGGTCAACCGGTTTACAGTTTTTTTAAGTAAATAAACCAATGCAGCTAAGAATCAAAATTAAAAAATATTTACTGACAAATTGTATAGCTGTACCAAAGACTACAAACACACTACAGCCACAGACATAACTATTCGTAATAGGGAAGTGCGCGCTGTAATAAGGTACCTACCTAATATAATATAGCTTATCAAATACTCGATATGTTAAGTTTTGCGAGTGTATTGTGTCAGATTATTATCTACATACATACATTCGGACATCCTTTATTCAATTACAGATTTCACACGCAATGCGTTGAAATGAGGTTTTATTCTTGACAAGCATGTATTTATATTATTCCATAAGTGCATTTTAATTATTAAAAACATTTTTATTTTAGAAAGTTTTAGGTTTAAGTATTATTCGATTTTGGGAAGGCGAGAGTAGAGCACTACCTCAACGGTTGAGGCGTCTAACAAAGAAACAAAATAAAGCAAAAGTTTAAAATTAATTAAGACGACGTAAAGTAGAATCGATATATGTCTGAAAATGGCATTTTACCATTTCTGTGCCCAAAACATTTACATGTTCCGATCACCAACAAAGACGATGCTCGCAATGCTCTAGTTTGAGTGATGTTATGCAAAGCAGGACCGCACTGTACATACGCGCGTTCTGCTTCGAATAAGGGTATTTAATAATAATATTGAAACCATTTCCATTTTGGACGCAAATAAAAAAAGGTTTTAAAATTTTAATCAATTCGATGTATTATGTCAAATAATCAAACTGTTATAAATATAACAACAACAACGCAAAATATGTAAAGTAAAAAAAGAAAATATGATATTTAATTTGCAAAATTTCCGCGAAACTTCAAATGGAACTGCAGTAATGTAACTGAAACGAAAGATAGTGTAGGTAGGGAATGAGGCAAACTTTGCCGAGGTCTGA
This sequence comes from Apodemia mormo, assembly GCA_036924255.1. Lineage (NCBI taxonomy): Eukaryota > Metazoa > Arthropoda > Insecta > Lepidoptera > Riodinidae > Apodemia > Apodemia mormo. The sequence goes on along the minus strand of JAUPFN010000004.1, from coordinate 13,460,298 downwards.
AAATTAGAGGAGACCACAGCGGCAAAATAGTCTACCCACTTCCACCACACTTTCTTTCACGTCAGAAGCAAAGGCAGTAACACACAAATTATGTACTCAACGCACGTTTCACTTCGCAACCGAAACATCTTCAGGAGAGTCGAATAGCACTTCACTCTATGAAGGGGTTCAGTTGCATTACAGCAGTTCCATATAAAGTTTCGCGGAAATGTTGCAAGTTAAATACCATAATTTCTTCTTTAAATTATGGATTTCCGCAAAGTAACGTCTGAATCTATTAAATACGAGTATTTAGGGTAAGAGCTTTTTAAAGATAAAAATATCGTTCTATCTAATTTAGCCAATCTGTCAGGTATGATGATTCTATAAGTTCAAACATTACTCATTTGTGTAAGTGGTCATAAACAGAAGCAATTTGAGGGGTTTTTACGTATATCAGACATCAATAATAATTTCATACATTTTTATTAAATGTAAAATATGTATTTGATCAATAAAAAAATTCGAATGTAATTTGTTAAAATCAAATTGCTAATAAATTTGTTAATGCTTAATGGGGTAGACTACTAATGGGATCTTATTTTTAAACATTTTTCAGCAAACAACCACATTGAATAAACATTTTAACGAAAATCCAGCGGTCAGGTGCCTTATTAGTTTATCCGAGCACTGGAGATAGAATAGAAATCTATATTTATCTTATAAAAACGAAAGTTTATACTCAATGACGCGTAAGTGGCTAAACCGATTAAGATGACACACAATATGTAAATGATGACCTGGATTAGCAAATAGGGTAGTTTTTTTAATTAATGATCAATAACGACCTAAAATTAAGAAAGTTTAATAAATACAAATTTTACAATTATAAGTAAAGGTTAAGAACTCGTTTACATTAATTACGCTGTGGTAGGTTTTGCGAAATATTAAATTATACATCTTTATATTCTATATATCCGCGAATGAAAAACTTTAGACCTTCTTTTAAAACGATTGTGCGAACGTCGGAGTATGAGATTTGGCGCAGTTAAAGTTTACGTTGTGGAAGACTGCAGAAACCTAATATTTTTTTAACAAACTTCATTATAAATACATTAAATAATAAAAAGTAAACATTACACACATTACATTCATGTGACATACATGATATTAAACACACATGTATAGTATTTTCTTTACCGATAAAGTCCGTTGTCAAACATAAAAGAGATTAGATATAAGAAAATAATATAAAAATATATAAAAAAGAATAATAAAACATACAAAAGCAAAAAAACATAAAAAAGAAAACAAAAAATAATAATAATTATAATAATTTACGTTAAGTATGCATATACATATGTGCGTTATTAAATAATCTGTAATGTATGTAATACTAATAATAATTATTATAATATAATAATATGAATGGGTGTACACAGATGAATATGTTTATACATGGTTTATGTACATTTACGCATACACATGCAATATATAACAATAGAAAACACGATGAGAATATACAAACTTGCATTCAATATGCAATAATTTCAGAAAACCATTGAAATCACTACATAGTATAAACTAAGTCGCTTTCTCTGTCTGTCCTTATGTATGCTTAAATCTTTAAAACTACGCAACAGATTTTGATGCAGTTTTTTTAATAGATAGATTGATTCTTGAGGAAGGTTTTAGTATATAAACCTATCCGATATTCCCACGGGAACAAAAGCTACGCCGGTGAAACTGCGGGCAGGTCGCTAGTTAATAATATAATAAATAAAAATTAATAACAAATCTAGATTGATGCGGTATATTCCACTTGTACCCTTCTTTCTACAGCATATACACTTCTACTAAAAAAAACATAAAATATTTTATTGTTAATCTATGGTGGAATTTCGGCCACAGGCGATCGCTAATTTCCTTAAAAGGCTGATTACTGGGGTTCTCACCTTTTAACAAGCAAGTTTATAAAACTGGTCACTTGTCATTATTTCTAATACTGTCATATACAACGGCTTTAGTATATAGATAAATGTACATACGTATTACATGCACACCTTCACGCCAGATCCCTTAAGGTTTGCGTAATATGTTGGAAGCCAAGGCATAATAAAACTTTGGGGAAAGCACAATCACCCTCTGAATACGGAAATTGAACTCCTGTTTTTGATACGAAATGCTTTTTCTAGTATCTATCACGTTAGGATTTCGTATTTCATCTTTGAGTAGTAGTCGTCATTTAAGGATACGCTGCACATAAATTATGACTAATTTTAATAACTTAACTTTTCGTAAAGCAATCGAACGTAAACTTTATCCAAGTTACACTTACATATATACACTTCATGAAACATATTATCCTTATTAAATATATTGAACGACGTGGTTTTAATATTTTTTACTTACTTTTATAAAATGTGCTTTATACATACAACAATATAGCTCAAATTTGCAAAATATGAAATATTGCTTCTGAGTTATAGTATTGGGTATGAGTATGAGTAGGGGGAAAGTTATTGTTTTCACCTCGATTTTAAAAGATCGAATTCTCAGTAATTTTTTTATGATTTCTCAGGTCTATACCATCCATCTATCATCCAAACCATCTATACTAATACAAAAGTATTGTATACTTAATAAGTTGTGACAATAATAATTAAAAATAAGTACATTCGTATAATGTTATTTTTTGTGATATTATGGAACTTTGTGTATAGTACGGAAATTTATATTTGAATACATATTTATTTAGTTGCAGAAACAATATCAACAACAGCAGCAACAACAGCAGCAGCAGCAACAACAACAGCAGCAACAACAACAGCAGCAGCAGCAGCAACAACAACAGCAACAGCCTTCTCAAGCTCAGTCACAACAACAATCAAAATCTGAGATACAGCAAATCTCTCAGCAACAAGATTTGCAACAACAAAAATTCTTACAGGTTAATATTATATATAGAAAAACCTAAAGGATCTTGTTAATAAATCAGTTTTATGTTAGTTTCAAACTATACTATTTCCATTTTTTTTATTTTCTCGATGACAATTCTATTTTAATAACAGAAAATCGTAAAAACAATCTGTATTATAAATCCCATGTCTATACTAATATCATTGTATGTTTGGTAAAATATTTTCGCATTTTATGATTTGTTGATTATAATCAAGTTCCATCTTTAGAAGGAACTTTTTCGATAGAAATTATTTTGTCATATTGAACATTTTATAAAACTTTGTTTTATGTAACGTCGCCGTGTTTTCACTGATCACTTTACAACATGGAACCGTTGTCGTCCGTATGGCGGGGATGTATTATTGCCACAGGCATAAGTTTGCCGGCTGTCTTAACCGTCAAATCGCAACATGAAAGCTCGACGCTATTACGACACAATTTGATACACGGTAATATCAAATCTTGGTAATACATTTCAGAACTCCACCACCTTAGTAGTCAATCAAGTGACAGATTTGTTTCATGGACCGCTTTTAGCGAACTACCTAGGAAAAAATAAGTCGTTTGTTCTAATAAAGGGACCCAAACTATAACGGCGATACAATTTCGACCATAGACTGCAGAATAAAATCTCCTTTAAATTTGACAAATGCCATTAAGAAAATATTATACGTGTGTGTATATCATGTACGTCACATGAATGTAGTGTGTGTAATGTTTATTTTTATTAATTTAATGTATTTCTAAAGCATATTATTTAAAAGTTTACTGTCTCCACTGCATTTACGCTTCGCCTATAATTTGTACACGATTATTTCCAGCGACTCGTTGAGGATTTAAAAATAGTATATATATATATATATATATATATATATATATATATATATATATATATATATATATATATATATATATATATATATATATATATAAATCAATTGCTGTTCGTTAGTCTCGCTTAAACCAAAATTAGCCAAATCGGTTAGATTGGCTAATTTTGGTTTTTAAAATATTCGTGAAGGTTTAGTTTAGTTTTAAAAGGTGAAAAAATGTAGAAAAAAAAACGGAAAAGTAGACACAAAGTTGGCAGAACAACGTTTGCCGGTTCAGCTAGTTTACAATAAAATATCCATAGTTAAATCATCATATCCATACTGTACTAATATTATAAATGCGAAAGTCTGTCTATCTGTCTGTTACCCTTAATTGTTTAATCGCTGAACCGATTTTGATAAAATTTGACTGGGAGATAGTTGAAGATTCAGTGTCAATCATAGGCTTACTTTTGGAGAGAATAATTTTTTAAATCAAACCCTAAGGAGCTGAAATAAGGGATGAAAGTTTGTATGAAATAATATATTGATGACATACTACTGTATTCGCAATATCTACATATTTGCAAGCCAACGTGGCTTTAAAATTAGGCAAGATTATTGACTGCGATAGATCGTGACGCAGGCAGACTGCTTGTTCCTTCCACGTTTATAACCTTATTGATATGTACACCGGTTTTGACCTTATGAAGAGTTTCCATCCACCCTCTATTGGCACCCGATCAATTTGATTGATTGTGAATTTCTTGTATTAATCTTTTGAAATTATTTTTCCTTTATTGTATTTTTTAATTATATAGGTTGGTGTTTTAATAACATGCTTGTTAAAAATTCCAAAATATATATAATGTTTTTTGCAATCTTGTAAATTTGTAGGTCTATTGGATTGGTCCAAGTCCTGTAAAGTGTTGAAATAATTATAAGAGCAGGCTACTTTGTATGAAATTCGATCATAACCTAAACATCTCTTTAGCTTAGCAAAAGACTTTAGCCGAAAAGAAAAAGGCATACACGTGTGTAAATTATCATGTTGTCACATGTATGTATTGTGAAATCTTTATTTTTATTAAATTAATATATTTCTTATGCAACTTATTTATAAATATTAAGTTTCCGCAGGCCTCCACAATGTAAATTTTAACTGTTCAAACTTTTTTTTTGTTTTTTTCTCTTCCAAATTAAGACATAGACAACTCCCACTCATAGCACACATAGAAAACTCTGACGGACGCGATATCTCGGACTGGTGCGGAACAAACTGTCCCGAACCATTCCGAGATATAGCGTCCTTGAGAGGTCTATGTGTGCGTTGCTCGAATATCACATGTATGTAGATTGACTACTGTTAATCTCTAGTATACTGTCCTATAATCGAGTTTTGGCTTAGAGGGCAGGCTCTAGTCGATATTTACGTATTAGACTTGCATCCCACTCACTACTAATAATCACATTTACACATCCTTGAAGTAATCTTAGGGAGTCATATTGTGAGAAGTGCCTGCTTTTCGCTTTCTTATGCAATAAAAGAACCGTAATAATCTTTACACATTTGTAGGTTGTTAACAACAATCAGCCAGTGCACACTCAACAGTTCAATGTACCGGGAATCGGTGAAATAAATCTAAGTTTTCTGGCGTCACCACAGAATAACGTGAACCTTCTGTTTGACAAGAACCAAAAGCCCGGCATGAGTGGAGAGATAAAACAACAGCAAGTAAGGAACATTTTAAAACATGTATTTAATATTATGTCTTAAACGCCTCTGTGGTCTAGTGGTTCGGTGTCGTTGTTGACCACATGAGGTCCCGGGTTCGATGCCCGGGTCGGGCAAATCAAAAATGTGATGTTTGATGTCTGGAAATTCACAACACTTTTTACCTCGCACTACTCTGTTATGGAACCAATTACCGGCAGGGGTATTTCCGAACGGATACGACATAGGGACCTTCAAGAAAAGAGCTTACTCATTCTTAAAAGGCCGGCAACGCAACTGCAAGACCTCTGGTATTGCAGATGTCCATGGGCAGCGGTGATCACTTACCATCAGGTTCACCTCTTGTTTGTTTACCCCCTCTTCTATAAAAAAAAATATGTGTCGACAGTTTTTTGATACAAAAAACGTTGTCCGGGATTGGCTAAGTGCCCGGTTGGCGATAGGCTTACTACCTGTCACATTGTGGGACTAAGTATCTTCTGCTAATCGTGGTTGCACTGGTTGTACATTTTCCTACCTGTTTGGGGCTACGGGTGTGAAAATACTTAATATTATGTACTATATTTATATAAGAATTAAAGAACCTCGGACTTCGAAAACATACATTATTAATAATTCCCCGTGTTCGTCTGGGCCTCCTTTGAAGAGCAATCAATCTGCCGTTCTGCCAGGCATTTTGTAAAAAGGGCAACGATTCGTTATATGTATGTACTAGGTGGTAGAGTTCTGCAAAGTTTCGCCTGGGTCTGGTACCATCGTCTTACTTATTCCTGCCGCAATAGGGTAAAAGCTTGTCCTGTCGTGTTCCGGTTAGGTGGAAAAGATAGCCAGTAAACTTACGCATATAGCATTAACACCCTGCCACTCGATAGTAAAGCACCATTAACATCTTGGGTGTATATAGGTTATAGTTATTTCTTTCCACAGGGGAGCCTTGTTTGTTATATTAGAACATTAAAATAATGTCTTCAGTTTAAAGTACCATAAAAATAGAAAAATAAATACATTTGTTGCTCAGATATTGCTTCGAATAATTACAGCAATTTTTTCATGATATAAGTGCGAGGCATGAAAAGACAATTGGGCATTAGATTTTCTTCTCCGTAATTAACACTCTGACTATATAATTTGTACTTTTTGCCGTCGATATTTGGTTTGACTTTACCAAATTTATTAATTGTTTTACTGTTTGACAGTTACTCCTTATTTGGTAAACAATGTGTAAGTTTCAATTAATGAAATCATTAAATTGTTACTGTATGTTCTTACTTCTATTGTAACTTCTTTTTATTTTAATACTAGCATTTACTCGCGACTTAGTTCGCGTGGCCAAAAATCATTTCTTTTCTTCATCGAGCTGGGTAAAAAAGTAGACTATTTCACTCCTGAATAATGTCGCTTCTTAAAGGTAAAAAAATATTTTAAAATCCGTCGAGTAGTTACTAAGTTAAATCGTAACAAACAAACGAACGAAAAATCAAATCTTTCCTCTTTGTAATATTAGTGTAGATATTGTTTTTAAAGGAATAAACGTGGAGGAAACATGACAAGTATGCCTAAATCGTAATGTGTAGCATTTGATCTTCTCTATAAGAATCGGGAACTTATAATTGTCACGTAGTTTTTCCCCGTATTGGTTCCGGGCTCCTTTGAAGAATAGACCAACTGCCGTTCTGCCAGGCATGTCGTAAAAGGCGACTAATTGGCTATGCAAGTCACTAACATCGTGGCTACTAGTTGGTAGAGTTCTGCATTGTCTCGCCTGGGTCTGGTACCACCGCCTTACCTATTCCTGCCGCAATAGTGTCAGTGCTTGTCACAGTCGTGTTCCGGTTTGGAGGGTAAGGTAGCCGGTAGACTTATGCATGTGGGATTAGACCTCGCCACAAGATAGCAACGCACCATTAACACCTTTGGTGTCTATAGGCGACGGTTGACTCTTTCCATCAGGAGACCCATCTGCTTGTTTGCAATCTTATGATATAAAAAAAAAAATTGCCCATTTGGCTGAGGGTTTATCCCCGAGTCGAATAACATATTAAAGACTAGCTCTGGCTGCGAATTCATCCGCGTGGAGACATTTCTAAAATAATAGTAGCCTAAGTTACACCTTATTACCGTGTTTTAAACGCTAGATACACGCATAGTTCCCATTTCCATAAGATTTCTGGGATAAAAACTATTTTATGTCCTTTCTCGGATTTCTAAATATCTTTGTACTAAATTTCATCCAAATCGGTTCAGTGGTTTAGGCGTAAAGAAGAGACAGATAGAGGGCAGAGGCAGTCGAGAATAAGGGAGAGGCATTGGCAGTTAGTTTGGACATAGCGAAAGCCTTTGATCGAGTATGGCGCAGGGCACTTCTTTCCAAGCTTCCATCCTATGGGCTTCCTGAGAAATTGTGCAAATGGATCACCAGTTTTCTGACGGATCGGAATATAAGAGTCGTTGTTGATGGCGCATGCTCTGACCTTAAACTCGTCAATGCTGGTGTTCCTCAAGGTTGTGTGCTATCGCCTACGCTGTTTCTTCTGCACATTAATGACATGTTGCGATCGAGCAGCATTCATTGTTATGCGGATGACAGTACAGGCGATGCTTTATACTTTGGCCACAGCGGAATTTCTCGGGAACACGTTAACGAGTACCGGAACAAACTAGTGTCAGAAATTGAAGCACAACTTTCTGTTGTTTCGGAGTGGGGTCGATTAAATTTGGTCCAATTCAACCCCATTAAGATACAAGTTTGCGCGTTTACCGCTAAAAATCACTCTTTGTCGTATCACCTCGTTTTGAAAATACTTCCCTGAAAGCCACAGCCAGTATTGGAATACTTGGAGTCGACATATCGAGCGACGTTCAGTTCCACGGTCACTTGGAAGGCAAGGCTAAATTAGCCTCTAAAAAGCTGGGAGTTCTCAGCAGGGCCAGGCAGTACTTCACACCGGCCCATCGCTTATTACTTTATAAGGCGCAAATCCGGCCTCATATGGAGTACTGCTCTCATTTATGGGCGGGAGCTCCTCAGTACCAGCTCCTTCTTTTTGATCGAATTCAACGTAGGGCGGCTCAAATTGTCGAGGACGAGACTCTTTCAAATCGGCTTGATTCTTTGGCGTTACGTAGAGATGTGGCATCATTGCATCTTTTATCGGCTCTACCATGGGGAATGTTCCGAGGAACTGTTTGGATTAATTCCTGCTGTCGAATTTCACCATCAGACATCGCGTTCAACAAAATTCGTTCGACAAAATTCGAAGTTCCATCCTTACCATCTCGATGTCTGGAAATCCACAACCGTGCGATTCTCGAGGCATTTTTTGCCCCGCACCACTCCTTTGTGGAACCAGCTATCGGCAGAATTTTTTCCAAATGGAAACGACTTAGGGACATTCAAGAAAAGAGCTTACTCATTCTTAAAAGGCCGGCAACGCAATTACAAGACCTCTGGTTGTGTAGTTGTCTATGGGCGGCGGTAATCACTTACCATCAAGTGAGCCTCCTGTCCGTTTGCCCCCTCTTCTATAAAAAAAAGTTACTTTCGCATTCATAATATTAGTATGGATTATCGGGGTTGTCCTTGAAAATTAAATTTTTGTAACAAAAAGGCGACAAGTTGGCAGTCAGTGCATGAAATAAAAAGTTTGCATATAACATTTATTTTTATTTATAGGATATCAGTCGTTTATATCGTAGATTATAGCTTTAATTCATATTTTTTTGAAATCGGTTTGTTATGGTTTTTCAATAGGGTACTTGTTTGTACCCATTTCATTGATATAAAAAACCAAAGATGCACAGTACCGAACAAAACTGACACTCAAAATTGTTCCTAATTTCACATAGTAGTTATAGATATGACAAAAACATATGTTTTTGCGTACCCAACCTTATGCGCAAGTTTTATAGTTGCAAAAAATAATAAAGCAATGTGCAAAAAACAATAAAATAGACAGTGTCGCGATCGACGCGATTCTATTTGAAATGAATGCGCTCATTTCAAATAGATAAATTTGAATTTTTGCGCTCATTTTAAGAGGACGGTTTTGAGACACTGAATGTGCATCTTGGGTTTTTTATATCAATGATCCATTCAAAATCTTAGAAAATCTTTTCTCATAAAATTAGTATGGATGAACTACATCAATACTATTTAAATTTAACATAACATATGATCCAATGTTTGTTAAATGTTTGTTTGTTTGTTGTAAAAAAAACATGTTTGTTTTATATAGATAGTTGATGGACAAACTCAAGTAGTACAGCAGCAGATTAGCATGGCCCAGCACGAACCTACCCAACAGCATCACCAAACTGTAACTGTGGTCTCCTCGATGCCCAACAGCATGACAGCGCATCAGGTAAAAAGCAATACCTATTAATAAATAAATTTAATTGCATAGCATTTTTAGTAAAGAACATAATATAAAATCGCCTCTGTGGTCTAGTGGTCCAACGTTGGCGTTGACCACATGAGGTCCCGGGTTCGATTCCCGGGTCGGGCACATAAAAAGTGTTTTTTCAGTTTTCAGAGGAAGTTGACCGGGATCGGAAAGTGCCCGGTTGGCGATAGGTTTGCCACCTCTCACATTTGTGGGACCAAGTATCTTCGGCTAATCGTGGGTGCACTTGTTGTACCTCTGCCTACCCCTTCGGGGATATGGGCGCGAAGAAGATATATAATATAAAAGTGCCTTAAGCCTTTTCGTCTTAAGCAAAATCGCGGGTTCTCTCGGACAAAAATACAATTTAGGTTTATGGGGCGAGATGGATGATTTCACATATCTCGCCATCTGACAAACCGGTGAATTGTGAATTGAAGTGATTATTAAAGTTCGGTCCGCTCTACCAAGTTCGCTTAGCAACCGACGTGATGTCATTTACTTATTTTGATTTCTAATATATATCTCGCCTATGTAGTCTAGCGGTCCAGTATAGGTGTTGTCAACATGAGATGAGGATACTTTTACTGATATATTTGAAAAAAGATAGTTGTGTGATGTAAAAATGAGAAAGGGCATGCTTCGTCGGTTCGGACATGTTGAAAGAATGGCAGATGGACGGTTAACAAAACAGATATATACAATGCGAATGTGGACGGATGTGGGACCAAGACTGATGTATCATGATCAAATCGGTCGGGTGCTGTCCGAAGGCGGTGTCACGCGTCTTCGAAACCGGCGTGTTTGCATGAAGAGAGTTATGAATATGCAGGAAGCATGGAAGTCTGGAAGTCATGGAAGTCACTCAATTCTCTCGGCCTACCTCTAAAGTGATTTGGTGTGAAGATATTTATGTATGTTTAATATAACAAGGCCTTAGTTAAGTTACAAAACTGTCGACGAAAAATCACGCTGTGTGGGTCAGGGCTGCCTTTGAAGAATCACAAAAATACACCATCTGCCACTTTGTCATGCAGTTCTAAAGCGAATGATTCGTTAAACCACTGGCATCTTAACTACTATGTTAGAGTCATCTCGCGCGGGTTGGTCCCGAGCTCCATTGAAGTACAGGCCAACTGCCATTCTGCCAGGCAGGTCGTAAAAGGCGACCGATTGGCTATGTGAGTCACTACCATTGTGACCATTAGGTGGTAGACTTCTGCATTGTCTCGCCCGGGTCTGGTGCTACCTATTCCTGCCGCAATAGCGTCAGTGCTTGTCACTATCGTGTTCCGGTTTGGAGGGTAAGGTAGCCGGTAAACTTACTCGCTGCAAGATAGCAACGCACCATTAACATCTTTGGTGTATATAGGCGATGATTGACTTTTTCTATCAGGAGACCCAGCTTCTTGTTTGCTATGTTATGATATAAAAAAGTGTTGATAACACACCTTATCTATACCTGCCACAATAGCTTCAATGCTTGTCACTGTTATGTATCGGCTTAGAGAGTAAGATAGCCGGTGAACTTATGCATGTGAAATAACAATCTCGCGACATGGATTTTAACGCACCTTTAACATCTTGCGATAGTTGTCACTTTCCGTTAGGATATCTTGCTTGTTGCTTTCTTATCTTACATATATATTAATACGTGAAGGAAAAACTTTGAACCCCTTTTTAAGACAGTTGCGTGAACGGTAGAGTATGAAATTTGGCGCAGTTAAAGATTACATTGCGGAGGACTACAGAAACTTAGAATTTTTAAATAAAATACTTTAGAAATACACGAAATTAATAAAAATAAACATTACACACACTACATTCATGTAACATGGCAATATACACACATGAATACTATTTTCTTTATGGCTAAAGTGAGTTGTTAAAAGTTGAAGGAGATTTTATTGTTCAGTCTATGGTCGAAGTTCTAATTTCAAAATTTTTAATTCTCTACATACGTAGCGGGAAGTAATCGATAGAAACCCCAATTGCTAAAATTAAAACAATGACTTTTGAGCTGCGATCGGTAGGATCTACTATGTTAACTTACATCTGGGGGTGCAGGGATGCTGGAATAATTGAGTTACACTGTCTCGTTCCTGCAGAATTGCTTAAATCATTTTCTATACAGACTTGCCTTGCTTTCTCTACATTATCATCCTTACATGGATACATATCTTTATCCAGATGCAGGATAAACAAACGAGCTGATAACAATTAGTGTAGTTAATAAAATAAAAGTTAGGCTACATTTATTTTAGAATTTTTTCCACGCAGATGAAGTTGCGGGCACAGCTAGTTTAACAAATAAATTATCTTTCTGCACTTTTTAGCCACGTCAGTTTTAACTGTGCCAAATTTCTTACGCTTTCGTTCGCGTTATTGTAAAAAGTGGTACAATATTTTGGCTTTATGTATTAACATTATATACATGTTTAGATGGCAAAATACAAAGTGATAATCTTGACAGGTGCAGCAGCAGCAGGCGACCGCAGGAATGCAGCAACAAGCTGCAATGCCACCGTTACAGAGCTTACCGCCAAATACACAACACCCCCAGCAACTCAGGTATACCTTAATGGTTTAATTTTTCATAAAGCGGGGAATTCACTAGACGGACATGCCCGCAGACATGCCGTCTTTGCTACTCTTGCAAATAATCTGCAACATTGCAAATAATCAAATGTGAAAAGAAGCAGTGACATGAAAACACTAAAGCGCGTCAGATTAAGCTATCGGTGTTAATTGCGAGCTAAAATTTAAAAAAAACTCGATTCGAGGGTGGCGATTATGAGGGTCACAAATTTGCTAAATTTTGTTTTATTTTTAAGGAAATGATATAGAAATAACGATCTGACAATTTCCACAAACCGAAGTTATTGGGATTTTGTTTTTTTATTGCCCTAGTGCTCGGCTCTATATAAAGGGCTTGTATTTGGTGAAGAGACTTAACATTATGCAATTGTTAGTCTGACGCGCTCGAGTAAATCTCAGAATCCCGTCTGGGCTCCTCTACTATAGATAATATGTTGTTTTTTTAGTGCGGAATGGGGTCACAGCCGAGTGCAAGTGATACAGCAACCTTTACAAAATAGTACATATCTTCAGCAACTCTACAACGCACAGGGACCTCTCTTGATGCCCGGGAACATTGCGCTGCATCCAGGCATTAATTCTCAACAAATACAGGTTAGTCCTACATGCGTAAAGTCTTATGCCTGGTTCCTATATCAGTAAAACGACTCTTTTTAGTTACGAGTAGTAACATTTGCTACGAGGCATTAGCTAAAAGTTTTCCTATAAATGAGTTGCCAAATGTCCAAACAATTTGTGCAACGCCTCGTTATTATCGATTGCTAATGGCTACTGCTACTAATGACGGTTGATTGTAGAACTGGCATTAGTCTATATATTTTATTTTGTGATTACCGCCGCCTATGGGCAATACCAGAGTCATGCAAATTGCGTTGCCGGCCTAAAGAACATTGGCCACGCTCCATACATCGCTTGGACTCGTAAACTGAATATCATGTCTTAGACGGAAATTCCTTTTAAAACAGTTGTTTTATTATTTAAAAAAAAGTTCCGTTTATGAAAGTATCTAATAAAGTATTAATAAAATAATATTTTGACTTTTTATAAATGATTGAAATTTTGGGATACAGCTTGTCAGATGATAAAATTAAACTCCAGTATATAATAACTATTTAAAAATTACTTGTCATTAAATTATACAATGGTAGTATATGAATATCATTAAAGAACCGTATACCATCGTATACGTAAAGTACCTATCTTCAAACCAGTTTCTTTACAGAATAAGCGTATGCCTGTAGCCAGGGTCATAAAAGAGAATATTTGAAATAACGCAAAAAAAAACCACGGTACATAACAAAACTCAAATGCAATGAGTGAACTGTGAAACCATGGAGTAAGAGGATGAATTTCTTGTAAAATTAATACCAGAAAAGCGCTGGCTTAGATAAACTATGATATGAATAAAGCCATTGTAGATGAAGTGTGTTGAGCACAATAGCGCTGTGTCTATTTAATAGCGCTTGTAGCGTTGTTTTAACAGTTTACTAGAAACGTATTCAAAAGTGCTTTTACCGCTTTCTTTCTAAAATGTCTTATGTGACGGTAACATGACCGCTATTTGATGCATTTTGATTGACACTTCTACCCAGACTTGGTTCTCCTTATCTTTATACTCCATGTTTTAAAACAAGAAAATTCAACATGGCGAGATTGTTTTTTGTTGAAACTGCTGAATATAGACGGTTCCAAAAAATTTATTACATTTTTTTAATACATCTTTTCAGGATTTTAATATAGCAAGTTTATTTAAAAAAATTACCAATTTTTTAAGACATATTAAGATCTCCGACAAGACAAAGTCCATTGTGACCAGCCTTTTTTATATTATGTTACATATACGAAAGTTTATTTGATGATGTTGTTCTGTAATATCTCCTGTCGGCATGATACTGCCTTCAATTTATAATAATAACATTAGTTGACATAGGAAACAGGCCTTGTGTTAGTGCACGTCATGTCTTCGATAACTCGCTCGGGTATGTTATGCCTTATCAATTCCTATCGCTATTATGTCAGTATTTCAACGTCCCAGTTCAATAGAATATGAGAAGGTAATTCCTACTTCGCATACATGGCGATGCATTCGTGCCATGCGAATTGCAACGCATCTGTAATATTTTTGACTTCTACGGAGACACCTAGAATAGAATAAGCTTTTTTTAAAAATAAGTATTCATATGATACATTTTTGAACGTCAGCGATGGTAGCCATTACAGAATCCACAACATGCACGGCAACCATTCGCATTTTACCAACTTGCCTGATCAATGGCCTTTTCTTTAAAAGGGGGCTGGATGAACATGAGTATCTTTATATTTAAATGCATTAAATTAAACCTCAGTCATTTATCTAAATGTTAGTGCATTACTCTAGAATACTGAATTACCACTGGCTTTCCCAATACTAAATCTGCTCCAATTAGGCGTGGTGGTGGCCTTCTTTAAAAATAAAATAAATTATTTTAATTAGTACGTGTAGATTTGTTACCACTTGTCCACGTCGTAATTATAGCGGTAGCAGGTAATGTAAGACGAAGACACTAGCTAGGATAATATAGTTTTATATGTATTTGTATAAGAAAAACAAATTTAACAGCGTAAAAAATGTTCAGTAATACATTTGCAAACTCTCTCTATGTCGTAGCCAATATTTTACACGTTTTCATGATTTTTCGTAGGTAATAGCAGCGGGGAAACCATTTCAAGGAAATCAGCTAGCTCCTCATATGTTGACGGCACAGGGAAAGCAAGTGCTTCAGGGCCAAGCTGGTAAGTTATTTATAACTACTACCGTTTTTATTTTCAATATTACATTGGGTATAAACAGCAATAAATCTTTATGATAATATTTCAATAAGATACTACTTTAACATTGACATCTCAAGTACTTTTGTAATACGTATATTGATTACTTTACCCAAATCTTCTGAAATGGGTTTTAACAAAATTTAAATATTTTAGAATTTAGTTATATAATATGTGCTATTATTGGCCTGTCCACTCAAAATCGCAATATCGCAGTCGTGTGGATTTATTGGGCTGTAAAAATATCAGGTCAGTCCAAAGTAAAAACATATTCACAACAATAACAAAAAAAATATTATATAGTGCTAATAAAGTCCAATTAAAGAGTATTTTTACTAGGGTTAGCGTTAACCCCTAATAGCGTAATGATTTAATATTGGACGACTTTTTTATTATATAATTTTTAAACGCAGTAAAACTGCAGCAACCGACTACCCATTTCCTGTATCTTTGGAACTCTGCATCAGAACAGATCTTAAGATTCAAGAAAAGAGCGTACTCATTTTTAAAAGGGCGGCAACACAACTGCAAGGCCTCTGGTATTGCAGATGTCCGTGGGCGGCGGTGATCACTCAACATCAGATGCACCTCCTGCTCGTTTGCCCCCTCTTCCATAAAAAAAAACCATATTAAGGTGAGGCCACACGCGAAGTATACCCTCTCAAACAAAAATATAATTTAAAAAGCAGTTCATTAATGACCGAGTTCTAATGTAACAAACATAAAAAAAAAGCCGAATTGATAACCTTGTCCTTTTGGGAAGTCGCTTGATAATATTAAACAAACAGATGAGAGACCAAAGATGGTGCGTTACTACTACCCGTATGGCGTGATGACAAAACCACATGGATATGTCTACCCAAAGACTTTTATGTACTAATGTACTACTTAAGGCCTACGCCACGTCACATGTGGGCCACTAAAATGCAGTCTATAGACTGCACCTATTTCATTCCGTTTGTTCCAAACACTAAAAACTTTAATGTTAAGTTTTCTATCAATATTTTACGCAAATTTTATGCAAATTGGTTTACACTGTTAAAGAAATGGAACATGACTTCTACTTAACGTAGCTTCTCTAGTAGGTAGTATATTAATGTCCCTGAGTCTACCGACTATCTTACCTTCCTATCGGAACACGATGGTGACAAACATGTGTTCATTAGATTCATGTTAACTTGACTCTAACTAACCTAAAAGTCACCATGGTAGTGACACGTATAGCCAATCGGTCGCCTTTTACAACCTGCCTAGTAGAACGGCAGTTAGTCTGTTCTTCAAAGGAGCCCAGACCAACATGGGTCACAGGCGTATCAATGCTTAGAGGCTTTTGAAAAATCAACGCCTAGGTGAAAAAAAATTAAAATAAGTACGAGAAAGTATGTAGTTAATATTATAATCTTTTATTTGCTAGTTATAAAACATACAGTTAGCTAGTAGGGCCTATAAACTAACTGGCGAATTCTTTTAAATTATTAAGTGTGTAAAGCTCGTATATATTTTAAGCTTAATAAATAAAAATTTGCTCTTATTCATTAAAATTCAACATTAGATTAAAAGTATATTAAACGATAGTACTTTGGCTAACAAGTTTCACAAAATCAAGTGTCTAAATTTTATAACTCACAAGCACATGCCTAAGTAAAATGTGTGTTATTTCAAGTATATACATACTGTATATATGCAGATGCGTAACATTTATTATTTTTACAGTATGTTGGTAGTAGTTAAGGGACTAGAGGTAGTGATTCAACTTAACGAAAAATTAGCAAAAGTGAGAAGATTAATATAAAATACTTACGCTCTTTTAGACTACTTTGACAGTGGTAGCACTATATTAAGCTCCTTATTGATCGCTATTTTTTACGAATCTGTGGTGCCACTAATAAAATATTGTAACTGAATTTTTCTAATATATAATATATACTGGATGTGGCTGCGACTTCGCGACTGTGGGATTTCCTGAATAAAAACTATTCTGTGTCCTTTCTCGGGTCACAAGCTATCTATACCAAATTTCATCCAAATCGGTTCAGTGGTTTAGGTGTGAAGAAAATACAGACAGATAGACAGAGTTACTTTGGCACTTCTAATATTAGTATGAATTACAACTTACTTTTTAAATTGTCGTCGTATTCATAGAGTTAATAAAATATAGTATTTATTATACAGTATTTACCCCTTTATTGCAAGTAATAAAACCTTATAAAAATTACAGAAATATAAAAATCTTGAAAATATGCTTTTAAAATTCAAATATGGCCATGTACTTAACAATCACTTAAGAATTCTATATCAATATCATTACCATAGCATAGCAATAGTTTAGTGCTTTTAGCAAATTGCATTTTTGTAATATGGCCAAAATATGTCTTAAAATTAACACCAGATCTTTCATAATAGTATCTGCACTTTTTGTTTTCCACTGTTCAGTAGTAACCAATGTAAACTATTCACCCAAGAACTGCATCACTATTTAGTTTTACAGTAAATTTTACAGGTCTCACTGCATATCCGGAACAAGGTTTATAAAAAATTCCCATGACTATTTATTTCGAGTCTCGTGATTGGTTAATATGTGAATGTCAGTGTCTTAATTTTTATTAGGGGAATCAATTTATTTTATCTGTTGGAAAGATTTCAATTGGCAAGTCATTTCAGATTTTCGTTTTCGCTTTTTATTTGCAAAATAATCATTTCCTTAGATTCACATTAGATAAAGCTGTACGCCAAATGCTTTTTAAATTTTTAAAAACTGTATGACATTTGACACAAAGCGTGCTTTTCATTTGAGCTTAATTTCAGAAAGGTTTTGATTATATTAATTTTATTTGCGAAATGTATGGTAATTGCAAGTAAACTATAGAAAACTATGGCGCTTTCGTTTCAGTGGCTCGAAAATAATTTAATTCGCTTTATAGGTAGAGAGCTGGTATACATATTAGAAATAATTTTGTCTTTCAAGGCAATGTTAATTGTTTTCAGAAAATACTATGAAATACGTTAATTGTTCATTTTAGGATTTGCGTGAATTTAATGTTTTTATTCCATTAAATTCGAGAAATCAGTTGATAAATTCATTTCATATTTTTTTAACCTGTTGCCTTTAGTTGTATAAAATTTAATCTTACTGATTAACATTTAATAAGATTTAATATTATATTCTAAATAAAAACTAAATTATTGTTAAATATTACGCTTTAAATTTAAAAGTTTTTTGGTAGGTATTAAGTATTAACTGTATTTTTATATGCGTGTCGCTGTTGGCCATATCTATTTAAAAATAAATAAAAAGTTAGTTAGCCATTAGGTATATATACTTTTTAGGAAATAAAGACAATACCAAGTTTGTTACTGAAATATTTTAGATTTAACTAGGTACATGCTCGTAATGCCTTCTGTATAAAATGTATTGTATGTTTTGTTATGCAAAACGTACTGATGCTACTATCGGATTGATCTATAAAATCAAGAGTAGTTCAAGATTTTATTTCTATTTACGAATAAGAATATTTTATATCTAAAGCTCCCAAATTATAAAAGTTATGCAATACTTTTATGCAAGTGATTAGAAATGCAATGTTACATTTCGCATAGCTATTAAAATTGAAATTCGTCAGAGAATTTGTTAAAAATATCTAGATACACTTATGATATTTCTAAACCTACCAAAAACGACAAAACCTTCTCAATTCGTCTTATTATACAAACAAAATATATAACTAAATAATAGTTTCTTCATAATTTTGTTCATTTTTCTTCAAAACAATAAAATTAAATCGTATCTTTTCAATGTTGTGAATAGCTGTCGTATTTAGCAAAATTTATATAAAGTCCTTCCAAAATAGGTGATCAAACGTTTACATAGTTTTTAGTACGTTATAGATATCTAGCCAAAGAAAAAACAAGATTCCAAGGACTATTGTTTTTTTTAATATTTTCAAACGTCTCACAATACAATTATTGCTTCCAGCATTAACTCATCCTTTTGTTTACCTTAGAGCAATGAATCACGGGTGATGCGTACGTATTACTTCTTAGTTATTACCTTGTACAAACTACGCTTTTTACCTAACTTGTACATGGATACGTATCGCAAACACTTTCAATTAAAAAATATCAAATACTGCATACGTGAAGTGAACCGTTTAAAGAATCGCTAAAGGCAGGGATAAAACAGCTGAAAGAATTACTTGCGTGTCTCGTTCAATTCGCAAACATTAATGTACTATCCGTGCAGATAAAGAATGCGATTAGAAATGGCGGACAATTATGCCGGTACCATCATCATATGTTTGAATATAACGTTATAGCGATATTATGTATTAAAGCAGTAAATTAAAAAAGTAGTAGACGGAAGTACATGACTATTTATATTTATTAATTTAAAAATATTGCAAATAAATTATAAATGCAAAAAAAACGGCTACTTGGGCCTTTCCGACAAATCCGTTCCGATTTAGGCAGAGAGAATTGAGCGTCATATGTCACGGTCCAGACAGACTTGCCTGTCTTCCTGCGTATTCATAACTCTCTTCATGCAAACACGCCGGTTTCGAAGACGCGTGACACCGCCTTCGGACAGCACCCGACCGATTTGATCATGATACATCAGTCTTGGTCCCACATCCGTCCACATTCGCATTGTATATATCTGTTTTGTTAACCGTCCATCTGCCATTTTTTCAACATGTCCGAACCAACTTTGCCCTTTCAATCCCAACATCTTTCTCAGTTTGGTATTACGAACGTGATCTGCGAGTGTTCCATCACAGATTTTTCGTAACGCTCTTATTTCGACCGCATTATTGGCTCTTAAATAACATCATAGTACAAAATTAGGCGTGGCTAAGGATTCGAACCTGCCTAGAACCTACAATTATTATTAATTAAATTAAAATAAATGTTTAACTCACAGTATTGAGTTTAAATTAGATTTACATTGAAAATTGTTAAATGAATCTGTTATTTTGTTTACTAAACAAATGGTCTCATAAATGAGTCTTTCCACTTTTTATCACAGTAACACTATCACGACTTATGTTTTGAATATGAGAGTGTTTCGCGAACATAGTTTAGCTTAGTTGGGAATTACGTATTAAGTATCACGTTAAACCAACACCATATTCGAGATTGCATAGAATCATTTCAAAATACTCTCAATACACGTAATTCGGTTATATCTGTGGGTGGGTGCTATTTGTTTACTTATTGAAAATCGATACATCGCTCTCGCTCGGACATAAAAAAATGGACGAGTTTATGCTGGAAAGAATAATGGTATTATAAAATATTCATAAAAATAAAAAAATGCTTTGTACCAGGTTGTTTTTAACTTCCCGCTACGTATGTAAATAAGGAAGTTACTGATTTTGTCCCGATTTTCGAAAATCGAGTTTTCACCAGATCTCCACGTTTTGAGGTCCTACGAACCTTTACCGACTATTTTCACGATGACATCAGTATGTATGTATGTAAAATTGAGTTGAATGCCATTCGAAAGATCAAGATCGCTCATCGTTTCCAAAATATACAGTTTTTGAAAAATTAATATACTGCTATTTTTAACAAAAGAGATGTTTAAACTCAAAAAATCTGTGCTTATATTTTTTACTCTTTTAAACTTAAAATAGCGCTAAAATAGAGCTTAAGTTAGTGGGAAGTTTCAGGGATGGCCTGCAGTCCTGCAGGTCAACCGCTTACACATTTTTTTGGCTTGATATATTTGGTTAGATGTACGAAACACAGGAAAAATTTGATCTCCTATTTAGGAAGTACCTTATATATAGAGGTACTATGCCCATAATGATTAAAATTATGCGACAATATTATTAGTATTTATAGTGATTATAAATGTTATAATTACGTAAAGCACGTTGTAAAATATTTGTGTGTATAGTTGTAACCTAAATATTTTTTATGTGGTAATTAAGGAATTATTACATTAGTAGTATCAATCTTCTTAAACCAGCTTCGCCTTGCAGTCACATTATGTTGATGATTATCATATCCAGAGTGGCGTCATACCATTAGTACTACGAGTATAAATCTTTATTGACATCTAGCCTTTTCCCGCGACTACGCGTGACCTAAAAATATTTCTTTCTTTTGTTCAATCAGGTGAAAAGTTAGTCTATAAACTTTCTCGTGAATGTGGCTATCATACACAAAAATATTTTTTTCAAATTTGACGGGTACATCCAGAGACTAGCACGCTCAATCAACCAAACAAAAAATTCTTTCTTCAAACAAAAAATCCTATACTAGCCACTTTTTGACGCGTGTGATGTGCACATATGTTAAAAAAATTTTGCATTAAATATTTTTAATATTACAAAGTTATATGTAAATTCATATGCTACAAATAGCAAATTAAGTTTTGGGGGGACATTTATAAGAACCAAAAACCTAAATTGTTTCGTAGTGCATGCGGTAATTATTCAGAATATAAACAAGGGACTAATTTAATATATATTAATATTTTTTTTAATCTGTGAACAGCTCCTTTTCCCGGGTACACAACGATTCCAACGATCCCCACCACGCAGAATCAAACTTTCGTGTTCAGCCCGTTAGGAGTGATCAATTCTCAACCAAATCTTTTGCCTGCGCACTCCCAATCATCTGTGTCGGGAATCAATCAACAACAGAAACCTGAAATGCACAAGGTAACTAAAATTAATACACCATTAATTGAATTTTATACCTTTATAACATACACCATTCATTCAGTCAATTTTGAAACAAATATCTCTTGCAGGTTCTTGTAGCTAACCACCCAGGTCAGCTAGCCAATATGTTTAGTTCGGACTTCCCAGTTATTATTCTTAACGGATCGGGAAAAAATACCTAGTGTAGTTGTAGTGTAGCTTACATATATACACACAGGAAAGGACACACAGATGCTATATGATCGCAAACAGGAAGCGATAGTCATTAAAAATTGGAGAATACAGCGATAGGGATTACCGGTGATTTCAAGCAACCAACAAACGTGAATCGTAGTGAAAGCGTGCATTCCTTGCGTTATGTTCATTTTTCCAACTCCGTATGATAATTATTGGCGTAATTATATTTATATGTTTAAAATACAATAAAATTTTAGTAAGGCTAATTATGTCTCATTGTATTAATTGTCATTAGGATTCCATAGGATATAGACGTAAGTGGGCTCCAGCGTTAGAGACATACTCAAATACACATTTAAAAAATCGGTCCAACCTTTTAAAAGGAGTTCAGTGACGTACAGAGCAATTAAATATGTAAAGACAGAATGTTTGCTTAATCACCATTTAAAATTGAGCCATAGCTCAAAACATTTGCTGGAGCCGCCCAGCATAAATAGTTTAAAATTGGCCCTGATTTGTTAGACGTTGCCATCGAATTAGGGTAGAACAACGTCTGCCTGATTCACTAGTTTACACTATGACAATTTACAGGTAATGAGTGGCGGTAAAGTGACCGGCACTAAAGTAGGAAATGCTGGAGCTCAATCCGTTCCGGTACAAGCTCAATGCGTTCAAGTCTCTCAGCCAGTACTAGGACAACAGCCACAAGCCCAAATCATTAGTCCACTGCAAGTAAGTTTACTAACATGACTTATGGGTAGTTCTAGCGTTTCGTGCAAATTAAAAGAATTTACGAGAAAAATATAGAATTATTTTTTTTCAGTGTCAGAGTATAGCTACTTGAAAAATAAAGTAGCTATCTGCGTATCACAGAATTATACGCAAAATTGACAAAGATATGAGCTATATATTTTTTTTCATACGTATGGTAATGAGATAAAAAATTTGGTTATGATATTAGGGATACTGGTAATGAGAAATTGCTAATGGTAATGAAAACATAAATAAAAAAGAAATTTAAATTCGTGTTTTATTTTTATAAAAATTGAATATTTGAATTGTGTTTTACTAACATAATATAACTAATCAACAATGTAACAAAACGACTTTCAAAACTTTTTTTGTTAATTATGAGAACCTACAAGATATATATAATTAAACTCCACATTATTAATTACTTAGTCTCAAAAGTAAATGGCAGTCTCACTTAGACTTACTTATTAAACATAAAAACTAATAGGAACGTTAATCACAGTTTTAAATTTTTGTTATCACAGCAGATTTGAGCTTAGAATATGTTATAATCATTAGATGAATCACTACAATTATAATTTATATTCTCCTTTGCTTGTATTACTATATCGCGGTTATCTTCATTTTCATCCTTTCTTTGTTTGCGTTCTGCGTTATTATGAAGTTCATCTTTATCTGAAGAGGCATCGAAAAAGCTTCTCACCACTGTCCTCTTCACTGGTCTTCTTATGTCTTCTTTCAATTTTCCTTTTTGTTGGATACCACCAGAGATAAAATTCTCAAAATCTTTTTGATATTTTGTCGTATTCTGTTTCGGCCTTTTGTCAATAAAAGCCTTGTTAGACCAATGTAGTTTTATATCTGAAAGCACTGTAATAGCTTTATTTGGATTACCATTACTTGAAGAACGTTTAATGTTAGGAGTTACACTGACGTCCAAGCTGCTTATAGGCTTCGGCCGTTGAGACTGGTGTGATATGTTACAGGTTTCTACATAAACATTTGCTATATCTCTAAAAAAGCTTCCTGTGGTATTTATGTCTAAAATGTCGTCTTCTACCTGAATTGTAGAATTGCCCAGGATAGGCCTTGGCAGGTCTATAAATCAAGGATGGTATCCGTGAGAGCATATCTGTCCATTTTCACAGAAGAAGCAGCTAAGCTTTCTAAAGGTCATAGGACTGTTAGGTGACCAGAGAACTTGATGAACTGACATTGTTCCACGAAATGGTTGGACCTCGGACGGGATTTCTTTTTCTATAATGTCATGTTCTGAGACAGAAAGTAACTTAATATTTTTGATTTTGCTGCCAACATGTGTCCAAAATTCTTGAAGGCTGCCAATATCTTTGCCCAGTCGCACAATTTGATCAGCAGTCCTCTTCAAAACTGCCCCAACTCCATCCGGTGCTCCCTTACCATGGCCCGCTTCTAAATAGTTCCAAGTAACGGATTTGAGCTCTGGAAAATCTTGATACAGTTGACTAATGACATAAAACATGAATCGGTTCCTATATTGGCTTGATGGGCTATCTGATATAAAATGTATTGTATCAATTAGCGGCGCAATTTCTTGGATATAGCCAAGTAGTGATAACAGATGAGCCCATATAGCCCTCGCATCATGTTTATTACATTCACTAATACTGCAAGCACTATATGGTTTCAAAATTCCGGTTTCCTGATCAATTATATAAACAACTGCAGTGTGTAATGTTATTTGTGTCCTGCTTCCACCAAAATGAAAGCTTTGAATTTCTTCATTAAACTGAATTGAATAATTTTCAGAAAAGTCGATATGTACTACAGCCTCCATGGGAGATAATGTTGCCTTCAATGATTTTAAGTGTCTATACTGAACAACAATGTTAGTACAATGCTTAAAATATGGCTTTAATGACTTTTGCAGCTTTTCTATAATATTTTTAGGATAATCTGTTACTTTTCTCTTTGTGTTTACAATCATAACTTTTTCTTTTCCTTTCGTTACAATATTTTCTCTCTTTGTGCACCACTCCGATGTCTCGGAATGGGGTCGCCAAAACCTGGTTACTTTTAACCCCAAGAAGACACAGCTTTGCGTGTTCACCGCAAAAAAGACGCCCTTTGTCGTATCACCTCGATTTGAGGATACTCTCCTGACAGCCTCAGCTAGTGTCGGAATCCTGGGAGTTGACATATCGAATTACGTTCAGTTTCGCGGTCATTTGGAAGGCAAGGCTAAACTAGCCTCCAAAAAGCTCGGTGTGCTTAGCAGAGCGAAACAGTACTTTTTGCCGGTCCATCGCCTTCAACTTTATAAGGCACAGGTTCGGCCTCACATAGAGTACTGTTCGCATCTCTAGGCCGGAGCTCCTCAGTACCAGCTTCTTCCTCTTGATCGCATTCAGCGTAGAGCGGTTCGAATCGTTGACGACCAGGCCATTTCGAAACAGCTTGACTCTTTGGCATTGCGCAGAGATGTAGGTTCTCTCTGTGTCTTTTATCGTATATATCATGGAGAGTGTTCCGACGAGTTGTTTGGATTAATTCCTGCCGTCGAATTCCACCATCGGACATCGCGTCAAAACTTGAAGTTCCATCCTCACCATCTCGATGTCTGGAAATCCACAACTGTGCGTTTCTCCCGACACTTTTTACCTCGCACTACTCTGTTGTGGAACCAATTACCGGCAGGGGTATTTCCGAACGGATACGACATAGGGACCTTCAAGAAAAGAGCTTACTCATTCTTAAAAGGCCGGCAACGCAACTGCAAGACCTCTGGTATTGCAGATGTCCATGGGTGGCGGTGATCACTTACCATCAGGTGCACCTCTTGCTCGTTTGCCCCCTCTTCTATAAAAAAAAAAAACTCATAAAAATGTATTTTGCCTTCATTATTAAACTCTTTGAAATTTAGAGCTCTTCTTTCGCAACACTCACAAGTTCGGTTTAAGCATCTTTCACTGTAAGTATCACAGCATAAACTTTGCAGCAAAGCAGTTCCATTTGCCTCTTTGATTATTTTATTTTTATTTAGGCTCTTCACTAATAAATCAATATTCACGTGTACTTTACACGCACAAGTATTCCGATCAGACTCTTTTGGATACAGTATCCAAAATGGGCGATACATGCAAAAGGTGGAATATCCTATGTTAGTGTCCTGAATAGTTATAAACTTTTTATATAGATTAGTTAGAGTATCATTTAAATATCTTTTGTGCTTTCTAACTCCATTTCGAGTTATAAATTCATTTTTTCCAGGGGATAACTTTGTGTTACCATCGTCTTCAAAAAAATCTTCAATTTGTTGTTTAATATCCAATTTAGAATGATCTTTAAAATTTTGACTTTGAGCTTTGGTTCGTACTGTAAAGTTGTTAGCCTTTCCCAATATTCTGTATTTCTTGAAGTTATCCCTATTTCCTACTACAATGTCGCTGAATACACGTTTTTCTTTCTTCATAAGACCACTGAACGCTTTGGATAATTTTTTGCAAACTACCTCACCAAATAATAACTTCTTTTTCACTTCTTCACGCTTGTTAGTGTCAATAGTTTCCACAAGTCTATCTACTTTCTCTTCTGTAGTTATCTGTCTACACTGGGCTTGTCGTATTTGGTTTTTCTTTATCATCTTAGCCAACATCCTTTTAAAAGCATCTCTCTCCTTTTCAATTTTTGCTTTTTCCCGTTTTAGTATACCTATTTGTTTATTGTATTTATAACGCAGCCTCCTTATTAAAGAAATCTTTTTTTGGCAAGATTCACAGTTTTTATTAATTATATTTTTAGTTCCATGAGATGTTCCTTCTAATGGATCTTGTTGAATAACTACATCTGCGTCATTTTCACGATCACTTGAGGGAGGGGTGCCATCTATTAATAATTGTTGTATTCTTCGATTAGTTTTCTTTTTTCTGTGTATCGTTTGCTATTTTCCTTCCATTTCTTTCTTTGAAGCCTTTTTTCCCTAGGAGTCATATCAGCCACACTTTTAATTTGCTTTTGCTCTTTTCTCTTTTGGTACCTCAGCCTTTCTTTTTCTTTTTGAATTGCATATTTTTCGGGATTATTTTTAATTTCTTCATACTTCTTTCTTCTACGTAATTTTGATTCAACTAACTTTTCTTCACGAGATTTTTTCGCCTTTGTTCTAGCCATATTTTGATCTGTAAATAATAATTATGATAATTATTTGATCTGTATATTGACTATAATAATATCCAATGCCAGCAGCAATAAAATACGCATTTTATATGGTTCTATATGAATTATTCTAAAACGATTATAGAGAAAACAAATAACAATTAAACTATCTACAAGTAAAATCTGTTGTTACACTTATCTTCATTACCATCATTTTATGGTCATTACCATTTTCCAAATAGCTGATGGTAAATTATGGTAATGAAAGGAATGGTAATGATACAATGGCACTTTATTTAAAATTGCTCCCTAAATAACTTTGAAATGTTTAAGATAAAGATCAAAATACTATATAAACCCAAAGGGTATCATATTAACTTCTACCAAAATAAAAAATCAATTAGTCTTCATGCCAAAATATCCCTAATGGTAATGACAAAAAAACTTACCACGTCTAATAATCTCGTCTTCGCCGTTATTTTTTCAAAACACCGCTAACGTCCGGCTCTGTTTTCCTTCACTGGTCGACTGAACGAGCAACGCGCAAAGGGGAACAGGGGAAGGGGACAGCGCTTGTTAGTTCAGTACAGGTGATTTCTTTACTTCAACTTTAATTGATGGTAATGAATATTTTTTTGGTCAAAATTATTTAATCACAGGAAAACTAAATAATAGTCGTAAATGATTTTTAATTTACTAATATCTTATAGCTTGATAGTTATTTTATACACTGAAAAATAGTAATACTCAGTAATGGACCAGATTTACGTGTTATTTGCTTAAAAGTATCAAAATTCGGTATCTGACCAGTAATGGTAATGATATTTAGGCATATATTTTATATATATCTTTTTTTTTAAGTACCTGACGTTATTATTTCCCTGTGGAACATATAGGTATGTAACATACCTATAATATAAAAATATGTGAGGACTTAGGCTTATTTAGTTTAACTTTTATTCTATCCGACACGTGTTTTGCACGAAATGATAGAAATACCCTTATACATAACATCCTTATAATATCATAACTTTTAAGGTCGTTGGTGTGTTTAAATATACTAGCGATTCTCTGTGGCCGAAATTCGACCATAGACTAACCAATAAAATCTCTTTCAAGTTTGATAACCAATTTTAGCCGTAAAGAAAATAGCATACATGTGTGTACAATATCATGTATGTCACATGAGTAAAGTGTGTGTAATGTTTATTTTTATTAATTTAATGTATTCCTAATGCTTTTTATTTAAAAATAATAGGTTTCTGCAGTCCTCCTCTCTGAACTTTATCAGTGCCAAATTTCATACTCCGACTTTCACGCAATAGTCTTAAAAAGGGAACCAAAGTTTTAACTTCACGTATTGATAGATTTAGATGATAAAAATATAGATGTTTGTTACTTAATCATGCAAAACGGCTGGACGGAAATGGCTGAAATTTGATTTAACATGTATATCAAACTTCAGCCAATTCCAGTCAAGCCCGAACACGTGTGTTATTTTGAATACCGGGAAAATAGATTATTTCATGGGAATCACAACTGCACTATTGCAAATCGGGCCATCCTATTATGGCTAATATTCAGATTCAGATACTAACCACTAAAAACTTCCAATGCGCCTGACGCATAAGACAAATAAGATTTAAAACGTAATTATTAATGGTCACAATTTAAAGAATAGTGTAAAAAGGTGTCATTTTTCAAGGATTCATATTGTTGTCATATCAGCTTTCACCTCAGTCGCGCGCGTCATACGCATTGGCGCGATCCACAGCAATCTGAGTGCTAAGTGTGGGTTTTTCTTTTCGCATTCGATCGTGAGCGCGTTTCGAGTTTATTAGGAATTTGTATGTGATTTGTACAGCGCCACCTAGTGGTAAACTGGTTTCTCACGTTTACCACTAGGTGGCGCTGTACAAATCACATACAAATTCCTAGTAAACTCGAAACGCGCTCACGATCGAATGCGAAAACAAAAACTCACACTTAGCACTCTGACCTTATACTTTGTCCGTTGGTATTATTTTAAATGTTTGGGGTGATCTCTCTTGTAATGTGGTCACAATTTTTAAAGCAATTGCGATTTTCTGTGAACTACAAAGTAAAGGGCCAAAATTTATCATTTAATCAATGCATGATTTTTGTGTATTTGCGAATATCATTTATTTGTACAACCTTTTTTATTGAGAAAAGCTTAGACTAATTTTTTCTACTGAGATAAAATACTTTTTTGATTTAATCCAAGAATCAAATATTTTAAAGTTGTATTGTGATTGTGTCGCTGGCCACTTTATACATTGTTTTTTTATACCATTATAATATTAACATCTAGAAGGACCTTTTTATATTTCAAATTGTAATAGTCAATATTTCATCGTGAGGTCCGCATGCTTGTATATCGATAAATTAAGAATATATGATTAGGGAGTAATGTAAAAAAGCTTTGTACCTAATAATAACATGCTTGCCGTGCGAATTGTTGTGTTTGAACTAAGTTACTAACGAGATTTCTTGTTTGTTTTTGTTAAATATCCTGTGTATCATGTAATATGTGATCTTGAAAAATAATGAATGCTCGATTTTGAAGTAAGTTTAAAATGTTACTTATCTTTATGGGATGTTAATGAATCATTATCGTAAATTGAGATGAAGGTCTATTTAAGTCCATTCACGTTTTAAAAATGAATTTTATTTACTTGTGATAATGGAGAGATGAACTTTGAACATAGGTAGATGAACATAGGTTGCTTTCATCTCTCGGGTAATGAAACAGATTAAATTACGCCAACTGATGCATTATCGGTATTTTTAAAATTATAATTAACATACTTGATATTTAGGATTCTTAATCTACGACCAACAGCTTTTTAATATTTGTGATATTATGCTTTAGAAAACTAAATGCAAACGACGTTCAGTCTAGTCGTCTTCGAGTAATCGAAGAACGTGCAAACAAAATGAAACGAGAACCTTGTCCGTTTATAAAGTCGGTTAAAAACCGTCAGGAGGTTAAATTATGTAATATTTAATCTGCGTTCACTTAAAAAAATATGAAGATTTTTTTGACGTAAACGCAAATTAAATATTCTACACAGATCGTCTTCATTTTTATATAAATTATGCTGACGATATTATGTTTTGAGCCTTTATTGGTTGTCATAAGAATGTCTACGGCACAGAAATCATATATAGGTCTATGGCCTAAGTTCTTTGACAGCAACAAATTTAGGGCGCATCCGCACGCTTGCCACTTGGCGCAATTTCCAAACCTCTACAAACGTTTACTTTGATTTTGGCAGTCAAAACATCGCCATCCACTGCAAGTGAGTTTGTGTGTTCTGAAGAGGCAAGCATGAGCACATTGAGCTTGTATCGGCCGTAGCATTTGACATGATATATTTTTATTATAAAACCATCAAAACGAGTAAAATGTTTTCTAAGGGTGACTATAAAAAAATTCCTTACCTAAAAGTTTTTAATTCCTTTACTGGATCATTCAATGATCGACTAAGCTACTACATACATTAACTACTTTTTATCCTAGTGATTGCTACCTATGGTTCAATCAAACTTCATGATTCTGCCTGGTAACATAAGGAAGTTCAAAATGTATTACATTTGACAAGTCACTCATTTTTTACTCAAGACAAGCGAACCGACGTACTGTTCGCCGCCAACACACAATACGACTGAGAGCGCATAAACATTTGGATATGTCACATGCGTTTACGGCAAGTTCTCTTTGATTTGTGACAAAAAAACCGATATACGATCGGATCTGCTATAAGCGCTGGGAAACCTACCAAAGGAAATAAAACACTAAATAGTAAAAATCTTTTATTTCATATACCATGACCTTTATTACATATTTCTTGGGGCTGGGGATCCTTTTTACATATAAAATTACTTGTGCCAGGAGACCCCGCTCTTCCATATCCATCATAATATAACAATTGAACGTTTTTTGGTTAGTTAATTCATACAAACACTTGCTTTATATTTTAAATTATAATATATTAATTATTATTTTAAATTCTCTCTCTCTTTATCCACTCGTTTAAAGTTGTGACATCTTTATGAGGTTTGGCAAGCGTGCGGATGCGGCATTATAACGTCAAGGGACGATAAACGAAATGATTTTTTTGCTAAAATCTATGTAGTTATAACGAAAGTTATTACAGTTACATGTCAACGTTAAATAGTGCGCAAATATTTTAGAACTTTATACTTCTACAAAAAAAATAGAGCATTCTTTAATTAATTATGTTACGCTAATGAACAATGGTAATATTCCTTTTTGTAATAAACATATGACTTATGCATGTGGCAATACTATAGCGCCATTTGGATTGCAACGTCCAATTTACATCGTTGGTGTCTATAGGCGATGGTTTCTCTTTCCATCAGAAAAGCCATTTGCTTGATTGTCATCTAATATATAAAAGAAACGCTAACAAGATTATAATTACATGTTAAAAAGAGTACATGTTTATTCTACTTAAATACTAATAACACGTTTGGTTAATCACAGTGATAGCCAATTACCGTTGCGTAATCAAATTAGTTAGCGTGTATTTATTCTTCAACAGACCTTTGAATTCAATGATTTTATGTTATATGCAACGCGATAAAAAACTTTAAGCTCTAAATATTTTAGCAACAGTAATACCCGTAAAATATATAATTAATTTTAAAAACCGTTACTTTAAATCTTGCTCTAATCTTTTACTATTCGCGACAACATCTTTTAGTAAAAAACAAAATACAGTAAAACCAATGAGTTTGTAATATGATTTAGTTGGTGTTAGATATTTTTTTGTGAAACGCAAATCACGATCACGATCCTTTTACCCTTATGAAATCTGACGATAATTATACCTTCAGCATTCTGTTTTCTTTTTACCACGCTCCAAAATCCTTTACGTCATAGTTAGGGAGGACGGATTATTTTACACTAGCCGTGCCCGCGACTTCGTCCACGTTGAATATTTTTTACTCGCATAGTTCACGTTCCCGTGGGATCTCCAGGATAAAAACTATACTATGTCCTTTCTAGAGGTTTAAACTGTCTTTGTACCAAATTTTATCCAAATCGGTTCTTTGGTTAAGGAGTGAGGAAGAGACAGACAGAGTCACTTTCGCATTAATAAATATTAGTATGAATACAGCCCAGGAAGCCAGAAATATCACTCCTTAAAGAGCGTAATAGATATTACTCTCTTTACAAAAACGCCAGTTTCAGAGTATTGCCTTCACAATCGCCCAACACCCGACCAGTTTAATCATTGTTTGTAGCTCTTGGTTTTCTTTTTAATTCAGCTTCACGAAAAGCGATGTACAACCCAATTAGAAAATTAAAATACCTATTTTAAGAATGTAGGAAACGACGGCTTATGAAAAATTGCATGGTTGCAGACTGGAGGACAAACAATGCAGTTCGCACCTTGGCAGATATCTGGCGCTCTACCACAAGTTTGGGCTGGAGGGTTGCAAGCGGGAACATTGCCAGCTGGAGGTCTTCTAGCACCCAATCCGATATTCATAAGGGGCACTCAACCTGACGCGCCACCATCTATGTTCATACAACATTCGCCACAGAACAACGTACAACACAATAGTTAGTATTATTTTGTAAATTATTAGATTTACAATCGCCATTAAAATAAATCTATATGTAAGTCGTACCACTTTGATTTAAAAATTTGACAAAATATTAATTTGATTTTTAAATAAAATACATAACAATTTAATTGTTTTGCTTTAGAAGGAGACGATACTGAAGTTATTATTATTATTCGATAAAATATATTGTAAAGTGTACTAAAATAAAAGTAGTAGTTATACATTCTACGACCTGATAAGGTTGATGAACCGATAATGCCATAAAATTTTTGTCCTTTTGTTAATTTTGTTCAAACATTCAAATGATGTGTATATGTAGTTGCCTGCGTCATAAATGTTTAAATTAAGTAAGCATATTTGACATACGTGATTTACTTGCCAAAAACAAATGACATAATTTTATGGCAATTGTATATTACAATCAGTTATGCTTAAAACGGTTTTAAACAAACTCAAGATATTTTAGTTTGTTTCTCATATGCTTTATTATATCTGCATGGTTTATATGTTTTTATGCAAATGCGAATGACAATTCTGTGCAAGCGAAATATGTAAAAAGTTGCGAATGTTTAATCGAAAAATTACGTGCAATATTCCATGTATTTGCCTGTACCTTTTGACACTAATTTGTGGAAACTGCTATATACTATAAGTTTTTTGTTTCAAATCTAATCTCTAAATGGAGATAATAAATGTTAGCAATGTCAATAGATGCAAGCGTGGCGTGTGCTACTGGGACGACAGCGAAGCCCCGGGCATCTTCCGATGGCATGGCGAAGGCGCCACGACCGCTCTCTAACATACTGCCTTCTAGCGGGATAAGACCAGCTTCATCAGTTTCCACCCAGACTAATGCTAACCAAGCTCAAAACCAGGTTAGTAAAATTTTTAAAATAATTTAAAAAATTAAACCGCCTTCAATCTGTCAACTATAACTACATTTCAAAAACTACTGACCAGATTTTGACGAATTTCAGACTATTCCTTACGTTGAAATATATCTGATTTAAATTAAAAAAACGTGTTAATGTTGTGTCATAAACTCAGCCGTGTATGTTTTACGTGAATACGTCTACGGAACGAGTAATATTTTGCTATGGTAACAGTGTTCATGTGTATTGTAAGATTGCTATTTAAAATCCCTTTCAGACGTTAAGTTTCTTGTATTTTGATTCGACTTTTTAACACTTAGACATTTTATTACGCGCATCTCCCCGTGCGCTAGCCTTTTCCGACATTATTGTAAATTCTTTAGAAAAAAAACTATAATAGTAATGCATTCATTCGAATGCATATGTTAGAGCAACTAATATATTTTAATTATTATTTTTATTAATATATTATTAATATATTTTAATATACTATTGTATTTTTATTTAAAAAAATCAACCCAACATAACCTTTTTTATGGAAAAAAACTTACATAATTAAAACGATACGGCGATATGGTACAAAAAGATTCCCATTGTCCCGTCTTCGTGTCCACGTAAATGAATCGCCTACGTGTGTGTAGCTAAAGAACAGAGCCACACATTGCAATGAGCGCCGATAACGACAGAGCGTCGTATTTTTAGTAAAAATTCAAGGAAAACGGATCACTAGCTGGGGTTGTGATCGGCGTATGTACGAAAAAAGAGCATACCGGCACCAGGTCGTGATCAGCTGTCAAAGTGTTAAGGACTTTTTTGGTCGATTACAATTTTTTTCCTAATTGACGTTAATGCTTTCGCGTTTTAATATAACTACTCGTATTTAAAAATTAATATATTTTCATACACTCGATAAATCTCTACAAGACCTGTCGAATAAAACTTAATCGAACGTCATAGTTCTTTAGAGTCAAAAGATATACGATATACAAACTATGTAATGCAGCGAAATTACTTCAATATGTCGGCACTTCCTACTCCATCCTCCGCGAAATACCGTAGTCCGGACCTAGCTTAACCTTAGTCACCTGTCCCACACTATGAAAGCAAATTTAAAGACGTATTCACTTCAAAGGTTCATCTCTATATGTCTTAGTTTTTGAGCAATCCTTGACAATATACAAATATACGTACTCCTACGAAATTTAGAAACCTAAATAGATTTTCATAGTCAGATATTATCCAATTCCAAAAATATTACATGCATACAGGCCAATGTTTTTTTTTCAAGTGGGTTAAGAATAATTGCTGTATAGATGATTACATGCTTTGTCGTATTTAGGTACTGCAATTCGTCTTGAAATTCAATTTGGCGTTACTAGATTAAATCTAGACGATTTGGGCCATATCCAAATTATTTTTTGCTTTTCGTTCCAAATTTTATTTTTGAAAAAGAAGATGAGTATATTTATAAATTTATTACGACCTGGTTTCATCTGTAATAAGCAAGTCTCTTATAATTTTGAGGTGAAGGAACCTATCTACATTGATCATAGAAATCTTCCCGACTGTTTGGATATTTTGTTGGAGACATACGTTGATACGCGTCATGAAACATAAACTCTCCTATCGATATGGTAAAAAATATATTTCCCTTTCCTAAGGGGGCTTAGTTTATACATACACACTTTCACTATTGAAATAGAAATATAACATGTTTTTTTATATAAGACACCATATTATGCGGTTTGTATGTGTGCAGAGTATGCATAGACGCAGCCTAATTTTTAGTTTATGTGAAAAGCATAGAATCAAAAGGATATATTATCCTGTCAAAACGGGTCATTTGCTTTTCTGCGTCTATATGGGTCAATCATTTGTTATGTTAGACGAAAAGGGGCGAGGTGGGTCGGCCATGTTTAATTTTTTTTATAACGGGGTAAAAAAAATTAAACATTGGCCGTAAGCATAATTACGTAACTCGGCGTCGGCGGTCGGCGTATTCTTATTTTTATTATATATATGAGATGGTCAAAAATTTGTAAAACTAGTCTAGTAAAATAGCAAATAAGCAAATGGGTCTCCTGATGGAAAAAGTCAAGCATCGCCTATAGACAGTGGCGGATCCACACTTTTGCCGCTAGTAGGCTATTATAATTTTGCCGCCCCTAGCGATCTCTACAAATGTCAGGTTCTGATTATTTTTACGATCCAACATTTTTCATATAAGTTTTCTTAAATCATAGAAAAGCAAACAAGCGGGCCACCCTCCTGATGGAAAGAGACAACAATCGCCTATAGTCACCAAAGATGTTGATTGTGGTTGCTATCCGTGTGGTGGAATTGCAATACCGTATGCATAAGCTTATGGATTTTTATATTAAGCTAAAGGAACAATAACTATAGGTAAGCGTAGATGTTTTTCAAATATTTAAATTTTGTTAAGAATGACAGTAATTTGATTTTTGAAAAGCTGTATATTTTAGAAACGATGATCGATTTTGATCTTTCGAATGGCATTCAACGCAATTTTTGTGCTATAAAATATTTTCTTAGCTATATAATTTATAGCTTGGAAAATATCGAAACGATGTCAAAAAATATAACTTTTTCCAAAAAATTTCATCATTGACAAATTCTAAATAAATTGGACGGATTTTTATCCAATTTACGGTATTTGACGCAGTTTTTTACACAGTGAAAGCTGATTAGATTTTTAAATCATTTAAAAATAAGTTTGCTGTAAACAACAAAGCATTAATATTTGAAAAGGTGTAGCTTTTGGAAACTTGATAAATTATGACTTTTGAAACTGAATTTGATGTAGTTTTTTAATTAATAAAATATTGAAAAAGGCCTAAAAATGATTGGTTAACAAATTTCGAAGTAATGTGGAAAAAATACTTTTTTCAAAAAATTTCTTCAAAAAAGAACACACATAAACAAACACACACACACACAAACACACACACACACACACACACACACACACACACACACACAAAAATACATACAGACATACTAACTTCATTGTGAAAATAGTTGGAAAAGTTTCCTAGGGCTTCAAGACGTGGAGATCTGGTGAAAACTCGATTTTTGAAAATCGGGTCAAAATCGGTAACTTCCTTATCCATCTGTAGCGGGAATTTAAAAAAACAAACGGTGCTTTGCTTTGAATTTTAGCCTGTAAGCCAGTATATGTACGCAACAGACATGATCACTGCAGTATTATATGAGTGTCCACGACACTTTTTAAAATAAATGCCTATTAATTTGAGTTCAGAAGAATTGCAGAAAACTTTTCCACAGCTTTATGTACTAAGGACAAAAACCCGAAATCTTTTTCGCAGTTCAAAAATTTAGTTTATTTGTTCGATAAACGAAGCTAAAATTAATTACTATAAAATTAGAAAATAGTAAAATGCAAGTGTGTTAATAAAATATATTTTCAAATCTAAGTTTGACAAAACCCAAACGAATGCCATTAACCGCGATTCGATACACATAAACACACGCATACAAACATACTGACCTCATCGTGAAAATAGTCGAAAAAATTTTTAGGACCTAGGAGGCCAGAAAATTGGGGCAAAATCAATAACTTTCTTTTACTACTAAGGTAGCAGGAGGTTGAAAATGAATTTATATAAAAATTATGTCACTTTCTTTAGATTTTTAAAGTATTTTTACAACGAACTAATACATCGATTGATTTTAAAACTTAATCAGCTCTTCCTCCTAAAAAACTCAAATACCGTCACCGGATCAAAATCAAATTATCCGTTCAGAAAAAATCAATGGTGTAAACTGAAAAAAATTTTTTCGACAATACTTCAAGATTTTTCAACCGATTTTGTAGCTAAGAATATATTTGAGTCCAAAAATTGCGTTGAATGCCGTTTGAATGATCAAAATTCAATCATCGTATTCTATACAGCTTTTTAAAAATGAAAATACTGGCATTTTTAAGCAATTTTAGATTTTGAAACTCGGAGCTCAAAAATCTATGCTTACGTGTATTTTGCGGGCAGCCAGTGTCAATTTTTTAAATATAAACTAAATATAGGTGAAACAGCGAGGAAAGCCCGGAGTGAGATCACCAGCACCGACGTCTAAACAAGATGCTGCCAATCAGACTAACAAAATGCAACACCAAATGCAGCAGCCGAAACAACAGTGAGTCTCATTTAATCTTTTGTCGGTCCTCTGGCATTTACAATTAGAAAAAACAAAAAGTACACGCCTCAAAAAATAATTGTCTTAATTATCTTTATTTAAACCAATACAACTCCTCCGTGTTGGTCCGGACCCCTTTGAAGAATAGACCAACTGCCGTTCTGCTAGGCAGGTCGTAAAAGGCGTTCGATTGGCTATACGTGTCACTACCATCGTGTGTACTAGGTGGTAAAGTTCCGCAACGTCCCGCCTGGGTATTTGGTACCACCGCTTTACCTGTTGCTGCCGCAATAGCGTCAATGCTTTTCACTGTCATGTTTTCTTGTTTGCTGTCTAATGAGATAAAAAAACATCCTATTTTGATGAACATTTTACACCAAACCATTATATCAGAATTTAATAACTTCTAACTAAATATAAAATATATATGAATGTAATTAATAAATTGTAACTAAATATAAAATCTAGGCTTTTGGTGATGAACTCAAACGGACAGATGACACAAATATCAAGTGTTCCCGACAAACAACCATTGAACAAGAACATGCAACAACAGGCGATCTTACAACAGCAGGCAATGCAGGTTAGTAGCGTTATTTTCTATATCACATATCTAACGCAGAATACTTTTACCATAATTTATTATTACCCTTTATTTTTTTAAATTTTAATATCCAACCCTAATGTAAACATTTATTAAAGTAAGCACATTATTTGCTTGTGATATGTGTGTCTTAATTCATAGAAATACATATACCAAAAAATATATTTAATAAACAGTTCCAAAAATACAAACATTATCTATGCTCGTCACACAAACGTTTGATACTTTACGTGGAGTGTTGAATCTAAGCGTCTATTGACTGCGGTTCATTCTGCACCCCACAAAATATCCGGTTTGTTAATATTTATTTTATGTATAGACTTGCTGTACAGGACCTTACCATGCTATTATTATATTGCATAATATTTTGTAAACAGCAACATCAACAACAACAACAACAGCAGCAACAACAACAACAACAGCAGCAGCAGCAACAACAACAACAACAACAGCAGCAACAACAACAACAGCAGCAGCAGCAACAACAACAGCAGCAACAACAACAACAACAGCAGCAGCAGCAGCAGCAACTCCTTCATCAACAACAGACACAGCAAATGGTTCAACATTATCAACAACAAGGTAATTATTAATATTATGTTAAAATAAAACGTTTGTACAATACGTGTAAGGGCATGCATATGCATGTAATGCCAAATGCATTCACTGACAAAGGGGTTCGATAATGGATGGTTTATGGTCATTTTCAATTTTCACGAATCGTTATCACAGGCTGAAAACTACGTACCCGTACATCGATAAAGTTTATTTGGTTGATCTTTGTACAGCCTTATATAATTTTTAACATATTTTTTAAATTCATTGGTTTTTGTACAGCCTTATATAATTTTCGTGAAAATTCTTGGATTTTCATTTTCATCATCTTGTGATGGGCGAACCATGGGTCATAAATGTTTAAGCTTTCAAGCAAGCAAGTGGATGTTTCTCTTAATGGAATGAAATAGCCCTTACATATGGACACCAT
This sequence comes from Apodemia mormo, assembly GCA_036924255.1. NCBI lineage: Eukaryota > Metazoa > Arthropoda > Insecta > Lepidoptera > Riodinidae > Apodemia > Apodemia mormo. The sequence goes on along the minus strand of JAUPFN010000004.1, from coordinate 13,421,032 downwards.
ATGATAATAGTGCGATGCCATCCGTATGGTGGGTATTAATAACAAATGCAAATATTTTAATTAAAAATTGTAGTTTTCCATAATTGTAGTGTGTACCTTAAATTTAAACATAAAAAAATTAAAGGATGTTGTCTAATGCAGCATCATCTATCTTATCTTATCTTCTATATACATATAAATCAATTGCTGTTTGTTAGTCTTGCCAAAACTCGAGAACGGCTGAACCGATTTGGCTAATTTTGGTTTTGAATTAATGTTTGAAGTCCAGGGAAGGTTTAAAAGGTGAGAAAATATAGAAAAAATAAGAGTAGTTAAAAAGGCAGAACAACGTTTGCCTGGTCAGCTAGTCATTACATAGTTATAAAACAAAGTCGCTTTCTCTGTCTGTCCCTATGTCCTTATGTCCCTATGTATGCTTAAATCTTTAAAACTACGCAACGGATTCTGATGCGGTTTGTTTTAAATAGATAGATTTATTCTTGAGGAAGGTTTAAGTGTATAAACCTTTCCGATATTCCCACGGGAACAAAAGCTGCGCGGGTGAAACCGCGGGCAGGTCGCTAGTAATATATAAAACGAAGTCGCCAAGTGAATCATTGCACCGGTACGTATTGTTTAAATGTATTTGATATTTAATACAACGTCTTCGTGTTCTGTTTTTAACCGGTGTTTTATTCAATCTTATTTGAATAAAAATTATATTAAAGATATCGATAAAATGTCGATATTTTTTAGATTTAAGGCTTGAAATTTTGTTAATTGTTATGTAGACTAAGTCCGCCATTATTCTTCATAAATTACACGGTTTTTTCTTAGTTATTTCATATCTAGTAGTAGTTTCTTTCATCTAAGGTTCCATGACATAATTATATTATGATCAAGGATGTTACATTTTACCCGGAAAGTTCACACGCGCTTCAAAATCGTTCCGAAGAGTACCACGACATGGGTGGAGTGTGTCTCTTTCTACTAAATAAAGCGCCAATCGCCATATATAAGTGTGGCCATCGTAGTTTGCAAATTACTACTAAGTAATTCTACTAATTTGAGAAAGAGTTTTTGCATTGCATAAGTAATTACGTAATAATTAAAATAAGCTCATTTTCGAACTCACTATGTAATTACAATACATTTTATGCTAATGTTTTTATCGACGTGTATGAATAAAAGGGATTTAACGATTACCGAATATATAAAAATCTACCATCAGATAGTTTTATTTACACTGACAATTGCAAGAAAGGTACAACATCCATTCTTGTCGTTGTCTTGCTCAGAACATTTTTCCCCTCTGTTAAGTAAGAAACAAATGTCAACTTTATTTGTTACGAAATAAAATACATTTTTATTTTTCAAATATTGCTTCGTAATAATTCCAGTCATCGTATATAAGTTCCTTGATTATGATTGATTCGTATTTTTTATATACAGGAATGACGCTAGGAATGCAACAAGGAGCTCTACCAGTGGGCTCTGTTTCACAAACTCTACCAATGGCAGGGATGCCGCAAACTATTTCAATGGTTCAGCAGATACACCCGGTCAGTATTAGTTATAGCATGGTAACTATGATAAAATAGCAAATAAATGTATATATATATATATATATATATATATATATATATATATATATATATATATATATATATATATATACGTAGATGAAACGTCTAAATACGCTTTCTTTTAAAAAAAGTATTGCAAATCGTTTAAGTATACAGTGTAAACTCCATGTAACATCTTTCTATTTAACGAAGATCTCCCTAAAACGTCGAAACTAATTGACTGGTGAGTTTAGCATGCGTACATACAATGATAAATACTATGTAGCATCATATCCACTCTCAATAACGCATATAATATGTCATCATTAAACAATATACAGGCCTTTATAATTTGCTGAAATTAATAAGAACCGCAGATGTGTACGTTCTTTTATTTTTAGATTGTTCTGTTATTGTTTATCTTGACTGCTGGTATCATACCCAAGCAGCAATCAAGCATGTTTAATACCCATAAAGCAGCTCATATATTACTTAAAGTTCTATTGCAGCCGTACAATGGTGTAAAAAGATGCTTTTATCGGTATAAAAGACCTTTATGAGTTTTTATACAGCCTAATGCTGTACAAGGCCTTTCTTAGAGTTTCGCGTAAGCTTTAGGCGTTATATCTGAATATTAATACACTACTGTACAACTTTAAGTATTTCGTAACTCATTAGGCTTATTTTAATACTTAAAGCTGTACATTAGCTGTATTATGTTTAGCACGGGAATTTATTACAGCTTTAAGTGTTATTATAGTATCACTCAACGCTTATTTCTGTAAAATGCGAGATGCAATCACTGTTCTACAGCTAATATTTATGGCGTAATTATAGACTGTTATGCAGCCAATGGTGTTAAAAAATCTGCATATACAGCTGTAGTGCAGCTCAAGGCTGTATTACTAATTTTGTTATTTGCTGTTTTTATATATGCATCGTTGATATCATGTGGAAAAAATCAAGAGGAAGATGGAAAAGGAATAATTAAATATTGTAAATTACCAACCAAGTAATCGTGATGAAGATAAAGCTGAAAAATTACTAATGCCCGGTCCCTATATCTGCAAAACGACTCGTTTTAGTGACAAATAGTAGGATTTTCTACAAGGCGTAAGCTAAAACTGTTCCTAAAAAGCACGACTCCTATGTCAAATTACCAAAGGTTTGTTGCTAACGGGTGGGAGGGCTGCCAGTTAAGGTTTTACTGTGTATTGTATGGAAATGACAGATTGGTATGTCCCTATAAAAAATATAATGTCATTAATCTGTCAAAATTTCATCATCCGTCATTCGTATAGCTACCCCCGGATTTCGGCCGGTTGAACAATAATTTAAAAAATATTTAGCGTGAATTTACCACTTCAAGCTCAGAAAGTGACACGGAAATGCTTTACATATTATCAGACTGGTATGTGACGTCTAGTTCCGACGAAAAATCAACAATCAGAGTATAAAGGAAAGAGTGGAAACTACATATAATTCCAGCTGCGGTTTCAGCTTGATATAACGGCAGAAGAGCAATTATTGTCTAAAATATATCCCCATTTACGAATAACAGGAGCCAGGTAGATATTTTTCTTATTTCCTAGCTGACAAACTTTAATTATTATTCGTAGACTCTTGCAAGATAAATAAACTTTCATAGTTCTTCGTATTTGTTCAAAAAATCTTGGAATAATCTCCATTGCACCAGCTGCTATTGACCTTCCGATTGCATGCCTATCGCATGCAATCGGAGTTTATTGGTGTGACAGTCCTGCGCCAGGCGGACAGTACGTGATATCAGCTTTGCAATAGCACATTTGCAATCGGACTACATAAAAATCAAAAATGATACATAACAAGGACGTTGCCAAATAGCCCGCTTTCCTCGAGTACTAGTTGCAATTAATGGAAAACACGTTAGAATATAATCTCCTATAATTTGTGCAAATTTGAATAAATATAAGTCATGTTGGTCACCTACTTCGCCTACGAATTACTTTAATTCACAAGCCAACCAATCTTTGTCATTGTAAAGCAAACAAGCAGATATCTCACCCGAGGAAAAGATAAACTATTGCCTATAGTCACCAAAGTTCTTATTGATGCTGATGCACTGCTATCCGTTTGGAGGAATGGCAATGCCACATGTATAAATTTACCCTCCGAACCGAGAAACGAAAATGAGAAGCATTGGCGCTATTGCGGTAGAAATAGGTAAAACGGTGGTGCCATATACCCTGGTGAGGAGTTGCGGAACTCTACCACCATAGTCATGACCTGAAAATCAATCTTTTTCGAGTCTTTTACGAACTGCACGACAGATGGTCTATTGTTCAAAGGTGGTATTGAACAATATGGGAAATATAAATAATAATAATTTCAGGCTAACTATAATCACTAACATGGTAGAGTTCTACAACATCCGCACTTACCTAATCCTGTCGTAATAGTGTCGGTGCTTGTCACTGTCTTGTTTCAGTTTGGAAGGTAAGGTAGCTAGTAATCTTACGGAAATGAACCATAAATTTGACTTCAACCCTTGCCATATGGATAGCAAAGCACCATTAAAATACCTATCTGGGTAACAATAATATAGGTACCTGGTATCTATAGGCAATGGTTATCTCAAAGATATGGATCATAGCAATTTAAAAATTAAACTGACTTCAAATATGTGTCAACTGTACCCATATCACAAAAAACCTTACCTATTCCTGCCGCAATAGCGTTAGTGCTTGTCGCTATCGTGTTCCGGTTTGAAGGGTAAGGTAGTCGGTAAACTTATGCATGTGGCATTAGACCTCGCCACAAGATAGCACGCACCATTAACATCTTTGGTGTCTATAGGTGATGGTTGACTCTTTCCATCAGGAGACCCATCTGCTTGTTTGCGAAATTTATTATACGTGATTGGACAAATCGTTGAAAATGTTTAATAACATTGTATTTTTTATCATTAATTCTTTATTTTTCAGCTTGCAACAATGAAGCTGGATACGCATACGGTCCGTACAAGAATGCAGGAAGGCAGACGAAGAAAACAGATTTTTAATGTTTCTTGTATAGGAACCCCTTTGGATTCTAACTTTTTTACCTTATTGTTTGTCGTGTTAGCGACCACAACGGCAGACGTTCTGTGAATATTTCAGGGGCTCATTTATTTCTATTTCATATACAGCCTTGAGACAAAAAGTGGGGATATTTATAGGATTTTGTTTATCACCTCATTATGAATAAAACCAAAGTGCTTAAATTTGAAGTTTTATTTTATAACTTATACTAAGTTTAACATGCGAAGAAACTATAATTAGGCCTTAAGAACTAGCAAGGAAACAAAAAATTGGAAAAAAGAAGCACAACTAAAAAGCAGCTTAGATCTCCAACACAAACTCTTCCACGGCATAAGCATTATTTTTCAACTATTATAATTTCTTCGCTTTAAGCTTAGTCATGGCGATTTCTCTATTTCAGTTTTAAGTAATTCTATTCCAAAATTGCCGTATTTGCTCGGTGGCCATATTTAGCTATTGCAAAGTTTTGTTCCTGGCGTCCATCATTCATTTTGTAGTTCTCTCCTGTGTTATTAAAGGAGACATAGTTATTTTAAAATTAATTTAAACTAGATAGAAATTTTAAATGAGATAGCATCTTTTCTAGTTTGTAAGTTTTGGCTCATACTGCCACACAGTCATGCATTTGACGTTTCCCCGTGTTGGTCCGAGCTCCCTAGAAATATAGGCCAACTGCCGTTCTGCCAGGCAGGTCGTAAAAAGCGGACCGATTGGCTGTTCGAGTCACTACCATAGTGGCTACTAGGCCTTACATATTGCGTATACAATAGTGTGAGTGCTTGTCAATGACCTGTTCCAATTTGAAAGGTAAGGTAGCCCGTAAGTTTGTGCGTGTGGCTTAGACCTCGCCACAAGATAGCAAGGCACCACTAACATATGTGGTATCTATAGGCGATGGTTGACTCTTTTGATCTAGAGACTCGTTTACTTGTTTGCTATCGTATAATTAAAAAAAGTGAATTAGTTAACATAAATATTGACTACAAGAATTTAAAAATATACACACAATAAAATAAAGTATACCTTCAACCGAAGCCATGTACTGTATAGACTATAGAACATACCCAATATTTATAATGTATAAGAACTGATAATCAGATCTAAATAGTTGAGTAATGAATAAATAAAAAATGATTTGAATAATTTTTCCGAGATTAGAGTTCTACAACGTCTCACCTAGGTTTTGTGCCGTCGTTTCACCGATTCCTGCTGCATTAACGTTGTGCTTGTAACGTATGTTCCAGTTTGAAAGGTAAGGTAGCTAATAGCTAATAAGTATGCATTCGGCACATCTACCTGCCACATGGATTGTAATGCAATTGTTACTTTCTTGGTGGTGGCTGTCTCTGAGCCATCTGAGATTATCCAAAGAGATATCTGCCATTCTACAATGTAAACAAAGTAATTCTTGTAATATATATTATACCTTTAAGTTATAGTGAATTTTGCTGGGACCTTTTCTGGTTTTGTTTTTCTTAAATTGTTCCATTTTGGTTTTAAAAATTGTGCTTCTTGTAAAAATGTGTCTATAACATTAGTAGGTCGCATCAATTTTATAATTAATAAATTATTTTGAAAAAAACAGTTTGAACTTTGATGACGGCTAACGTCAGTATTGTGAACCATTTCACGCTTATGACACTTTCTTTGATATTGAATGATAAAATTTTTCCATTGATTATTTGTATACATCATTTATATTTCGCATTAAATGCATACACGGCTATCCATTGTATCTAGCTCTATACTATACATCAATTAGTTTATAAATAGGGCTTAATTTTTTCGAGACTATTTTAAAACTTTCTGAATAATGGAACGCAGTGAGGGCCATCCACAGATAACACACTATATTCGAGAGGGCCATCGGTAAGCAGTCAAGCTACGGATGCTTGTCGTAAATACATAGTCCAAAAAACTTGTGGGACAGCATGACAGACCGTTTTATTACTAAGCTAGTTACGAATTGTTACTGTTACGAATGACAGTTTGTAGATTATAGAGACCCGGCATTAATCAGGTAACCAACAATCGTCATTTGTATTAATGTTCAAGAAAAAGGGTTCCGTAACAAAAACATTAAAAAGTGATTGTAGGTTGTCTGATTTATTATTTTTTAAGCTTATCTTCTTCATTAGGTTACTTGGTTGGTAATTTATAATATTTTAAATTTTTTTAATGTCATAAGTCAGCAAACAAGCAGATGGGTCTCCTGATGGAAAGAGTCAACCATCGCCTAAAGGCAGCAAAAATGTTAATGGTGCGTTGCTATCTTGTGGCGAAGTCTAATGCTACATGCATAAATTTACCGGCCACCTTGCCCTCCAAACCGGAACATGACAGTGACTAGCACTGACACTTTGCAGCAGGAATAGAAAAGGCGGTGGTACCAGACCCGGTCGAACCAATGCAGAACTCTATCACCAAGTAACCACGATGGAAGTGACTCGCATTGCCCATCGGTCGCCTTTTACGACCTGCCTGGCAGATAGACAATTGGTCTATTCTTCAAAGAATATATAAAAAAGAGTTAAAAAGAGAAATAAAAATCATTACACTGAGAAAATATATATTTTTTTTTATTTTTAACTTGCTACTATACGGAGTGTTATAAAAACGGTGTAGTAAGCCGAAAGGGGGTGACTCAGAGGGTCATTCTGAACAACTTTTGTTCAACAATTTGTGAAAATACGCGAAAAATAATTTTGTTTTTCCATTGTGAAAAGTCACGTGACCAATATGGAGAAATATTTCTATGGAGAATCAATATTTTTGCGCGAATTTCCAAAAGTCGTTAAACAAAAGTTGTTAAGAATGACCCCCTGCGTCACTCCCTTTCGGCTTACTGTACCACTTTTGCAACACCCCGTATATATATGTATACTTACAATCATTTTATATATTACTTACAATCATATTATATACTTAGATACAATTACAGACAAGAGAGTATGTGTTTCTCTTTGAAGAACTAATAATGTTAAATCACAAGCACGAAATAACGTATTCTTCTTAAAAATATTTTTGTGATAGACCAATCTTTAAAGGGCTAGATTTTTCGTTCTTGATCAACTTAGTTATATGATTTTGATTTCTTGGCCATTATAATTCACCTTTATCCTCCCACAAACTGGTTACGATGCAAATACAGTTTTGGCTTCTCTCAATTGTTTTTATTATTTTATAAGGCATATTTCCCTGAAAAATAAAATAAAAAATGATTGAAATACATATCCCATAAGTTATAGTTAACAATAAGTTGGTTTAGTTGTAAAGTCAAACGACCGACATCAATATATCACAATAGCGAAATCAAGTGATATATGTTTTGTAATTAGGGTTCTTCAATTTTTGTACGCATCTCTAAACATAAGTTAAGTGATTAAAAGCCAATGACTGTATAATATATATATACATATACATACATATATATATATATATATATATATATATATATATATATATATATATATATATATATATGTATATGTATATGTATATATATATGTATATGTATATATATATATATATATATATATATATATATATATATATATATATATATATATATATATATATATATATATATATATATATATATATATATATAGGGACTTAGTACAGCCTAAAGTGTTTGGACGGTAGTTAAAAGCCAATAGCGGTATAAAAGAATAAAAAATAGATTCAGTACAGCTATTTGCAGTATATCACCCTCCAAATACACTTTAGGCTGTATAAAAAAGCGTCGCCATTATTGTGTATTAAAAACAACATTAAAGAAATATATTGTTAAATAAAAAATATATTTAGCAATAGCTATAGCTATATCGTGACAAGCAACTTATATTATAATCATTATGCCTTTATATACAATATTGTACCATAAATACTTGTATATTCTAACCTTAAACACAAACACTTATCGTATTTTGCAATGATTTTATTTGTGTTATCTTGATTATGTCGTTGGCGCGTGAATATTTTGAGGGAAATCATACACGACTTCACGATCATTTAGAATTTGCACTTTATTTATTTATTTATTTATTTAACAAAATCCACAGCGCTTAACAACAAAATATGTACCTACATACAAAGCGTAACTTGGGCTTACGGCCAGTTATGGATTTACATTATATATGCAGGACTTATACAACACAGCACTTTGAATACACCGTTCAATACTGCTCCAAGTCCAAGAATTTATCGTTTATTAATATATTTTTAATTATGGCGTCTGCAGATACGTGATATAATTAATGTTATACAATATCAAAAACAGATTGTTACTTTTTATCATTTTCAAACAACTATTAAGAACGTTTAGCTGTACGATAGAGTATATTTAGTGTTATAGTTTTTTATACACCGAATAACAGCCTTTGTACAGCCTATAACAGCTTGTACAGCTATTGTGCAAGCCTATTTAACGCTTAGCTGTACAAGACAGTTACAAGAGAGTATCCTTAGTGTTATAGTTTCTTTATACACCAAATAACAGCCATTGTACAGTTTATAACAGCTTGTATATAGCTATACAATGTGCAGCCTACATAACGCAATAAGCTGTATAACTTGGGGCCCTTTTTGGTGTTATATCGGCTGTAGAAGCGCTTCTACAGCCTTTGTACGGCTTAGTATACAGCTTTAAGTTTAAAAATGAACCTAAATGCAGCCTATATACAGCTTAACGTGCTACTTGGGTACTTTCCTAAGATTCTAAGAAATTTGTTCCTACATTTGTTGTGATTATCTTGCACGTGTTAACTTCGGCTACTGCACTGTCATTAGATTGTTATGTTAAAACGTTATCATATTCTTAGTTGCTCACCAAATTTCAAACTGTGTTCTTCGAAATCTGCGGCAAAACCTTTTAATCGACATTCGATTAAGAGAAAATCTTTGTGTGTTAATCTTTATTAATACGCGCAAAAAAAGATCTCTCCATATCCTCTTCTCTTTGTTTAACGACAACTCTCAATACCGACATAAAATGCGCATCTCGCGCTCTATGGAGTTTACACTGTATATATAGTATAAATTAAAGTAGCTCTTAATGTCTTTTCCGGTTTGGATATTTAATTATTGTTTAATCCTACTAATATCATACATACGAAAGAACACGGGCCGTTTTAGTATTGAACATCTCTTGTGTGTCTTTTGGAGTGGCGAATATTAAATTAAGTGGAATAATTTTATTCGTTTTTTAAATCAATAAAACAAAATATATCTAGGAATTGTTATATTAAAAATATTAAGACTTTGATTGACTTCTGCTATCTTAAATGTTACCATTGTACAAATACAAAACATTTTATTTCATGTACTTTAAATATAAATAAGTTAATATACAATCATCTTTATTACATATAATAACCAAATTAAAATGCTCACTGTTTCATACAAAGGAATAGTTTAAAGCAAATAGCTTTCTTTAGTATTTTACAGCAATTACTATTGACGTTCTGAGACGTATCTGAGAGTTCCCCTGACAACAGTATGTGTAATCTATGGTAAATGGTTATTGGGTAGGTATGTCAATTAGTGTCTACACGTCTTGTCGTCACTCGTCGCTTATTTTGCATCGGACAAGTGACAACTTATGATTTGTCAATAAGAATCGTAACCACAGAGTATTAAGGAGAGAACCAAATGTTTACGTTAATCTAAATTAAATTCCAAATTTATCTTTATCTAGCTATTATTCCCCAAGCTTAAAAAATATATAATAAATGTGGATAAGTTGAGGAGTTAATATCAAATCTTCCGTAATATATGAAACTTTAAGATGATTAGTAAAAATAATGATGTATGGAGTCTTGCCCGTGTTCTTTTGTATGTTTATATATGTAGATTTTTTTTTCAATCACGCAAAAACGTCTGAACTTCACTGTCGTGTTAAGGTTTGGAGGTTAAGGTACCCGGTTTACTTATATGTGTGGTATTAACATCCTGCCAAACGAATAGCAAAAAAGTGTCTTTTTCCATCTGGAAGGCGATCTGCATATTTGCTATTTTATTTGGATAGCTAACAGAAAGTACACAGACTAGATTTTATATAATACATATTTCTAATGGCCTTACCTTCCCAATTATAGGCAATTGTGTAATTAAATTGTACTAAAAGTGCAGAATATGTATAAATCACATAAACAGTTAAAATTTACAAAACTGGGTATTTAATAATGGTATAAAAAATGAGAATAATTTATTTTTAACAGCTTAGTGGTATGGCGCAACCTGGTGCGTTAGTTAGTCAATTGAACTCCAATCAACCCCCTCAAAACACATCCCTCACTCAAGTACAAACTCTTCAGCAACAACCTCAGGTAAATATAAGCTTTTTCTCATTTATATATTCAATATCTGGTTGACCGAGCTTTGCTCGGTTTTTCACATACTCATATCTTTGGAACCGAGCTTTTCTTGGACCTGGAACCTTGATAAATCGATTCCTTGACCCGAAAAACCCCTAAATAAACAATTGATTTTCTTAGTCTAACCTCAAAGCAAATACTCATTGACTTCGTGTTACTTAACAACGCCATCTGCTGGAATAACTTACAATTCAAAAAATTGTATATTATTCGCCAATATATCGATATAAGAGTCATATTTTTCAGGTTTAATTGGGACTTTAAAACACGAATAAAATGACATTTTCTAAAAATAATTCCTAGCTAGATCGATTTATCGTCCCCGAAACCCCCTATATACTAAATTTCATGAAAATCTTTGGAGCCGATTCCGAGATTCCAATTATATATATACAAGAATTGCTTGTTTAAAGGTATTAGATATTTGTGAAATACCTTCTCTCGCTTTCCTAAAATCTGTAGGAGTGATTTCGTGGAACGCAACGGAAGTGTGTAACAGGAGCCGGGGAAACGGACGCTATTTGAATTGACCAATGAGCGCGCGCTATTTGAATTGACCAATGCGTGCGCACTATCTGTTTGAACTAATAAGCGCGCGAACGATGGTTGCAAACCGGCATATTTAATAATTTTCTTTCTGCTCTTTCTCACGTGATTTTTCAAATTGTCATCGAAGTCTACCAAATTTAGTAGACTTTTTAACGATTAAAAATAACTAATCTTTAAATTTTTAAAAATGGAGATGAAAATAAATTGGCCGGTGGCGGTCGGCTACGTCACCAAAAAGAAGCCAAAGCTTTTCGCTCATTTTAAAATATTCCCTAAATTTAAGTGAAATTGCAGGGTCAATACGAGTATTTTAAGATTCCATAATATTATTTACATAAATAGGATCAAATTATTACTTTTTTGAAAATGTTATGTATATGTTGGCTATGTTTTGGAGAGAAGGGCAAGACACGCAGTGTAATTACTGGCACTGACACTTAACATATGATGTCTCAGGATAGGCAACACATAGATGAGTTACCTGGGCTAGTGAACAGGTAAATTAGACTATGTTCATTGGTGATGTCGACCAATTACCATCAGGTGGCACGTCTGCTAGTTTGCCTATCCATCTAACATAAAAAATCATATAATGTATGTCCTTTCGGGTTGGATACATTTTTTGTTACTTGCTGTATAGTGTGTTTATTTCCCACTAAATAATATGATGTTTGTTTTAGACGTAATATACTGTATAGTGTGTTGATTTCCCACTAAATAATATGATATTTGTTGTAGACGTTACTGTGTGGTGTGTTTATTACCTACTAAATAATATGATGTTTGTTTAAGACGTTACTGTGTGGTGTGTTTATTACCCACTAAATAATATGATGTTTGTTTTAGACGTTACTGTATAGTGTGTTTATTTCCCACTAAATAATATGATGTTTGTTTTAGACGTTACTGTATGGTGTGTTTATTACCCACTAAATAATATGATGTTTGTTTTAGACGTTACTGTATGATGTGTTTATTACCCACTAAATAATATGATGTTTGTTTTAGACGTAACTTATTGTATGGTGTGTTTATTACACACTAAATAATAATTATGATGTTTGTTTTAGACGTTAGTGGGCAGCGGATTGGTACAGAACTCTGTCGGTATGACTGCACAGCAACAGGCAGCGCTCAGTCACACGACGCCAATGCAAACGGTATTATTGCTTTTTCTCACTTACTTTTTAGGTTTCCGTATCTAAAAGGTAAAACGGAACCCTATTACTAAGCCTCCCCTGTCAGTCTGTATGTCTGTAACCAGGCTGTATCTCATAAACCGTGATAGCTGTGACAGCTAGTGTGATAAATAGTGATAGCTAGAAAGCTGAAATTTTCAAAAGTTATTTATTTCTGTTGCCGCTATACCAACAAATACTAAAATAAAAAATGAAAATATTAAGGGATACAATAAACGTGTTTATTTTGCTATGATGGTAGGAAACCTTCGTGCGCGACTCCGACTCGCACTTGACCGGTTTTTAAATACTATATTTCAGTGAAACATACTATTACAAGCGGCCAAGTGCTAGTCGGACTCGCGCACGAAGGGTTTCGTACCATCCTTATTCAAGTTTCTACCTGTTTATTAAGATCGAGTAAAATTTGTTTAAAAATTACGTTTGTTGTATGGGGCCCTTTAAAATTAAATATTAATTTTGAAAGGTAATATCCAACTAAAATTATGTGAAAATTTTAAGCGTCTACCTGTTACTGTTATTAATATTGAGCAAAAAATACGAAAAAGACACGTTTATTGAATGGGGACGTTTATGGACATGTTTATTGAATAGAGTAGAAGTAGGAGGAATTTCTAAAAAAATCACAAATAATCTCAGTAGCCGCTCGCAATTTTGGTGGTTTGTTAATTTTCGTACCTAGGTCCTAGTTCGTTCGCACGTAAAGCTGTTGTCCAGCTACCGCAAGGTGCAGTAGCACCGTTGTCCCCTGTGAATTTCTTTTGCCAGATCTTCTAATGAGTTGCTGCGTTTTTTCATAATAATCAAACGTTTTGTTTATTATAATTAATTATATTAAAATAATTAAAAATTGTCGCTTTAAAAAACTTCTAAGAAATATAGATAACACGTTACTAATTTTCGAAGTTTGCAAACGGGGACCACCACTCATCTCGTTAACTAGAACTGCAATTAACTGGAGTGTTTACGTTCGATACACTCTGTATACTAAGGATGCGATCTTTGTATTCTTTTTTAGTTATATATATGGAAAACGTTGTATTCTAAGTTTTTTAAAACGTTCTGTATCTGTTCAATTTAGAGGCTACAAACTGATATCTACACACGTGTTAAACTTATAACAGGGGAGCTGCTTACGTCGGGGTAAATACTTAAAATAAATACATGGGACACAATAAAAGTATTGCACTTCTAGCTAATCGGAACTATTTGAATTTCGAATGTTATATTTAAAACGTTGCAACCTTCTTAGTAATAAAAAAAAACAACTGGCGGGAAATGATTTGTCAATGGATTTTTATTAGACATCAAAATTCTACGTCCGCAACGAAAATGAAATTAAGTCGAAAAGATTTTAGAGCGATGATTTTAAAAGTTTTCTTTCTCTGCAAGACTGTGCCGCTCGTCTTCAAAATGCTTTTGGGAGAGAAGCACCTTGTTTGAGCACCGTGAGGCGGTGGTTTGCTGAATTTGAGAGAGGTCGAGTTTCTTTACATGACGAATTTAGAAGGGCGGACTGCCATCAACGAAAATAATGTGGTTACTGTTAAGCGGATAATTGAAGAAAACCCCCGGATTACCTATGAGACAATTCGAGGACTATTGGGGATTGGTATGAGCCAAATTCAGAAAATTTTACACGAAGAATTGAAAGTTCTAAAACTTTGTTGTCGTTGGATACCTCATGAACTGACAGCGGAGCAGAAGCTGACTCGCATGGAATGGTGCTCACAGATGTTAATGAAGTTTGACCACGGACATTCTAATGCTGTTTATGACATTGTCACAGGAGACGAGACGTGGATTTATTGTTTTGAACCCGAAAAAAAACAGCAATCCTGTGAATGGGTGTTTGAAAATGAAAATAGGCCAACAAAAGTAAGACTGGCGAGAAACGATGGTAAAAAAATGATCGCGTTTTTTTACTCAGCTACGCGTCCCATCTGTACAATTCCACTTGAAGATCAAAAGGGTGTTAATGCCGAGTGGTATTCTACCATTTGTTTACCCAGGGTGTTAGAAATAGTTCGCGAAAGACAACTCAAAGGCCGCATTCTCCTACACCATGATAACACGCCCAACAAAAAAAGTCATTTTTAGCTCCCAAAAAAGTACATCTCGTCACTCATCCTGCGCATAGCCCCGACCTAGCACCCTGTGATTTCTGTATTTTCCACAAAATCAAAGTTTTGATGAGAGGTTTTACTTTTACCAACTCCGAAGAGGCAGTGATAGCGTTCAATCAGCACGTAGAAAACATGTCTTCAGATCTGTGGTCCTCCTGTTTTAAAAAATGGTTCAATCACATGAAAAAACGTTTAAAATATAAAGGAGATTATTTTGAAAAGCAATAAACATAATATTTTAATTTAACATATTATTTTTTTAAGTTACGCAAAACTTATAGTGTGACCAACGTATAATATTTCCTTCTATCGTGCCGAAAAAAGCCTTCATAAAATAATCTATCGCACAGTGATACCACTTAAATGTTTTGATTAAAAATAATTAGCTAGCGCTCGGAACTTGAATTTAATTAGGTATATAAACTTTATTTTTTATTTTTCTCAACATCTCCTAATAATCTTTAAATATGCAAGTCGAATCTCATATACCTTCTTGTATGCAATTTCTTAAGCAGTTCTAGAGTTTTCGATTCACGTACCTTTAATGGCTAGATTAAAACCGTTTGGAATTAAACTAACCACTTTTTTTACTTTTCGGTTTGGAGGGTAAACTAGCCCGTAGTAGGCGAACTGCATGTGCCATTACATTCCCGCGATGTAGTATTATCATCTTTGGTATCTAAAGTGATGGTTACATCTTTCTATCACGAAAGTCGTCGGCTTATTAACTATTTCTTCGTTTGGAAGGTAACTATCGATAGTATTTTACACTATTTATCGTCGGCACTTGGTGAAACTCCATTTGTAGTTTTGTTAATACACTTGTACTATTTCACAAATTACTTTAAAATTTAATTAATATCACCAACCGGTTTCGCCTTTTACGGCATCTTCAGGGCTATGAGACTTTTCTCATAAAATCATTGATAAAAGTCTCATAGCCCTGAAGATGCCGTAAAAGGCGAAACCGGTTGGTGATATTAATTAATTTTTAAAGTAATTTGTGAAACAGTACAAGTGTATCAACAAAACTAACTATCGATAGTGTACTTTACGATAATTATAATACATTTTTAGATTTTATATTCTAATTAAGGAAGAAATTTCAAATTTGATTAATCTTCATTTTCGATCAAGTTAAACTATAATAATATTAATAATCCGATCATATATTAATATTGTAAGAATACGGGTTATGTTAATCTGATGGTTCAGCAGTACTGAAAACGTGGATAATCGTTTTTAAAATATTTATGAAACGTAATGAAAATATTCAAAATAATGGAAGTACTTTTATTATTTACTACTTATAACATTTAATAAAAATTAGTTTAGTAAATTTAAACAAGATTTAAGATGAACTTAACTTGCCTTTTTATCGTATATCTAAATGGATCTAAAGATTAAGGTCGTTGAATTTGGGAATGCGCATGAGTGATCTAGTGGTAAACTGCTGCATGCAGATGAACTCTGAGGTTCTACTCAATCTAAGCTGTAAATACTGGTGTCATTAATGAATGATGATTGTCAGAATATGGGCTTACAACAAGTTATAGTATTTGGAAGGAACGTAAGCAAAACAGAGAAAAGAGATGCGGTCGATGATGTAGTGTTGGAACAAGTGCATGAGTTAGTATATTTTAGATGTGCTTTTAACAGGGATGAGAGATACAACGTTGGTATCAAAAAAAGAATGTGCAGGAAACAGAGTGAATGGAGCGGTAGAGAAAAGTACAGTTTTAAGTCAGGTTGCCTGTCTTGCTCCGCTTAAATATGTGCTTATCTTGAATCTTATTGCACGGATGTGACAATTGAGTATGTAAGAAAGGACATGAAAGTAGAAGCAACACTATGAGAGACCATAAGATCGCTATATAACATATGTGACGTAAAACTCGCTGACCGGGTTCGTTATATCGAAGTCAGGGAGAGGTTAGGCATCAGAAAAAGCGTGGGTATAAAAATGAGAACGGACATGCTCCGATGGTTCCGATCTGTAGAAAGGATGGTAGATGAAATGTTAACAAAAAAGATGTGCAATAGAAAGTGGAAAGATGTAGATATTGTTGAAAACCAAGACAACAGAGGGAAGAAAATACAAGGAAACCATGATCAGATTGATCTGATCTGTCCGAAGTTGGTTTAGAGTCTTCGAAACCGGCGTGTTTGTATGAAGAGATTCATGAATGTGCAGGTAGCAAGGCAAATCTGCAAGGATAGTGGCATATGGTACACGGTTCTGTCTGTCTACACCGTAAGGGACCTGGCGTGAATATGTATAAATAATTTAATCTATTAATAGATATAGATACTTAGTGCATAGAATTTATATTTTTATAATATTTTTATTAAGTATGTGTTACAAGTTATGTAATAACAAAGTCTCGTAATTTCGAAACCTGGTAAAATTGGCAGTCTGGGCTGACCCTCGAAGGGACCTCGCTGCTGTCATCACCCCTCGTGCAAGTCTCCCCAGCACTATTGCACCATGAGGTAGATCCATCGCCTGTTTAGTCCACATTGTTAACATTCGTAGAGCATGATTTGTAAAAACCCTCATTCCCTCAAACAAAAATGAATGCATTCATTCAATTCGCTTAACATTGTAGGTAATTATAGGCGTTACAATATGTTTACTTAATTAATGCTAAGGCTGCCTTCCCACTGGTATTGTGTGCGCGATAAGCCTAAATATAAATACAGGGATAAACATAAACATGAATGATGAAAAAACCGTAAAATATTAAAATGCTCTTTTTAAAAAAGTCCGTATCCCTAATAAAATTAGGTAATTATGTTAAAAATATTAACGCTTTAGACTAATGATTATAGTCTCTTGAGTGTTAATATACTTAGACTAGATTTCAAAAACACTCAGCTCTATGATTCAATTAGACGCTCGCCAGTATGAAAGCGGCCTTTGATTTTAGAATAACTGCTGTTCTTGCATTCATCTATGATCTATTTTGAATAACTATTTAAACTATAACTCAATATAATATGAAACACATAAATCGCAGCTATTAGTTAACATTCATATAAGAATACTTATGTCTTTTAAAACTATTGAAAAATCATGTTTTTAAAATAATGAATAACGTGTTTTCGTTTTCGTAATTAAAATTTAATTATTGATATAAAATGGAGCTACTGTTATACAAATAAATGTTGCATAACCTGCTTTTTTATTCACGCTTATTAGTTATTTTTGTATGTAGACTGCTAATTTTAAAGAACATGTACAATTGATCGCTCCGTTGGTCGAGTGGTTAGCGACCCTAGCTACGCAATCGACGGGGCTCGGATTCGATCCCCGACGGGGACAAGCATTTGTGTGATGAGCATAAATGCTTGTATTTCCGGGTTTGGGTGTTTATTAAATATATTCTAGTATTTATATATGTATTTCTATGTATTAGTGTCGTTGACTAACACCTATAACACAAGCAAATAATTTGTTTCCTTTGGGGTTAGATCACTAAGCGTAATTTGTCCCGTGAATATTTATTTATTATTATTTATTTATTATTTAATTGCACCATACGAACGCGTAGTTGTCGAAGGTATTAGTGGTAACCTACATACTACGCACATAATGTGGGATTTTGGGAGATTGCACTAAGCCTGACTATTTACTGATAACGAAGACTAGAAAATAGGTAATAATTTTATAAAGAAAAATATTTCACTGAGTATTTTGCCAAACGACTTCATCTTTAAAACTGGACTGGTCATAACATAGCCTGGAAAACCTAGGATATGTTATGCCTTATATTAGGTGTTTTGATAGCTATAGAAAAATGTGCAATTAAGCTAGTCTAACGGCGAAGCGTCTAGGGTCTGAAACAAATGTATGGGAAAGTACTAAACATGCCACGCGGCGTGGCGACCGGCGGGGGGGTGACCGACGAATTTTCGCCGCCGCCGGTTCTCGGGGCCGGGCGGTAAGAAATTCTAAGTGATAAAGTTCTATAAAGTCCCGCCCGTTTATATCACCGCCCTTCACTAGCGTCAGTAATTGTTTCTACCACGTTCCAGTTTTAAGGAGAAGATATTTGGTAAATTAATGTGTGTGATTTTACATGTTCGTCACATGGATTGTATTTCCATATTTGAGGTCTAAAGGCTATATGCTATTCCAGGTTATCGTCTGCCTGTGTGCCAAATTTCATCTAAATCCGTTCAGTAGTTTGTGTGTGAATAAGTAACAAACATTCATCCATCCAAGCATCCAAACTTTCGCATTTATAATATTAATATAGACTAGCTGTACCCTGCAGCCCACTGCATTATACAAGATTTCGGTGAATCCCACGGGAACAACAAAAAGTACCCTATGTGCTATCCAAGTTATCATTCATATGTGTGCCAAATTTCATATAAATCGTTACTTCCGATTTTGCGTGAAACAGTAACAAACGTCTATCTATCCATCCAAACATACTTTCGAATTTATGATACTAGTCCCTATTGAAAAAAACTCATAAATACTCAAAGGATATGTGAAATAATGGACAAATGCACATATAGAAACTCATAGATTATATGAGATCTTATAGGTGTATTTGTCATTCTTATAAGACTTTTTCAGTAGGGGTAGGATACTATGGATGAAAATTATTTAAACAGGAAACCGACTTGCGATTTCCTGTATCTCTGGAACCTGGATTAGATCAATTTGACCAAGTGGGAAGTATAACTCCCCACTCCCCAAATAAAAGAAATCTTTTCTGAAATCATATCTTATACATAATTTTTTTATAGATTATCCATAGGTACTATACAAATATTGTAGATGCGAAATTCTGTTTGGCACTATATGAATATTATAAGTTCGAAATCGTCAGTTCGCGGCTAAACCGCTTAAATTTTTGCGTGTAATTTTGGTAAAATATGGAGATAGTTGAAGATCTGGAGTCAAACATATGCTATTTTTTAATTTTAAGATGCTGGAATATGGGATGAAAGTTTGTACGAAAAACTATATCAACTACAATTAATTAAGTAGTGGGCGTGGTTACGCGGGTTAGCTAGTTTAATTAGATCCATTCTAAGAATAAATTCAAAATTATTCTAGCGGCATTTTGCAAACTTTACCTGTACTAATGTTGTTATAAACTGCACAAATCGATGTGAAACGTGTATATAAATAGTTTACAGTATTGCAACGAAGCCTTTGTTCTCTCCCAACGGAAATGAGTACTGCAAAATAATACTAAGCACCATTCCAAGAAACCCGTGAAAGAATGTTTATTCAGTTGCAAATTCCTGTGTGTGAATTAAATGCTGATTAAAGTGTTCTTATCAAAATACTAGGCGTCCACCATAAGTTGTCCGACCGTGTAATTTAAACACTGTAACTTCAGTTCTATTTCGGATGTATGAACTATTCTATATTATTTTTAAATTTATAATGTTATGTCTTTTATGCTTTATTTTGTTACGTTAGAGAGACAATATCTCTTTACAATGTAGTGCCAAAGTATTGTGATATATTAAAAGTCGTGTTTGAATATGGGAACTCGTTCTAGAAGTGTGTTTTTACAGAAAGGAATAATATTTAGTAAATTCTTATGCGTAATAATCTACTGCATAATATTTTTTACTAACGTAAGTATCTTACTATTTTTAATAGAAAAATATGTACATAGTCTAGAGTGTCAGATATGCCAAAAAATACCACAGGTTTCTCGAAAACAACAGTGTAGTCTGTTTTATTATTAAGAATGTGGCTTCTAAGAAAAATTGTTGTCTTGTAAGTAAAATTAATCTATCATTTTCGAACCAAAAAAATGTCATGAAAACACTAAAGCCTAAAATAAGCACCTCTGATTTAAAAAAAGTCTTAGACGCTGGTTAAGCTACGTCGTCAGCTAGTCCTGCTACAAACATTTAAATTTATATTTTTAAGTGCTTATTAATCACGCAAATGGGTATACGGCATTTTTTATATCATTAGAT
Source organism: Apodemia mormo (assembly GCA_036924255.1). Taxonomy (NCBI): domain Eukaryota; kingdom Metazoa; phylum Arthropoda; class Insecta; order Lepidoptera; family Riodinidae; genus Apodemia; species Apodemia mormo. Next base: position 13,400,217 of record JAUPFN010000004.1, on the reverse strand, counting down.
AGCAAACAGATGGCTCTCCTGGAAAGAGAAACCATCTCCTATAGATACCAAAGATTTTAATGGTACGTTGCTATCCATGTGGCAGGATAACAATGCTATATAATAATGTACAAGTCTCCGGCTACTTTATTCTCTAAACTGGGATGCCATAACGGCAAGCATTGACGCCATTACGGCAGGAAGGCTATGGTACCCATATATCCGGGCGAGATTTTGCAGAACTCTACCACCTAGTGAATTGGATGAAATTAGTCACATGCAAACTGTATTAACGGTTAGGATAGTTTATATTCCGAAATAATGCATTGTCTCAGCAGGATTCACAAAAAAAAATCACACGAAGGCGGAGAAGGATAATAATTTAAGTGTTTTAGACTTCTAGGTTTGTAATTCTGGTGTGGGACGCTATTTTGTAGCTGTTTATTCCATGTCGATTCGGGCCACTTAAGGAATAGATCACCTACCTTACTGCTAGCCGTGGTAGACCTCTTGACGTCTCGCCCGGGTTTAGTGCCACCGCCTTACCTACCTACTGATTCCTGTCACAATAGCGTATAAGCCCCGTTTTCACTTTGATTAGTGCGAGTGCAAGTGCAAGTACCTGCATAGTGCAAGTGCAAGCATAGCAAGCAAATCAAAGTGAAAACGGGGCTTAAGGCTACCACGCATATGGCATGCGTGGAATGCTACGCATGTGCATTCTATATCTACCACGCGGATAGTAATATAATTTACATATTTGGCGTCTATAGGCGATGGTTACCTTTTTCCATCACCAGAACTATCTGTTTTCTATCCTTCTATCTATATTGTTTTCTATCCTATGACATAAAAAAATGTTTTATATTTTTAATTTAAACATAAAGCCTTTAACAACCCGGTGTTTTGATATGCAACAATTTTTTTATTTATTTATGATCTTTTAATTTTTAAGTAACGATAAAAAACAGTACTTATCAAAAGTTTTTTTATATCATAAGATAGCAATCAAGCAGGGGGCTTCCCTGATGAAAAGCTACAACCTTCACCTATAAACACCAAAGATGTTAATGGTGAGTTGCTATTCTTGTGGCAGAGTCCTTATGCCCCTAGCAGTGACAAGCACTGACACTAAAGCGGCGAGAATAGGTAAGGCGGTGGTACCAGACCCGTGGGAGACAGTGCAGAACTCTACCACCTAGTAGCCACGATTTTAGTGACTCGCAAAGCCAATCGTTCGCTTCTTACGAACTGCCTGGTAGAACGGCAGATGGTGTATTCTTTAAATATATTTTACTAATGGCGATTCAGTGCACTTCTCTGTGCTAATCTAATGAATCTATAAGTTTTTAAAGTATTTAACATACGACCATGGCCTAAGATCTAAATATTTTTAGGTCATTGTCCTATATCATGTGTCCCATTTTGGTATGTAAGTAAGCCGATGTGAATGTAGCCTCATTATCCCTGGCACGTCGAAAACAAAGCTCCATTAATATCTTTAATGTATATAGGCACAAAATATAGTGTTTCGTCAATATATAGTTTTAGTTTGGGCCGATATCCGATTTACGATATTGTAACGATATATAGTTTCAATATCTATATACGTTTTGTATCGCCTACTCCTACAATATATAGTGATAACTACAGAAAAAACAAACTGCGTTCGTGTCACGTCGGTCACGTTTAATTTCACAACCACAATCTAAGCAACGCCTATTCCATAGTTTCTGATAAGTGTGTACAACGATAGCGAAATGACTTATAATAAATCTATTAATCTCTCCGATTATTTTAAGGCTCATGTGTATATAGCATGTAATTATATCAAAAAGCCAATGGCATGTGTACGATTTCGTTGCATGATGATTGTTATTAATACTCTGTGTGTAGATTTATCGTATGATTATATGTTTATTATAAGCACAAACGACATATACTATAAAAATATATATTCACACCAAATTTTTTGCGACTGGGAGCAGGGAACCGAGTGCGACAGCATTCTTGGCCGACTTCCTTTATTTCCTCCAGTCAAAGCACTCTTTGTACAAATAAAAAAAAATTCAACACTATGTTGAAACCAGCAAACTTCATCCTTCGGGTTATTATCACTAGATCAACCTGGCTAATTTCTCTTTGATATAAACTAAACCGATTAATGCCGATAAGTCACTAGTCGATAACATCATATTTAATGTTATTATTTTGCGGAAATAGATAGATAAATTTTCACCCATCAAAATAATTAATCTTAAATGATGTCTTCTATATATCTATATATATAAAAATCAATTGTTCGTTAGTCTCGCTAAAACTCGAGAACGGTTGAACCGATTTGGCTAATTATGGTTTTGAATTAATTGTTGAAGTTCAGGGAAGGTTTAAAAGGTGAGAATAAATAGAAAAAAATATAAGAGTAGTTAAAAATGCAGAACAACGTTTGCCGGGTCAGCTAGTTTCGAAATTAATATGGCCACACGAAATGCCGGACAAAAAATGGCTATAAACACAGACGCACTACGAGGTTACTCCCGCTTACTTGACGGAGTGATGTATAGTTTGAAGTATTCGCTGATTTTTAGAGGACTTGAAGGTTAAATATAAGAATTATGCAATACAATATTTTCATTTTTATAAAAAGAAACATTTCATTATTAAACGAAAACGGAACTTGATGTAAGTCCGTTTTTGTGTGCTATGCATGCATGCATATGCTCGGGGATGTGATTTTGTTCTGACATTTAAAATGAAATTAAATGTCGGAACAAAATTACATCCCCGACTACATAACAGCTACGAGTATCGATCTATGTTTTCTATACTTATAATCTAATTAAGAGGTAAAGTTTGTTTGTTTTTAATTAAATATTTCTGAACAATTTTTACACTAGTTGTTCTAACCCCAAAGTAAGCAAATTATTTGCTTGTAATATGGGTGTTAGTCAACGATATTAATGTATAGAAATACGTATATAAATACTCAAATATATTTAATAAACACCCAAACCCAGAAATACATACATCTATACATATATATCACATAAATGCCTTTCCCTGACGGGAATCGAACCCGAGCCGCATTGATCGCGTAGTTAGGGTCGGTAACCACTCGACAAACGGAGCGGTCGAATTGGTAATTAGTATTCGTATATTAAAACCTATTGTGCCGATTTTTAAACATTCTTTCACTAAAATAAGACTATTATCATTGTAACACATTTTACACCAAATTTTTACCCACCTTGGTAAAAAGAGATATATAGGTGAACAGTTAATAATTTAATAAAGTTGAAAAGTGAGCCCAAAGAATAGTAATTCCGATCCTCTGATCACCTCAAAGTCGATGGCGATTACATCTCCGTGTCAAAACAAAACCATCCGGTGATGTCTTTTGAAAAAATATTATAATATGATATTCAAAATTTTATTTCAACATAAAATTGCAGTTATTTGGAAATAAACTGAAACTTGCATTGCGTTTATTTTATAAGAAAACCTTAAGAACAGTAATTATGTGCTGCACATTACGAACAGCGTAAAGCAACTACAGGTAGTAAAATTGCTGTATCCCGACATTAGACGTAATAAAATGTGTCATGTGTGTGTTCTGTTTTCATTTTAAAATTGGACTCAAACAGTTTGTGCATAAGCCACTATTAATTATTAATCTATACACCTAAAGATTTATGTACAGGAGAATTATTATATATGACTAACTACCATGACACAAATTATTGATACCTTCCACAAAAACAAATTCTCCAAACATTTTGTTGCACGGTGGAAGTAACGGTTGTGGCCACTGTACCATTTGTGACCATTTAATGTCAAATTATCAAAATAATTCTATATGTATACAACATACTTCTAAATTTGATTCACTTAAGCGAGAAAGTTTAAATCTATATTAATATTGTAAATGCGAAAGTTTGGATGTGTGGATGGATGTTTGGATGGATGTTTGTTACTCAATCACGCAAAAACTACCGAACGGATTTAAATGAAATTTGGCACACAGATAGATGATGACCTGGAATAGCACATAGGCTACATTTTATCCCGGAAAAACTAGGTGATTCCGCGGGATTCACCAAAAACTTATAATGAAGCGGGCTGCACGCTGCAGCTAGTATTTAATAAAAACATTATTTAACATCTTTCTTGTACATTGATTCAAATTTTAACTGGCCAAAAAGAGTACGCGTAGAGTACGTAAGATGGCCAAAAGCCGGTACTTCTCCTATAACATAATTTCCATAAAACAGGAGATATAATAAAAACTTATTAATGTGACAAAAAAACTCAATACCGTGGCATTTCGTCGTAATAAGACTTTTTTTACAGCAAATTTGATATTTCCGTGTTGCCCTAAAAATGCTAATGTTTGCTTAGGTGACAGCAAGTAATCTTGGTTCACCGCAGTTAACGCTGCAAGCGCAAGGGACGGTAGGGCTGATTACCGCTCCAGTGCAAGGGTCCGTTCTACCTCTACAACCTCAAACGACGCTCGTGACGCATATGAAAAATGAAGAAGAAAAAGCTCAACAAATGCCAACACAGGTAAAATATTTTGTATTGTTGGGCTCAGTTTTTCCTAAACCAACAGTAAATTCAGGAAAAACTGATGTTACTTGAAACTTAGATACGTTTGCACCAAAATATTCAAATACATTTTAAATTAATTTAATCATACTTAAAGTCGTTTTAAAAGTTATTGAACAGTGTGTTGCAACCGGATCTAAGTGTTAAAAATGTTAAAATGGCTTTCAAAACATTGGATTCTAGAGCAGGCGTATTCAACCCTTTGGTTTCACAGGCACACTTTTCATTTTATTAAAGTTTCACGGCATACCAGTATAAAGTAGCTATGTAACCAAGTGTGCTGTAGCTGTTTTCGGCGACTTCGTTCACGTGACTCAAAAACATTACTTCCTTTTGCTTATTTGGGTAAAATAGTAGTATAAGTTGGAGCTTATGTTACTCTAGAATAATATAGCGTTGCACGCGTGAAAGAATTTTTAAAATCGGATGAGTATTTTTTATTGTACCTATCCAGTGCTAACAAACAAATCTTGCCGCACTATATTATTAGTGGAGAGTAACTTATACATGTGTACATACGTGTATCCTATTTAATTATAATGAAAAAAAAATTGAAATCCAAACTTTGGTGAAAGAATTCGGCTTCGGCGGATAAAAGGCTTCGGTACAGAGGTTTAAGGCTCTGGATTCGCATCTCTAGACAATCAATTATTCTAAATATATTTTTTTCTTAGTTACTCTGACAAACGTGACTTTTTGAGATTAGATATGTGTCCGATTAAGGTTCTCTTGCACCTACTCCTTTTTAAATGTATTTTATCATTCTAAACGTCATGTAAAGTATCCAATGAGTTTGGTGCAAGCGGGCCTTAGTGATAAGTTGTCAGCCTATCCGCACTATGGGATTTAATACCGTTGGACATATGTGGGTCCACTAATTGCACCTCTGTTAATTTCGAGATAGGGGCGTGACGTTATTTATTTTAAATTAACAAATTACTCGAATTAAATTAACATAAAAATAGGTGGTTAAGGTATGATATAGGTGTTTTTCACATACCCATATCTTGGGAACCGAGCTTTTCTTGGACCTGGAACCTTGATAAATCGATTCCTTGACCCGAAACACCCCTAATTTGTAACTTTCATGAAAATCATTGGAGCCGATTCCGAGGTTCCAATTATATATATATATATATATATATATATATATATATATATATATATATATATATATATATATATATATATATATATATATATATATATATATATATATATATATATATACAAGAATTGCTCGTTTAAAGGTATTAGATAAACTAATAGGAGAAATCTACTGAAATATTTTAAAGACTACCTAAATCCCACAACCTGGAATATTTTGGATAATCCATCGAGAATAATGAATTTTTTTGGGATAAAAAGTAATCCGAGTCGTAATTTGTGTGTTAATTTTCATTCAAATCGATCTTAAGACTCGCGCAGTTTAATAACGAGCACCAAAAAAAAAATTAACATACAAATTTTCATATTTAAGCCTTAAGCTCTAAGTGAAAAACATCAATAAAGGTAAATTCTCAGCAGACGCAAGTGGTGCAACAAATAGCGCCCCAACAAGTTGCCGAAGCTAGTACCGACTCAGTGTCTACGGTAACTTCAGTAACGAGCACCGCAGTGGTTACCACCGGTTCAAGCCCTGCAGCAATCACCGTCACCACTTCGGCCGGTCCAGAAACCGTCACTGCGACCACTACTACTTGTAAGTTATTTTGTTCAATTCACAACACAGACCACATGAATACCAATAGACACGACATTGGGAAGCAAACGTGCTACCATGCTCCGATCACTGTCAAAAAAGTCATGCATTTGTAGATATATCGTGAAAAAGTAGAAATATACCATGTTGTACGATTTTATCGTACCGAATGAGATGACATGGTTTAAAAATTACCCTTGAAGTAATTTTATTTCATCGGTAAGTTTTATAACTCTGTATTTCTGTGTGTAATTGTAAGCTACACAGTTTGTGTAAAAAATGTCTTGAAAGGCGTATCCATTTAATCCGTGAATTTATAGGTGAACGTTTAGCGTCCTTACTATTCTTGCTGCAATAGCGTCAGTGCTTCTCACTATTGTGTTCCGGTTTGAGCTGGTAAACTTATGCATGTGGTATTAAAATATAATGATTTAAAACGCATGTATTACGGCAGAAAATACATATAAAATGTAAAAAAATAAAGAAAAAAAGTATCTTCACGCCCATATCCCCGAAGAGATAGGCAGAGGTGCAACAAGTGCACCCACGATTAGCCGAAGGTACTTGGTACCACAAATGTGATAGGTGGCAAGCCTATCGCCAACTGGGCACTTTCCAATCCCGGGCAACTTTGTGTTTCTAAGAAAACTGAAAAAGCACTTTTTATGTGCCCGACCCGGAAATCGAAACCGGAACCTCATGTGGTTAACGCCAACACTGGACGTCTAGACCACAAAGATAATATAAATATAAACTAAAATATATTTTATACATAGATAAATTAAAATTAGAAATGAGTTTTTTTTATTTTTCTGTTTTTCTGTATTATTTTGTAAGAAATAAAAGGCTTTTTTATTTTTATTATTTTATTTATTATTAAACCTTGCCACACGGATAGCAACGCACCATTGACATTTTTGTTATCTATAGGCGATTGTTGTCACCTTCCGTCAGGAGAGCTATCTGCATGTTTGCTATATTCATTAGATGTGAAGTCTGAATATGCTTAACGACTCAGTCTCCTAGTTATTTCCTCTACTGGACCTGTATAGGTAAAATGTGAACGTCACGAAGATAAAAGTTGAGTTACCACTGCACTACTTACTTTGAAAAAAGTATTACGCTAGGCATCTTGTGTAGATGGTAGATTTACCACCATTCGCCAGTTGTCGGTTTGGGTGATGGGTGGTGCCCTAGTAATGACTACTGCGTGTTTTTTGTGATAACTGTGAGTAATAAATATGTAAAATCAATAAATGTTTACGTCGGTTCCCGTGCGGGATATATAAAGTCAACCCAACTGAGATAGGCTCACAATTAAGTGTTAATGGCACCATCCTGGCAAATGGATGATGTTCTTCATTGCCGCATTTGGCGACTTTAACGACTGCTACTTCCAATTTACAATAACCGGCGCCAATAGTTTTATGTGATCATTAAAAAAAGAGAAATGTACACTATCACCAGACACTGGGCACCTACTAAGATTTTTGAAAATAGAAAACCCGATAACTTCGCTTAAACCGGACCATCGAACCTAGGACCTTTTTTTATCATCGATAGGGAAGCGCTTGACCACGATCTCGTCTGATGGTAAGCTAAGATGCGGCTTAAGATGGAACGCGCTTCCCTAGAAGGTACCTGTTCACTCTTCTCTTAAAGAACCCCAGGTTGTATACCCGTCGGGGAACAGACTCAAGAAGCATATTCCAGTCCCTTGCGGTTCGGATCAACCTTGTTCGGATCAACCTTGTTCGGAACCCGGGACCCATGCTAACCTTAAAAATGTAGTGGCTGTTATAGTAGGTATAACATGATCCATATCGTTTAATTCTTTTGTGCTGATTTCAGCTTCGAGTCAAAATGTGGAGTCGACAAAGAGTAGTCCAGCAAAATCTGAAGCGTTGAGTGCGCCCTCGACGGAAACAGTTTCTGTTTCCACGGCCTCACAATCGGTTCCATCACCAGTGCCAAGCAGCGCACAGCAAATCACCCCCGTTGCACCACAGGTAAAACACTTAATACTAGAAACTTTAACAGAAGTTAATGTGCATACAAGTAATATTCGAGCATAGCACACATAGACACCTCTCACAAACGCGATATATCGGACTGGTGCGGAACAAACTGTCCTGAACCATTCCGAGATATAGTAAATTTAAATATTTGTAAATTACATGCATCATTTCAATAATCACTTCCTTACAAACCAAAAAAAGCATATCACTTAGGGCCTAAGGCGGCATGAAGTACAAATCCGCCACTCTGTGCCCATATATTAAAACTGTCTAGTATTGGGAATCTCTGAACAAGGCCAAGACAGATATACGGATACGGCGAAATGATTAAAATTCTTGTTGACTTTTTTTTATAGAAGAGGGGACAAACGGACAGGAGGCTCACCTGATGGTGAGTTATTACCGCCGCCCATAGACAACTACACTGCCAGAGGTCTTGTAATTGCGTTGCCGGCCTTTTAAGAATGAGTAAGCTCTTTTCTTGAAGATCCCTAAGTATCGGTTTGGCAAAATTTCTGCCGATAGCTGGTTCCACATAGGAGTAGTGCGGGGCAAAAAGTGCCTCGAGAATCGTACGGTTGTGGATTTCCAGACAATGAGATGGTGAGGATGAAGCTTCGAATTTTGCCGCAATGTTTGATGGTGAAATTCGGCGACAGGAATTAATCGAAACAGTTCATCGGAACGTGCCCCACGATAGAGCCGATATAAGATGCAGAGTTATGCCACATCTCTATGTAACGCCAAAGAATCAAGCCGATGTGAAATAGTCTCGTCATCGACGATTCGAGCCGCTCTACGTAGAATGCGATCAACTACTATATCCTAACAAATATACTGTGTAAGATAAATCCTAACTACAGTTATAGTTAATGTCCGGTCATCATTATGTAAAAGTAATGTTTTGCAGGTGGTGACCACAGTAGCATCTTCGACGTCGCTGTCATCGACCATGACAACCGCCATCACCACGCCGATGTCTTCCGGTGGGACAACAGCTCTCTTCAAAAACAGTCAATGTGTACCGAGACATCAACAAGCAGCTCATGGTAGGACCATAACTTTAATTAATGGTGTGACTGATATTAGTATTTGTTAAGTTATTAGTAATATTGAAAGGATTCGTGGATTATAGTCCAGTAAAAAGTTTAATGAAACCATGATCAACCAGTTTTGGCGCAATGAGTAAAAATGTGTTCATTAATACTTAAATAATGATATTATGAAATAAATTTTGATTTAAAATTAGGGGAAAGGTATGAAAAAAAAATAAAAAAAGGGTTGAAAAATGCCTTTTTTTAAATAACTTAATAACGGTAGGAAATACAAAAAAAGTATCAAGTAAAAGTTGTAGAGAAAAAAATTCTACACAAAAAGTTCCTCTTCATTTTTTTGTTATCTGCTTTAGTTTAGCTACAAAAAATAAAAATTAAATTTGTAGTAAAATATGTAAAAATATATAAATATGGGAATACATGTGTAGTAGTGTTAGTACATATTTATGTGATGCGCGCGCTGCATGGTACAGGGCCGTAATAATTCTGGTAAGGTTTTATAATTAATTACAAAGCAAAATTTACAACTTTTACTTGAAACTTTTTTTGTGTTTCCTACCGTTATTAAGTTATTTAAAAAAAGGCATTTTCAACCCTTTTTTTATTTTTTTTTCATACCTTTCCCCTAATTTTAAATCAAAATTTATTTCATAATATCATTATTTAAGTATTAATGAACACATTTTTACTCATTGCGCCAAAACTGGTTGATCATGGTTTCATTAAACTTTTTACTGGACTATTAGTAATCCGGCGAACTGTAATATGCTAATATTTCATATTCGCCTAATATCTATAACGGATATCCAAAATGAATAGGATAATATCATTCGGTATTCGGAATAGTTCGGATTCACTAGATTGGCGCCCGTCGGATTCGTGAAAGTATTAAAATATTTTCACGATACGCCGCGTCGTACGTACGAATGAGACGGACGTATTTCCTGCAGTATCAGATCTTATTAATGTTTTTTTTTTTGGTCCAAATTACAGTGAATTATTAGTTAATACTGATATATTAGTTAAGATATTTTCCTGCCATATCAGCATAAGATCTTATTTTTGTTACTTTAAACTCCAAATTACAGTGAAATATTAGTTAAGATATTTTCCTGCCGTATCAGTATCAGATCTTATTACTGTTACTTTAAGGGTCCAAATTACAGTGAAATATTAGTTAATACTGACATATTAGTTAATATATTATAATATTTCAAAGTGAATATATTAGTATCACCTAATCTTGAGAAATATCGGTATTAACCCATCTCTAACTTTAATATCAAAGGATATAAAGTGACTTTATTTATAAACTATCCATACTAATATTATAAATGTGAAAGTGTGTTTGTTTGTCCGTCTTTCACGGCAAAATGGAGCGAGGAATTGACATCATTTTCAAAGATAGGCGAAGGGATAGAGAGTGACATAGGCTTCTTTTTGTCTCGTTTTAACCCCCACTTACTTAAATTGAATTTAACGTGAGCGAAGCCGCGGGAAGTAAGCAAATTATTTGCTTGTTACACTAATTTATATATTAATAAGTGAAGAGAAAACTTTGGATCCCTTTTAAAAGCAATTTCGCCAACGGTGGAGTATGAAATTTAGCATAGTTCAAGTTTATATTGTGGAGGACTGCAAAAACTTAATATGTGTAAAAGTCCTAGTACACGCTATTTTTACCCTTATGACAGAAGGTCCATTATGGCATAGCTGCTTGGTTAACGGCGGCTATTGTTTATCAATACAGCAGCTATCTCTTTCTTTTATTTCTAGATTTTTCCAGTGTTTTCACTCTTCACTTTTCTTGATTATTCGCAACATTACCATCTACAAACTTTTAACATTTCAATTTTTATATGAATGTTGATATCCCCAGTCCCTGAGATAACTAATCTCATAACAGATGACTTGTTCCTAATGTGTATTTAGTTCTGTTACCAAATTAATACAATTTACAGATAAAGGCTTACCCAAGGCGATGGTGAAACCAAACATCCTCACTCACGTCATTGAAGGCTACGTAATACAGGAAGCGGGAGAACCATTTGCTGTACGTATTATGCTTTCATACTAGCTGGCCCGGAAATCTGAACCGCCTCATATTTTTTTTATTTATCCGGTGTTGGTTCGTGCTCCTTTGAGGAATAGGGCAATTGCCGTTCTGCCAGGCAGATCGTAAGAGGCGACTGGTTAGCTAGACGTGTCATTGCCATCGTGTCTACTAAGTGATAAGAGTTGCGCAACGTCTCGCCCAGGTATTTGGCACCAGCTCCTTATTTATTCATTCCGCAATAGCGTCAATGCTTGTTATTGTCGTGTCGGTTGACTTACGCATGTGACATTGCCATCCCGCCAAACGGATAGCAACGCAGCATGGTTTGGTTTCTGTTTTCATCAGGAGAGCCTCTGCTTGTTTGCTATCTGATATTTAAGAAAAATGTTGTGTTATTAACTGAGTTAGTTGCAACGATAACTGCCATAAAAATAAACCATTAGTAGTCAGAGGTTAACAGGAATTTAGTGAAAAACGAACATTTGTATGTTCGATTCTTTTGTAAGAATACGTACTAATTTTATAAATGCGAAAGTAACTCTGTCTGTCTGTCCCTTTTTCCCGTCTAAACCACTGAACCGATTTAGATCAAATTTGGTACAGTACCCGGCGATAAATATTGCACATCGAACTTTGGAAAGAGACAGTCGGATAATTTCGGCTGCGTAGAGCGTTATCTCAGTCCCACACTACCTATGTGACGTTTAGTCAGTCGTTGTTTAAGTACGATAGAGTGCGGTCGCGTCCCGATCAAAATAATTATTTAGAGTTGATAACACCCACAAATTTAAATAATTTAAAGTTGTAATATGGCATCTTTCGGAAAAAGAGGGAAACCTTTACGAGGTCAGTCACGTGAAATTATCTACAATGTTTATAAATACTTTGTAAGCGAAGCTGATAGATTTAAAAAAAAAGTAGATGAAAATGTAAGTTGTTATTTTAAGAAGATTCAAGAGCGAGTTGCAAATGCCACTGGAATTTCAAGAAGAACTTTGAACAATATATTAAACGAAGTCAGTACTGAAACACATTCGACTGGAATTAAGTTCAGCATTCCAAAAAAAGGGAGACCAAAAAAGCAATTTCGTTTGGATATGGACGATTTTGATTACGATGTTGTTCGAAGAATGGTGTATGATTTTCACTTACGATTTAATGAACTGCCAACAATAAAATCATTAAAAGCTAAATTATCTGAAGCTATTAATTACAATGGGTCTGAAAAAACGTTGAGAAAAATACTTCATGACATGGGATTTCAGTTCACTAAAATGGAAGATAATCGAAAAATTCTAATGGAAAAGCACGACGTTAGTCTCAAACGAATGGAATACCTTGATAAAATACGCAAATTTCGCGAAACAGGAAAAAATATCGTCTACATGGATGAGTCATATATACATGCATCCCACACTAAAGGGAAATCTTGGAGTGACGATAAGAAAAAAGGAGTAAAAAAGCCAATTTCAAAAGGTCAACGTTTGATAATAGTTCATGCGGGAAATGAAAAAGCTTTGTACCCGGTGCTTTTTTAACGTATAAATCCACGGACACTACAGGTGACTATCACAATGAAATGAATAACGATAACTATGAGAAATGGCTGGTTAACCAATTAATCCCAAATATACCCAGTGATTCTGTTCTAGTTATCGACAACGCACCCTATCACAACAAATATATTGAGAGACCCCCCAACTCAAACACCATTAAACGGGAAATGATCAACTGGTTAAACAGACACGAAATTCCAGTTGATCCAAAATTAACAAAAACCCAGATTTACGCTATTATATGTCAGCACAAGGAGAGGTATACAGAGTTTTCTGTGGACAAAATACTTGCCGAACATGGGCACACTGTGTTGCGATTGCCACCATATCATCCGGATTTTAATCCAATTGAAAATATATGGTCTCAACTGAAAGGCTATGTAGCCTCTAGAAATGTGGGTATGAACTTAACTACAGTAAAAACATTATTGACTGAAAAAGTAAACATGATCGGCGCTGAAGAGTGGAAAAAGGTTTGCGATCATGCAATCAAATGTGAGAATGAATATAGAAGCATTCAACACAGTTTAGACAATTACACTGATAGATTAGTAATAAATACGGCTGATAGTGACAGTGATATTGACCTCTTTGAGAGCACAGATAGTGAAATGGAAGTAATTGAGAATTAGAATTATTATTATTTTTATTGCAATGTCTCATTTTAGCAATAGGTATAATGGTGTTTATTATGTACACTAAAGCTGTAATGTTCCAAAATAATTAAATACGTAAATATAATGTGAACATGTTTTTTTAATTTATTTTACCCCAACCTAAAGCCATCACTTATAGAAAAATTAGTGTATTTTATACAAAGAATAAAAATATTAAAGAAGCAAATCATACTTGTTTTAACAGCTCCTAATAGGTACCGGACTGTTTGTATTTTGTGCGACAGAGATAACGCTCTACGAAGCTGAAATTAGCCGATTGTCTCTTTCCAAAGGTCGATGTGCAATATTTATCGCCGGGTACTGTACAAAGATAATTTGATACCCGAATCGGTATATCGTTATAATCGGTATAAATCGGGAATCGAACCCGGGACCTCATGTGGTCAACGCCAACGCTGGACCACTAGACCATAGAGGCGACAATAATAAATAAAAATAAAAGTAATAAATGTAAATTGTTTTTTTTAAATAATCTATTCTTTTCATCGTGTTTTGGGCGAGCATAAAAATTATCGTACACTAACTATAGCGTGCAGCCCGCTGTATTATAAATGTTTTTATCACGCGGGATCACCTAATTTTTCCGGGATAAAAAATAGCCTATGTGCTATTCCAGGTCATCATCTACCTGTGTGCCAAATTTCATTCAAATCCGTTTAATAGTTTTTGCGTGATTGAGTAACAAACATCCATCCATTGAAACATCTATCCATCTATCCATCTGACTGCCCTGTTGGTCGAGTAGTTAGCGAACCTGACCTGACGCAATCGACGGGGCTCGGGTTCGATCGCTGACGGGGACAAGCATTTGTGTGATGAGCATAAGTGTTTGTATTTCTGGGTTTGGGTGTTAATTATATATATTCAAGTATTTTTACATGTATTTCTATGTATTAGTATCGTTGACTAACACCCATAACACAAGCAAATAATTTGCTTACTTTGTTTTTATTTTTAATTAAATTTATTTTCCAAATACTTAGCCTAAAGTTTTTGCAGTTTTTTGTCTGCCAAACTGCTGACACAGACTTTTAGACAATTGCGCGAATGGTAAAGTATGAAATTTAGTACAGATAAATTTTTATATAGCGAAGGACTTCAGAAACCTAATCTTTTTAAAAAATGTGCATTAGAAATACATTAAATTAATATAAAACATTACACACACTACATTCATCTGAAATACATGATATTATACACACATGTCTAGCATTTTCTTTACAGCTAATATAAAGTCAATTGTCAATCTTAAGAGGTTTTAGTATTTATTATGGTCGAATTTCGGCCACATGCGATCGCTAGTTAATATAGATTATTAAATAGAGTGTACGATATTCGTATGAATAGACAATTAGTATGAATAAACATAAGTTCAAATCTGATACAGGCAAGGAACTTATATACGATAACTGGAATTACTACGAAGCAATATTTGAAAAACAAAAATGTACTTTATTTCGTTCAAAATAAAGTTGACATTTGTTTCTTACATAACAGAGGGGAAAAACGTTCTGAGCAAGACAACGACATGAGTGTATGTTGTCCCTTTCTTGCAATGTCCAGTGTAAATAAAACTTTCGGATGGTAGATTTTTATATATTCATTAATCGTTAAATCCCTTTTATTCGTACACGTCG
Organism: Apodemia mormo; assembly: GCA_036924255.1. NCBI lineage: Eukaryota > Metazoa > Arthropoda > Insecta > Lepidoptera > Riodinidae > Apodemia > Apodemia mormo. The sequence continues at coordinate 13,384,929 of JAUPFN010000004.1, read as the reverse complement.
ATAGATACATTAGCATAAAATGTATTGTAATTAACATACTGAGTTCTAAAATGTGCTTATTTTAATTATTACGTAATTAATTATGCAATGCAAAAACTGTTTCTCAAATTAGTAGAATTACTTAGTAGTAATTTGCAAACTACGCATGGCCACACTTATATATGGCGATTGGCGCCTTATTTAGTAGAAAGAGACATGTCGTGGTACTCTTCGGAACGATTTTGAAGCGCGTGTAAGCATTCCGGGTAGAATGTAACTTCCTTGGATACAGGTAAATCGACCGCTTCGAGAATGGGCTGCATCAGACAAAGAGCAAGATAAGGAGAACAAATTGCCCTCTGTCGACGAACCACCTCGTAAGTATTGTAGTTACATTAGTTTTATTCCTTACTTGCTGTTGCCTGCGACTTCGTCCGCGCGGATATCGTTTACTCCGCACTGCTCCTCCCCCCGTAGGTGATAGCGTGAAATATGTAGGTAGCCTATATGTTGACCCTACCTGTTAGTAATATTCATGCAAAATTTGAAGAAATCCATGCAGTACTTTTTGAGTTTACCCCGGACATACATACAGACAAACAGACAAAAATTCTAAAAACTATATTTTTGGCTTCGATATCGATTGTAGATCACGCCCCAAGTATTTATTTAAAAAAAAAATATTCAATGTACAGTTTTGACTTTCCTACGATTTAATTACTCATTAGTGATACTACTCATCACTTTATTAGTGATAAGACCGCCTTTGTGTATCTTACTTGTATTATTTTTTTGTTGTAACTTATAATGTTGTCATATATTTTGGTGCACAATAAAGAGTTATTGTATTGTATTGTATTATATGTATAGATTTTTTCCCGTGTTGATCCGTAGCTCCTTTGATAATAGACCAACTGCTGTTCTATTCTATGCTGTTATTTGGATAGGCAAACTGGCAGACGTGCGCCCTGATGTCAACATCGCCAATGAACATAATCTGGTTACCCTGGATGTGGCCCAGGTAACTCTACTATGCATGGGCGTACCCAGGTTCTGGGCCGGGAGGGGGAGGGGGCAACCGTAACATTTTAAGACTATATTTTTATCTACAGCACTAGATAGTAGAGAGGTAAACAAATTCCAGGTGGGGCAGCTGCCCCTCCCTTCCCCCCCCCACCTCGGTGTACGCCCATGCTACTATGTGTTGCGTATCCTGAGACATTAGATGTTAAGTCTCGGTGCCACTAGGTATTAAGAGTTCATGACTACTAGGTATTAGAGTTCCGCAACGTCTCGCCCGGTTATTTGGTACCACCACCTTACCTATACAGAAATTAGGTAGTACGTAACGCAAAGTCTCATCTGTGTTTAGTGCCATCGATTTACCATATTTTTGTTGCAATAGCGTCAATATGTCACTTTCATTAGGTTTAGGATGGTTAGGCATCCGGTAAACCTATGTATGTAGCATTACTATCGCTATATGCATATCAACGCACCATTAACATCTTCGGTAATTTTTTATATTATTGGATAGCAAACAAGCAACTGGGTCTCCTGATGGATAGAGAAATCATCGCTTATAGACACTAAAGATGTTATTGGTGCGTTGCTTTTCGAGTGGCGGGATGACATTGCCACCCTCCAAACTGGAATACGACATTGACAAGCATTGAAGCTATTGCGGTAGGAATAGGTAAGGTGATACCAAACACTCGGACGAGACATTGCGAAAATCAACGACCTAGTAGTCATGATGATAATGACAAGTATAGCCAATCAGTCGCCTTTTACGACCTGCCTTGTGGAAGTTGGTCTATTCTTCAAAGGAGTCCGGACCAACCCGAGGGAAGATGGCGGTAAAATCGCTATTTAATTATAATGTTCAGGTAAAAAGCAAATGTTGGACAACGGTAGTAGTGTACCGAGAATCAGTTCGACCAACGAAGCACACGGCGACAGTGCACATCAGACGTCGAACAAAACCGATGCGCCAGCGGCTAGCGATGTTAACGCAGCGACACATGACGACGGTGCTCAAACGAAGATACCCAACGCTAGCAAGTGGACGGTAAGAGTCTATATAGTGTGCGTCAAATATTAAAGAAATTTGAAACGGCTTTAAAATAAAAAAATAAAAATCCAGTAGAATCACTTGTGTCATCCCAGCTTCAAAAAATAAAAATGAAATAGAAACATGTATCATCCGGACCGCCTCCCTTGTGGGGTAAGCAGAGTGAAACAGACTTCTATAGACGTTCTAGTTCACCACCATTCAATGATTTATCGGTTGGAGAGATGAGTGGTGATCTCCATCGCCGCATTTTACCGATCTGATGACTTTATTATCGACTATTTCTAGCGATAGCCGGGATTGAAGGCTTTGCTTGGTCATCCGGGGCACAAAAGTGGTAAAACACCACCCGCTAGACTGCTAGCTGCTACATAGGTATTAAATTTTTTAGAAAACCCTCAAAAAGTTATTTTTTTGAGGGTTTTCTAGAAAATTTACTTGCCTTGCCCGACCTGGAGATCGATCCCGGGACCCCGTGATTTAGAATAATATGAATAAATAAATACCATCGCGTTAGTTATTTCGCTGGATAGAGAAGTGAACCGAACGTCGATAGACTTTACAGATGTCGATTAGCTATGGACGACAAGATACTCGTAGATGCTCGAGCTATTAATCGATCGAGCATCAAGCTAGATGCTGATCATTAGATAGCAAACAAGCAGAAACCATCGCCTATAGACAACAAAAATGTTAAGTGGTGCGTTGCTAGCCGGATGGCGGGATGACAATACCACCTTACCCTCCCAACCGTAACACGACAATGACAAGCATTCATGCTATTGCGGCATAGTTAAGGCGGTGGTACGAAATAGCCGTGCGAGACATTGCTGCACACTACCACCAAGTAGTCACGATAGCAATGACATGTAGAGACAATTAGTCGCCTTTTACGACCTGCCTGGCTGAACAGCAGTCGGTCTACTCTTCAAAGGAGCCCGGACCGACATGAGGGAAATGGAAACGATAGCAAAAATTTTAGCTCATTAAATACAATTTTCATTCGCAGAACTGCAGCAAAGCTACGACTAATTAATTTAGCAGCTAGTACTAAATTAATTAAATCGGTGAATGAATTAGATTTTTTTATATCATAAAATAGCAAAAAAGCAGGTCTCCTGATGGAAAGAGTCAACCATCGCCTATAGACTCCAAAGATGTTAATGGTGCGTTGCTATCTTGTGGCGAGGTTTAATGCCACATGCATAAGTTTACCGGCTACCTTACCCTCCAAACTGGAACACGACGGTAACAAGCACTGACGCTGTTGCGGCAGGAACAGGTAAGGCGGTGGTACCAGACCCGGGCGAGACAATGCAGAACTCTTATCACCTAGTAGCCACGATGGTAGTGACTCGCATAGCCAATCAGTTGCCTTTTACGACCTGCCTGAAAAAACGGCAGTTGGCCTATTCTTCAAAGGAGTCCGGATCTAACACGGGGGAAATCGAAACGATACCAAAAATGTTAGCTTATTCAATCCAATTTTCATTTACAAACTACAGCAATGCTGCAACTAATCAACTTGGCGACTAGTATCAAATTTATCTAAATAGGTGAACGAAAATTAAGTTTAATATAATTTAAAATTCCAGGTGGCAGAAGTTTGCGATTTCATCCGCAACATTCCCGGGTGTGCTGGCTACGCGGACGAGTTTCTCATGCAAGAGGTTGATGGTGAAGCGTTGCTGCTGATCAAGCCGGAGCACTTGGTAATGGCGTTGTCGATGAGGCTGGGGCCGGCGTTAAAAATCGTCGCCTGCATCGACTCATTACGCCCGGAGACTGACCAAACGAACAGCGAACGTGACTGAGGTAAATGTTCTTTTATAATTAGTTGGGTTCGGTTTTATGCGTTGATTCCACAGGTCATATGAACACTAATAGCACGCCATTGGGGAAGGAAACGTGTCGCCGCGCATATGAGCTAACGCTCCTTTTACTGTCAAAAATGTCATACATTTGTAGGTTATATATTATATTGTGAAAAAATAGATGTAAACCATGTTGTGCTATTTTGTCGTATCGAATGAGATGATATGGTTTGAAAATTACCCTCGAAATGATTTTATTTCATTGATAAGTAGTTATATAACTATATATTTCTGTGTATAATTGCAAGCTTCACTGATAGTCTAAGAAACTGTCTTGAAGGGAATCAACCACGGATTAAATGGATACGCCAATTAATCCGTGGTTGATTCCCTTGCGTGGTGGGCAGAGTGAACCGGAAACTCCGATTTATCCATTTGTCGGTTGACGAGTTTCGCCTATCGCTGTGTCTTACGATTTAATAACAAGTCTCCCGTGTTTCTTTTTTTACCTGGATTTACAATTTTATGTGCTCGTTCAACGCACGGCGTTATTTACTCTCCTTAGCTAGACTCCAAGCTGCTACTGAAATTTTTCGATTTTGTTAGATAACTGAGAAAAACCTCAACATATGCTTTTGCTCAAACTGGGACCTGATTATTTGTGTTCAAGAGACTAATCACTACACCATCAGGCAGTAAAGGATATGTTATACATTTGTTTTTGTTGTTTTTACAAGTTATTTACTAAATAAGTGATATAATTATATCAGTGGGCAAATAACGTTAATTAATCTGACTCAAAATAAGCAATTTGCTTGTGATATGGGTGCTGGGCAAAGATACTTAGAAACACACGTATAAATAGTGAAATATATTATATAATAAACATCCAAACCTTGAAATACAAATATCTGTGTTCGTCACACAAAACCCTGTCCCTGTTGGGAATAGAACCCGAGGTCCATTCATTGCGTCGCAAACTACTCGACCAACGGGATTAAAAAAACAAATTATTATTATCATGCCGTAGTGGTTAATTAATTATTTTTTTGTTTCAGACAATGTTTTAGGTTCATATATTGTGGACCTAACATGAGTTTTTACGGTGCACTGTTATGAAATAAAATTATTATTTATATACCTGGTGGGAGAATAGTATAGATCAATTGTTGACTTAAGCTTAAAATAAGTATAATTGTAAAAATATTGGTATTTTAAAAAAAATGTAAATATATTTTTAAGTCTAGATTAAATCCTGATCGTCTTGAGAGGCCACACAGAGGGATATCGTTAGATATAGTTGTAAAATAAAACTAAATTACAATAGGTAGTTATAATCTCCCTAATTATGAAATAATACCATATATTTAAAAAATATTTTTATCACATAACTTATTGAATTTTTCATATATCTATCATCCAGTTCAGTATTTTATTTAATGTGCTATATGTAATTGATAATTTTTATTTTTTCTTAAAGAGATCAATTAAATCAATTAACAGTTATTTAGAATTTGAGTATAATATATTTATACGAGATCTCAGATTACAGAGTCACCATTTTTGAATATACGAAAAATTAAAGTGGAAATCCATCAATCAAATTAAATTTTAACGAAGACATAATTGCATAAATCACGAAGAAAACTGCATTCAATTAATCTATTTTGTACCAAGAAATTAATATTAATGTATGTTAGTTAACAATATGATCAAAATAACTTAAAAGAAAAAAATCAATGAAACAGTTATTTAAATTTTGAGTATTATATATTCATGGAGATCTCAGACTACAGCGTCCCCGTATTTGAATATACTTACTTAACCAAATAATCCGGAAAATTAAAGTGGAACTACAGCAATCAAAATTAATTTTAACGAAGGTGCAATTAGCCTTATTACAATTTATATGTAAGCTTTTCATTCTCTGTTTCGTTCGATGGTAATCGTGCAGTCTTTTAGGTAATATATGAATTTTCCTAAGAAGAGCAATTTATTCAAATCTTAATAATATTTAATTCAGAAACATGTCAATAAGTTATATATTCTTATCTCAATTTAAGGTCTTTAATATATAATAAACATACAATTTAGCGCTGTCAGATGTAGCGTAACGTACTACAAGTTCATTAAATCATTAATGTTCTTCTAGTTTACGTATAAAGTTTGCATTAAATAATTTTATATGGTCATTTTTGTGTTTTTTTTTTTTTGTAATCGTTTTGTGCTTTTGTTATTTATTTCACAAGAAATACGTGGATGGGCATTGTAGTCGTCGATTCCGTCTAATAAGTGCACCTAGGACTTGTCGAAAGTTCCGCCTAATTAGTATAAGCAACATACATGTTTACGGTTTTTTCCGTGTTGGTACAAGTCTTATTAAAACAACGTTATATATTTTTATCTGCGTTACATTCACAAATCAGTATTTTTTGTTTATCATAAAATATTGTTCAAGTATTGTATCTCACTTTTTAAATTTTTTGCAACTTTATAACTATTTTTACTTATTAATTTCTTTTAACATTTACTTTAAATGCTTGAGTCCTTCTCTAAAAACATAATTTGGATTTTTGATTCTATAAGACGTTTTAAGAAAAAATAATTAAGTAACAATTTTTATTAAGGCTTTTTATACATAATTATGAAGAAATGACATTTGAAAGGATTTGAAAATAATACAAATAGCCAAACATTAGATAAAATACAAAAAAAATGTGCTGTACTTAACTGTTGCTGACAACACGGAAAATTAACTGTGATTTAATTTATACGTTTTAAATATTTTCTTTTATATTATTTACTTACAATATACCGAAATATGCTTTTAATTAATTCAGTAACGTAATGAATGAAAAGGTGAAATAAACCTGATCAGAAAAAATAAAATCCCTAGCTGTAATGTGGATTAGACTAGTTTTTTTACATTACAGCAATATTTGTTTGTCAGCTGTTTTTTTTTTTGATTTGTTATTAAAATTTACGCATCAGCTATAAGCCAATGTCAGTTCTTTCTTTTTTTTATATAAACTTGGGTGTTTGTTTTACTGCCAGTACTCTTGTTGTGAGTTGTAACTAAATAAAAAAAATGTGACTGTCAACGCAGGGTTTTATTTTTTCCATCGGGCTATATTATATAGAGCTTTTTAATTTGCCTAGAGTTCTAATTTTTTTTCGTAATAGAGATATTATACGAATTAATTTTTGAATTTTGATTTTTTTTAACTTTTCAGACAAAAAGTGTATGTGTATACAATACAATAACTAGAAACATGCCGAGTTATTGCTGTGCATTATTAATAATATAAAGAAATAATAGTGATGTTTCAGAACTGAACTTGTGTGATTCAGAAATGTGTAAATGCATATGGTAAAAACCTTTTGTTTGTGTTATGTTCATTGCATGACACAAAGTACACGATAATCATACTGAACATATTACAAAGAGAAGTACTTCTCTTTTGTTTTCTGTATTGAAATTTATGAAGTTTGTGATTTATCAGTAGTGAATTTATTCTTGGGCAGCAATAACTTATACATTTTCTAATTCTCGTATGTGTCCATTCTATCCGTGAATATATACCACAGATGTGTCAGCTGTCGATATTGCTATTATTTGTGAGTGCATTATCTCTTTTTCGAATTTAAGTATTAAAATTCTTACTGTGTTACTATACATGCTTAATTCATTGATACATTTTATATCAAACCGCAACAGCTAACACACGCATGTATGTTTTGGTACAAAAATGAAAAAGGGTCACTATGCCTCAAATGAAACGATTTAGAAGTATGTTAGACTACCACAAGATACGAGTTGTACACTAGTGTTGCCTGTTTCTTTACTTCACGATATTTATAAATTGAAAACTTACTGATATACTTGCATGTGATAAGGCATACCTGTTACTAATGCATTATATACTAATAATAAGTAAGGCCCATTCTCACTTGATACTGTCGAATTTTCGTTCAAATTGAATCAAAGTCTACGAATTATGTTGTCGATAGACGGATTTATTAAATCCATTATTTATCTGAAATTCGGTTTTAGCAAAAATACGCACCCATTATCGAGTTGTTATCATGTTGACTGCTCTTACACTCCTGTGGTATAGAACTTTTAGCATAGTAAAAAGAGTTTAATCAAAATAAAGTCGTACATATAGACTTATAAATTAAAAATATTACAGCCTTAATTAAATCGATTGTTTAATATTAGATACTGCTGAATACCATCGACAGGTTGTTATCATTAATTTGTAATAATTGTAAAATCACTAATAAGCCACGATGATGCTTTGAAGACGGCATCATAAAACAATGCAACATAACAAACTATGATAATATTATTAATGTTACTAAATGAATGTTATAATAATGTGGGCTATCTTTTGTGTATCTGTGTTAGTGACGTACAAAGAATGCCGCATTGACATGTCAACGTGTCAGCGCGTGTGTACGTGGAAATTGTGATTTTAAAGCACATTTGCGTTTGTAACGATATAACGCGCCAGGGTCTAATTCACGTAACAAAACGGCAATCAAGTCGAAGTGCTTAAGACTCTTACACATTTTCTTACATATTATACCGCGTCGTAGCACGTCTTGATGTTGTATCGTGTTTGTGTGTGAGAGCTCTAAGTGCATCGACTCAGTTACGTAAATTGGGGGGGCAGTGAAATAAAGATTTTCATAGATTCAGACGTTACTTTTTCCGGAAAACCATTGTTCAAAGACGAAATTAATTACATTATTTTTAATTAATTACATTATTTGATTACACAACATTTAATTACGTTAATTTTTAACTATAAATATTAATTATTTATATATATTTTTTAGTGAAACAAAGGTTTATGGCATATAACAGATGGCAGTATATCCTCCAGCGGTAGAGTCCTGTGCAACTCGTTCAAGTTAGCGGCTAATCTATTTCCGCCGCCAGATCGTGGTGCATGTCACTGTATTGTCACTGTTGTAATTCTGTCGAAGTTGAAATAGCTAATAAATGCGCACGAGGCCTAACCATTACATAATAATATTTGATGTTACAGAAATCTACAAGCAGAAATGTCTGCTTGTTTGAAACCCAGTAATATAAAAAGTGTGAGTTCAAGTTTCTAGTGTTTTATTATTATTTATAGAAATCAATTTATCTGGTATTATGTATGTATTGGTAAATTTATAGCTATTACAACAACATTGTTCGTAGTATTAGACGTAAGATTATGTGTAGTTGAAGATGTAGGTATGGAACAAATCCAAAATTTTGTGTATATGTATATTATTTTAATTTGACTTGTTTCATAACTTGACAAGTATACTTTTCTTAAAATTGATGGTGCTACTTAGTTTTTGTAATTGCGTGGATTATTTTAATGTGTTTATGCAAAGTATGACGATTTCTATTAAATATGTATCAATCATCTAAATTAAATGAACGTCTTATTAAATAAACCAAAAAGCAATTTTTATAATGTTCCATGTTTAGCATTGATAGTTTAACGGTTATTAATACGATGGTGTTATTATGTGAAACATTAATTAATATTTGAATAGTCAAATGTAAGATAATGTTAGATGTGAAACTCCAGTTGATAAATGAACAGTCTTAAATATATATTTGCAGAACTCTACCACTCTGATTTTTGCTAGCCTGTGAAATAAAAAAATAATGATGTTACAATGTTGAACACCAATCATAACAGTTATATTCACCATCATATTAAGAACAGTCGATAGTTGAACATTCTTAAATATTTTATTGTAATGATATTGAATAACGACTTACATTATTTGAAATGCCTTAAATTTTAATAAACATTATGATATTAAAATTTATCATGCTAAACATAGAATTGAACAGCTATCGATAGGTAAGTTACTCTTTAATATGATAATGCTATTGTATTAATCATCAGTTTAAAGTTAACAAGTTTAAAATTGTAAATTAAACTTGTGGGATAAAATTTAATCATTACTTTTTGGGGGTTCAAGTTTAAGTGGGTATCGTTTTTCACCAGGGAAACTCATACTACCCCTATAAATGATTCCTATAGATTCCTATACATGAGTCACAGAACATCTTACTTCTAATTTATTAATAAGGCGTTTATTGAACAGTTATTAGTAGTAATCGTTCAGGCGTTCTTAGGTATTTACTTCATGTTTTGTGTGAGTGAATTTCTTCATAAATAATTATATATTTTTAAAACGTTTACTTAAGAAGAAACGGTCAGTATGCCACGATATTATAGGTTATTTTGTATGTCTATAAACGTGATTTACCTATATGTATGTTGAAACACTTATGAGATCTGTAGAAATTAGTTCATGCGTAAAGTAGTCAGAATGTATGCATCAATGTTCGATTAACTTAAATTTGCAGAGTTACTCATTGTTATATGAGAGCACCTCCACTTTAAGTTATAAATTCCATCTAGAAAATGTTGTTTGGGCTGTGTTCAATGTGCTGAACTATTAATTTTGTATTTTTTCATAAATCATACAAAACAAGTTGTTAAACTTACACTGAAATAAAAGTTGTACACAGAACATAAAAACATATTTCACATCTTAGACGTGTGACGTCTCCGTCTCCACACAGACATTACCAGTAGGTTTATTTAACGATTCAAGTTGTTTGTAAGTCTGCTTTTGATGTTTGCTTCTAAATGAAATCATTTTATAATTGTTACATTGGAAATTGTCTATTTATGTAGACTATAAATGGGTTATTTTATGATAGGGGTCACAAAATGTTAGTTATTTTATAAAATTATGTATTTTGTTTAATGATTATTTTTTATTTATACCAAAAAGATTGTGTAATCAGAAGATTTATTATTAAAGATTTTTTTATTTAACTATACATAATTAATATTTAAACCGTAATATGTAGTGGGGTGTATCCTATCCAACTACGATATAACTTTTTGTTTAAATACTACTTTAAATGCTACTATATTTTACAGTTACTCCAAAGTCAAGCAAAAAAATATACATACTTCAAAGTGTTTGAATAAAATAACTCATTTGTAACCCCTTTCTCTAAATTATAACGTGTACGGTGGCCTCATGATACATTCAATGCTTAGCGTTGTATAGCCACCGCCAATTCTTCGGTATTTGTGTCTTACTGAAGAAGAGACAACACTTAACCACATTAGTAATTTATTGGATTGGATTTAATGATAATGTATAAAATGTGTTGTAATTATGGGACTATAGGGTTCGGATTCTCGCAACGGCTTGAGCACTGCCATGAGGTTATAGATAGTAAAGGTATGTAATTACGCTTGTGAATATAGAGGCGTATATGCTAGAGTTAAGTAAGTGGTGAACGTTACAATGACGATTTTTTTTTGTTAATTAATAAATAGTAATTTTTGAATATTTATAGACGTGACTACTTGTAGAATGTCGATTGTCCATTATTTTGCTCAACATCATTCAAGAGCTGAAGTATCGAGGTAATTAATAAAGCGAATGAGACTGATTTATTTCGTTTTATTGAAAACTATTTTACGGATAAATAACATTGAAAATAACCTTAAAATTACCAAAACTTTAAGCGCCTTAAAGTTTAAAAACTATTAATAAATTCTGTATATCATTAACATTTAAATCATTCATCCTATTCTAAATTAATTCTAACACATTAGTTCCAACGTGTATTTTTACTATAGGATATTCTAAGTTGCCATATCATAACTAATTCTTAATTATCGAAACACTAATTTGAATTCATCTGTATAACCAAAATTATGAGTTGATTCATTGTTTTGGTTATACAGGTAAATAAACTTATCTGTCATAATATTTTTAGATACACAAAATGGTCATGCGGAATGCGTGCATACGTTCTATTAATATTATTATTGTATAAATATTAATAGTATATTCATACTGGCTCGAATAAAAGAGTGTTTGGAATGTATTTTTATAATATTAGCCCACGTGTTCACAGGTTACTGTTATGATAATAAGGCCTAAATCAGCTTTTTCTTCTTTAAGTTTAAAGCCATTATGATTAAAATGTAATATACGCTAACGTGTACATAATCCAGAAAGTTTTGTTTAAACTTCCAACTTTCAATAATATTTTGTTTTAATAACTAAAAGAAATGTATACTAAAACTTATTGAATAACAAGAACAGAAACAGATTTAAGTGGATTGCAGCACTCTATTTATTTATATAACAAAATTAATAAATTTTTGCAATCTTAACAAAAACACATTGGTCTATTTTTAATCTTACAATTATTCTTTTAAAACTATTTCGTACTCGAATCAGTCCCAAGAGAGCAATCAAGTAGTATTGTTTCGGTAAGAAAGGAGAATGATGAGGCTCCATACAAATTTGGCCTAAAACGCAAATAGGATAATAGCTGCTTACCGTTTTGTAATACATTATTAATTTCTTCTGAAATGTAAATTGTATTACGGACACTTTTTATAATACTAAAATTCAGAAAACTCCTTCAAAGATTAATATTACTTGAATTTACAATTGTTACATTCCATTTTAAGACACTCGTGTCGCAATATATCGTCAACATAAATATAATTAATTTTTGTGTCAGTCATCATAAAGAGAAAGAAAAAAACTTTTGTTTACATTAAACATTTGTTATTCGTTCACAGTGTAAATAGATGACATTGTTTTTGTTTCTTTAGAATGATACTAAGGGTATTTCTCTGTCTTCTATGTTGTAAGTTTCGACTATAGTAATAGATATTTTCATTTTTGTTGTATTTTATACAATACTTTGTTTAAAATTTTGCGTCTTATCTATCCGGTATTTTTATGATTTGTTTAGTTGGTCAGAAATAAAAGTAAGAGTTAACTTGATGGCAAAAATAAAAAATCTTTGCTTGATTTAGAAATAAGAAAAAGCGTACAAGTTTGTTTAGTTTCATGACTTCCAACTAAAATCCTTTTAAAATTAACTTGCTATTAAAAAGTGTCCGTTGAATTCAAATATTGACTTATGTCAATTAAATTAATTTAAGAATTTCGGCTGACGCTATATTTTTTAGCCCTTTTAGGCCGATCTCATCAATCTCCTTTGATGAATTTTGCAGCAGCAAAAAATTCAATCACCACAGGATTGAATTTTTTGATAGAGCATATCACAAAAAAACTTAAGTTTGGGTTGACTTGATGAAAAAATCCCATTTTCGGTCTAATTTTGTCAAAAATATATTTTTGAATGAGGTTCAAAGGATATAACTTACTGATGCCTTTGGTATCAGAACATACCTTCAACGTATCCCTAAATATGCATTAGCTGATACAATCCTCTTAAGTCACATTACGCATATTCAGTTTGGTCCATTTCATACTTATCCATATAAAAAATTGATCTTTACACTTATGTATCTATTTATATCACATTCATGAAAATTACATATTACATATTAATATAATTTAATCTGACATACATCTTGACAATGTATACTACGTTAAAGCAAACGGCTATTAATTGTTCTTTTAAGCACACCTTCAACGAATTGTGGTGCGATGGAAATATACTCGTAATTGTATGTTACTTTATGATTCAGTGCATAAAAACGAACAAAAAATTATTAAATTATAATGATTTCGAAGCAAATTCGAAATATTTCCTCGCCTTGGTGCTAGTTTTTTAATCTACATACTTTACTACATATACATTACAACATACTTCCTTTTATTTAGAATACTAAAACTAACCTTAATGAATACTGAGGTTAATTTTAAAGTTTCGACAAATCACATCGGGTAAGGTAAGAATTTCTTATAGTCTATCAAAATTTTAGAAATATACAAATTTTTCGATCTTATTCCTGACCACTATTTAGGTCTAGATTGACAAATATGGAAAAATGTCAAAATACTTTTTTATAGTAGAAAGGTAACCATGTGGCTATGAATATATTTGTATGTAAACTTATTGATCCAAATACATATTTAATTACTTTTTATCACATGCATAGCGACCTTGACCTTGACCTCCTTGAATAGAGAGTAGAGATAAGGGCACTATCTCATCGCTTAGTGTCAACGAAATAACGGGTATGATTTTAAGTGAGCTGTTGTAAACAAATTAAAGTTTGTCTAATGGCTGTGTCCGCTATGGGGCTATTCTTAAAGCAAGGATAAGACAAGACAAGGACGGGGGAGGGGTCAAAAAGTAGTGAAATTCGTGTGACGTAATTTATGGATGACCCCTATTTTTTGTGCTTTTAAAAGTGGTCTTCTAGTACAGTAATTCACTTATTTTACATAGAAATAGTGCTTCTTATCTCTACCCATAAAAACTCATTCACGGTCTTTATATACAGGTCTTATAACAACAGTTGGGGGGAGGATAATGGGTAATTTAAAGCCGCGAGAGACGTGACTAATATATGGGTGTACTGTATAACGATATGAGAGAAACGCATTCTGTCTCTTTTACTATCATACGTAACGCACGCGTAGTGTAGCCTTATGTCAGTCGCACTGTCCATCATACCCATCCACAGAACATCCATAGTAGCGACGTCAGTTTTGACGCAGCGGTGGCGGCGTTGATACGAAAAAAAATGACAACGGTGCTAATCTCACACCATAGAAATTGGTCTCATTACAATACCTGTGTATAAAACCGTGGACTCATTCCACGGACATTTTACTGAATCAGATATCCCATTTTAAAATGTCTCAAAGACCTTAGAAGTGCAAAAAAATAATGGCTTGAGCAAGGGGGGGTCACATACTTGAGGATCAGTTAAGACAGGCTGTATTCCTTATTTGTTTGCAATAAATCCATACCTAGACTCCTGCCTGGGGGGGTCATGACCCCCCACCCTGGATCTGCCCTTAGGCTTGAGTTAGTTAAGGTAACATTTATAAAATGCATTGTTGAAAAATATGACAACAGTACAAAATCACGCATAATTAGAGAAAAATCCTTCTGAATGAACATTGTCATCGTATCTGTATGAAGGGCGGTTTCGTCCTAAATCGTACGTTCCTTTGACGTCCTTGGGTCGCGTTTTGTGTTTTTCAGCTTTGGTTCCATCTAAGACGTTCTAAACATAAAATATCATTGATTAATTTTTCATGAGGTCCCGGGTCAGGCAATTCAAAATTGGCCAGAATTGAACGAGTGCTTGTAGTTTTCGTTTTATGTTAACATTGTGCATGTGGCATCACATCCCTGCCACATGAATCCAACACTCCAGTAACATCGCAGATATCTCTACTATAGACGTTGGTTATCTGTTTCCCCCAGGAGGACATCAGCTTGGCATTGGCATCTATTATTATATACCAAATCTTACAGATTCCCAAATGTTTTCTAAGTCACTGGTCGTTGAGTATCTTACCAGTGCATCTAATGATTGTCCAGCTGAATGCGAACAAACAGAAGCCTCGAGTCGATAATCGATATTGTTTTATGGCAAAGTCTAAAAGTCTAATCAGGATCACAGGAGAATAGGTACCTATCCAGACGCTAGCATAATTCGTCTCGGGCAGAAAAGACCACACGGCTATTATGTGGAAGGCAGGTGTTACGATAGTAACTATTATATACCGGTTAGACTTTTAGAGATGAAGCATCTACAGTCCGCGCGCGAGCTCCGAGGAATTTTAAGGAATGATGACTTGCAGTGAAGAGAGAGAGCGACTTACACAGAGCACCCCCCGAGAGAGAGACGTACACACCCGCACACCCGCTCCTACCTCAGTTCCCGATTCCTCGGAGCTCGCGCGCGGACTGTACGTATCTCGCATTCATTACATCCATCATCATCTTATCTTGCCATCCACTTCTTTCGTTCGACATGCCTATTATACACTCTGCACCTCTCGATCCGCCTGTTCATGCCTGGAGTCATGGGTGGCGGCACATTAACTCAGTTGGTTGAGTGATGGATAAATATTAATTTATATGAATAAAACTAATCTACAAAGTGGTCAGTCATTATAACATGAAAATTTGTTTTTCAATTTAGTACCTAACATAAGGCGAGGCACCGGAGACAAACGGAAAAAAACTGGTTTATCTAAGGAATGGAAACCTATTATGTAAACTTATTACACGATAGAATGTACTTTACTCGATCATATAAAATTCCGAAAACAGACTAAAAAAATCTTTATAACAAGTAATTTGTTCACAATATTTCTAATTTTCCCACATGATTTTATATGGTGATATTTAGTTTTAAATACAAAAAAGTACTTAATTTTGGTTTTCAGCTGAAGTCCTATATTTATTTATCCGATAACTAAACCGTTTCCCAGCGGTTTCAGAACATACCGCGCCGCCCACTTTATATAGCATTGGCGCGCGTCAAAATACCTCGCCTTAATACCTTTTTGGCATCTGCATGTGTATTGTTACTGGATTTTTGAAGCAAAACCTGAAGCTTCTCATGGCCACATATTTTTATGGAAACATTTTTTAATATTTTTTTCTGTTTTTTTATTTAAGAAACTTTTTGCGATCACTAAAGTCAAACAATGTTCAGTTAATTTACACTTACCCCTATTCGAGTTTGATCATTAAATTCCAAAGCCCTGGTAGCAGGAAGCGGTCTAATCATCATCCTAGTCTTATATAGAGGATAGTTCGGCCCTTTAAACGATATCCAATAAATTGATTGATCGGTACTTTCGTCGGCAGCTGCAGGATAACGGCCATTTAAATTACTGCAAAGTGTGGTGTTAAATTATAAATAACTAGCTGACCCGGCAAACGTTGTTTTGCCTTACATATTAGGAATCCATAGCGGACAAACAACGTGACACGTAATTTATATAAGTCTACGGGATTGTCCTTCCACGCAGCCAAAATGGCATTGGACTTTATATGGTGGTTAAGTGTTCTTAAATTTTCTAATTTTCCGCGCAATTTTCTTAATATTTTCTTTTATAAGAACCTTCTCCTTACAATTACAAACACAACAAAAAAAAATTACCGTTATTGGTCCAGCCATTCAGGCGTGATGTCGTGACCAAGGAAAATAGGGATTGATATATATATATATATATATATATATATATATATATATGCTGACGATATCTATAGTTTTCTATACATATAAATTGAGAAGATTTAGGAGTTTGAAATTAAATTAATTTATGGGCTTACGGTGCTAAACCTGTAAATTTATCCGAATCAAATTCAATAAGCTGTTTCTTTTATATTAATTCTACATAAAAGGTAGATATTTGTTTTTAAAATGATGGAGCGATCATCATTTGTGTTTTTCGATACTTTTTTACCGAAACAGCCTTTAGTAAATTTAACTGTTTATATTTTAAACAATTTGGGCCAGTACTCGTAGCTTAGCCAGTACACGTTAACATGTTTAATAAATGTCTGTTAACGTGTACAAGTTAAACTAGTAAAAGTCTGGTAACGTAATCAAGGTAAACTACTTTAGTAAAAGTCTGTTAACGTGTACAAAGTAAACTAGTAAAAGTCTGCTAACGTGTACACAGTAAACTACTTAAGTAAAACTCTGTTAACTTGTACAAAGTAAACTACTTTAGTAAACGTCTGTTAACCTATACAAAGTAAACTACTTTAGCAAAAGTGTGCTAACGTGTACAAAGTAAACTACTTTAGTATAGTCTGTTAACGTGTACAAAGTAAACTACTGTAGTAAGTCTGTTAACGTGTACAAAGTAAACTACTTTAGTAAGAGTCGGGTAATGTGATCATGGTACACTACTTTAGTAAAAGTCTGTTAACGTGTACAAAGTAAACTACTTTAGTAAGAGTCGGGTAATGTGATCATGGTACACTACTTTAGTAAAAGTCTGTTAACGTGTACAAAGTAAACTACTTAAGTAAAAGTCTATTAACGCGTACAAAGTTAACTACTTTAGTAAAAGACTGCTCACGTGTAGAAGGTAAACTAGTTTAGAAAAATGTTTACTAATATGTACTAAGTAAACTACTTTAGTAAAAGACTGCTCACGTGTGGAAAGTAAACTACTTTAGAAAAATGTTTACTAACATGTACTAAGTAAACTACTTTAGTAAAAGTCTGTTAACGTATACTAGGTAATCTATTGACCCAAATTGCTTAAAATACTGGTATAAACAGTTAAATTTGCAAACAATGACATAAAATAAATGCATTTTAAACTAAATTGGTCGGGTGCTGTCCAGAGGTGGTGCCAAAAGTTTTCAAAACCAGCGTGTTTGCATTGAGTTATGAATGTACAGGAAGCAAGACAAGTCTGTCTCGACCGTGACATATTATGGCACTCGATTCTCTCTGCCACTTGTAAGGGATTTGGTGTGAAGATATGTGTGTATGTTTTCCTTGCCAAAATAATTATTCAGTCTGAGATTTTATTTATTTTTTTAGTTATGAACATTTTTTATTTTTGTTAATTTTGCTGATTTAACGAAGTAAGGATAATGCAAACATACTTTTTCCATGCAGTTCTAAACTTTTATTGCTTACCCATCAAGCTCTTCTTCTTTTCTGAGATAATAGTACCGCTAAATTACACAAACCAGCATAAACTATGCGCCTAAACTTTCTACAAATTTTCTAACGATTAACGGATCTATACTTGTCACTATCATCGTGACTACTAAGGTGGTAAAGTTACGCAACGACTCGCTCGGGTATTTGGTACCATCGCCTTATCTATTCTTGCCGCAATAGTGTCAATTCTCGTCGTTGTCGAGTTTCGGTTTGGAGGGTAAGGTAGACGGTAGATTTATGCTTCCCGCCTCACGGATAGCAACGCGCCATTAACATCTTTTGTGTCGGTTTCTAAGTGACAATTTCTATTTCCATCAGGAGAACTATTTGCTTGTTTGATATTTTATAATATATAAAAACCGCCTTTCCCTATTCCTGCCGCACTAGTATCAAAGCTTATTACTATCGTGTTCTGTTATGGAGGGTAAGGTAGCCGGTTGACGTAAATATGTGATATTGACGTTTAGCATCTTTGGTATCTATAGACGACGGTCTCTCTTTCCATCAGGAGAACCATCTGCTTGTTTTTTATGTAATGATATAAAAAAAGTAAAAATTAAAATTGTGTAGAGCATGACTTCGTTTATTGAGCCTGTTCTTCAGTTTCGGAGAACAATTGCGGGATCCAATGGCAACAAAACTTGCTAATTCCAAGATGTTGAAGTAGAACTACATTAACGCTCCCAAACTAACGCCTAGCATCAAGCATGTTCTTGATGTTCGTATATGTAATTCTTAGGTCTTCTCGAACCAACATTTCAGTTGTCCACACGTTCGCAGTTACATATTGTTGCTTGAGGACGACCGCATCTTTCGTCATTTAAGAGGTTAATTTTACTCCTTTTAAAATCACCGAACCATCTAAAAACCCAGGCCAGGATGAAATAGAGTCCCCTAATGTAAATTGTAATGCAGATATTCGTAAACTTAGTTCTTCGGTTAAACCAAATTTACAATCGTAAAATATCATGACACGCAAATGTTCATGGCCAAGTTCTTTCGTTTCAAGAAAAAATGCGGGAACAGTTGCAGTAAAATAACTAGAACATTGTATT
This sequence comes from Apodemia mormo, assembly GCA_036924255.1. Classification (NCBI taxonomy): domain Eukaryota; kingdom Metazoa; phylum Arthropoda; class Insecta; order Lepidoptera; family Riodinidae; genus Apodemia; species Apodemia mormo. Next base: position 13,365,515 of record JAUPFN010000004.1, on the reverse strand, counting down.
GAAGCTTGAATGAGCGAACAGAAAACATGTTAACTATTAAATCAATGGGGCTAGGGTTCGTATTCTAATTGGGACAATTATTTGTATGATTAATATTCTAAGTATACATTGTTTTTTTTTTGTATTTTTGAAGAGAAAACTTCTTCAGCCGCATTAGACGACTTCTGGCAGAAGAAAATCAAATGGATTCGCGTCAGCAACATGCTATCCTTGTATGAGCGAACAGGAAACGTGTTAACTATGAAATCAAATAATTGTCCTAATTAGGATTCGAACCCTAAGGTTCGAATCCTAATTAGGACAATTATTTGTATGATTAATATTCTAAGTATATTGTTTTTTTTTTAGTATTTTTTTCATGTGCTATTTAACCAAAGTTTTAAAAATTAATTTACTTACAAAATTGATACAAAAAATTGAAAAAAATTAAATAAGAGAGAGATGGGAGGAGAGAGAGTAAGAGGGATATGCGGATAGGGCAGAAGGGGCTGGAGGAGAGAAGAGAGGAAGATATAGGGGAAGAAGGGAGATATGGATAGGGGGAAATTGGTGATGGGATAGGAGGAAGGGCGATAAGGGTAGAAGGGAGATATGAGTAAGGAGAGGGTTTAAGGGAAGGAGGAGATGGGGATCGTGCAAGTAGGAGGGGAGATAGTGGTAGAGGGAAGAAAGATAGGGTGAAGGTAGAAGGTAGTGTGGAGGGTATGAGAAGTTAGAGGAAAGTAGGGAAAGGTATGGTTAAAGTAGGGGAAGGTATGGGGAACGTAGGGGGAAGGTATTCGGAAGTTAGGGGCAAGGTAGGAGAAGATAGTTAGACTGCAAGGTAAGATAGGAAGAAGGAATCGGAAAAATTAGAGGAGTATGGTATGGTAGCTCGAAAGTAGTGAGAAGGTAGGACGAATATTGGGAAAGGTAGAAGGATGGTAGCAGGAAGTAAAGGGAAAGGTAGGATGAAGTTAGAGGGCAGGCAGGGGGAAAGTAGTGAGGAAGGTACCTGCCTAGCGCACCTACATTTTTTTGCATTTTTTAATATTTTTTTATCTTGCCCTGACCATTAATTTAAATTTACGCTAATCGTAACATAAAAATGATAAAAATAAAAACGTTCTTAGGTAAGTCTCATAGTGTACCGGAATTCTAGTTAAAAACATCGAAAGACGCTATCGATTGCACCCTTCACTAGCAAAAATTTTATCGTGAGATATCTTCTGACAATCTAGGTCAATTCGACACTGACAATATAATATATGTATCTTGTTTAAGCTTATTATCAGGGTCATATGACTGAAAAAATAAAATTTACGTATTACGCTCTTATTTTACTCTTCTTTACGCTCTTATTTTACTCTTCTTTCTGTAGTCGGTAATAGTTCCGTGATTATAGCATTTGTGGTGTAGGAAATTTATCTAAGAACGTAGTCACAACTTCGGCATGCCAAAATAAACTATATTTTAAACGCGCGAAGATTTAAAATGAAACGGATTTTTGCCAGTGACCAAATGTGTGTTTACTTACGTATGGCTTGGTCCATAGGAACCACGCAGGAGTATACAAATCAAAATAATATTATTTTTTTTTTATCAGAGATTATGAATAGCAATTTTTTGAAGACATTTAAATCTCATCCTTGTCAACAAAGATTTTCTTTTAGAGATCGCTTTTGAACCCACCTTTATATACTACGAATTTCTTACCTAATTGTACCAAGCAAGTACCTATTTTTACTTGAAAGTTTGTGCATAACAAAAATTTGTCATTCACACACACATTCATGAGTAAGAAATCATGAATTTGACGTATTGCAGTGACGAAATAAATGGTTAGTAAGCAAGAAGGTAAGATCCTATCACGTATCAAAGTACAAAGTGAAAGGAAAGAAATACAATCAAGTAATTCGGGAATAAAGAAAAACATGAACAACTAGCTTCACATACACGGAGGCCATATAGTGCGAGTTATTAGTGTTCTGATACGCGTAGGTATCTTACCTATTGTGGTTAGGGTCAGTAGGTTTACCATATGTTTGGGCAATCGAATACCTTTTATCGCATTTTTTATACCACCAGGCACCACCATGTTCCACAGAACATGATCCTTCCTTCCATTCGTCGTTGTCAGAATCAAAGGTGGAAAATTTTTGGCCCGCGTGATAAGATAATGAGTCTCCTGAAAATATTATTGATTAATATAAAATGAAATTATTAAAAAGTAAGGAAGGGTTAATGTAAAAAAAGGTAGAAAGGCCTTTGGAAACAAGATTTCTTACCTTTTAATATTCTTTGATGTACAAAAATCTAAAAGCCATTATCTATACATATAATAAAATCGTAGGAAAGTCAAAACTGTACATTGAATATTTTTTTAAAAGAATACTTGGGGCGTGATCTACAATCGATATCGAAGCCAAAAATATAGTTTTTAGAATATTTGTCTGTTTATCTGTTTGTCTGTATGTATGTCCGGGGTAAACTCAAAAAGTACTGCATGGATTTACTTCAAATTTTGCATGAATATTACTAACAGGTCGGGTCAACATATAGGCTACATATTATCACGCTATCACCTACAGGGGAGGAGCGGTGCGGAGTAAACCAAGTCCTCGCGGACGAAGTCGCTGGCAACAGCTAGTTATTATATAAATTTATATTCTACAAAGGAATAGAATATTAGGTATTCCATTAAAAATGTATTTTTTTCGACTTGATGGCAGGATGAAAGCATGTATGTATGAAATACATATTTAAGTCTACTGTTCGAAAACTAGGTTTTATGGTAACGAACTAAATCTATACATATAATAAAATCGTAGAAAAGTCAAAACTGTACATTGAATATTTTTTAAGAGAATACATGAGGCGTGATCTACAATCGATATCAAAGCCAAAAATATAGCTTTTAGAATTTTTGTCTGTATGTATGTCCGGGGTAAACTCAAAAAGTACTGCATGGATTTACTTCAAATTTTGCATGAATATTACTAACAGGTCGGGTCAATAATAGACTACATATTATTACGCTATCACCTACGGGGGAGGAGCTGTGCGGAGTAAACGAACTCTGCGCGGACGAAGTCGCTGGCAGCAGCTAGTGTAAAATGAAATCATTAAAGAGTAAGGAACGTTTAATGTAAAAAAGATAGAAAGGCCTTAAGGAACATAAGATTTCTTACCTTTTAATATTCTTTGACGTACAAAAATGTAAAAGACATTATTATTATACATATATTCTACAAAGGAATAGAATATAAGGTATTCGATTAAATCAGGAGGAAAGCATGTATGTGTGAAATACATATTTAAGTCTACTGTTCCAACACTGGGTTTTATGGTAACGAAATAAATTATCAATAAAAAACTGTTAAACGTAAACTTAAAGTTAGGTCGCGTCAAAAATATTAAAGTATCTTCACGCCCATATCCCCGAAGGGGTAGGCAAAGGTACAACAAGTGCACCCACGATTAGCCGAAGATACTTGGTCCCACAATGTGATAGGTGGCAAGCCTATCGCCAACCGGGCCCTTTCCAATCCCGGGCAAATTTGTGTTTCTCAAAAAACTGAAAAAACACTTTTTTTATATGCCCGACCCGGGAATCGAACCCGGGACCTCATGTGGTCAACGCCAACGCTGGACCACTAGACCACAGAGGCGTCGAAAATATTGTTTCACAAAAGATATTAAAGGTGCATTGCTATCCGTGTGACAGCGATGCAGGGGCGGATTTAGTGTTAATACCAGGGCTCGAAACCGGTTAATAAGGTATTTAGCGGTTTTTATAAGAGCAAACGAGCAAGAGGCACATTTGACGGTAGGTATCTAAGTAATCTCAACCACCCGTGGACATCTTTCTTACTAAGTTATTAATATCTTAAAAATATCAATAAACATTTAAATTTTTTCAAAAAATTTTCATTATATTACTTAGCCGTAATCTTATGTGAAAATTCATTAATCAAATATGTTATTTTTTTTAGTACAACACAGTATTCGACACCTGAGCAAAAAAATGAATGGAATAATAATTATTAACTCTAATTATAACTCTAAACTATGAGTACTGTGCACCCACAGTATTACCACCACAGTTTATTTTTTTGAAAAATGCTAAAACTTAATACTTGACGTAGACAAAATAACGTTCAGAAGCAGGGATCGTAATGTCTTGCAGTCAGTTCTCTTAAAGGATCTAGCGTATATATATTCATATTAATTACTAGCTGTTTCCCGCGACTTCGTTCGCGCGGTCTTCGTTTACTCCGCACAGCTCCTACCCCGTAGGTGATAGCGTGATAATATGTAGCCTATATTACGTTGACCCGACCTGTTAGTAATAATCAAGCAAACTTTGAAGTAAATCCATGCGTACTTTTTGAGTTTACCCCGACATACATTGACTTTCCTACGATTTTATTATATGTATAGATTATAACATGTATGTACACGAAATATGTTTTGCATCATATGTAAGCTCGGCTAGTCAAAACAATAACAAAGTATAAGTGACTTTAAATTTACCAGCGTTTCCGCGGTATGTTCCAAGGGTACTTATCCTATAACTTTCGAATTCTGGTCCAATAGTAAATACAGAATATCCAGCCGAGGCTTCCTGACCGTGTGACGCTTCTATTTCTATTCTCAGTTCATACAATTTTTGATTGGTCAGGTAATATATTTTCTCCAATCCTAACCAAAATTCTCCAGCGAGATTTCCGAATCCATGCTTATATTCTATCCAGCTTTTGTAGAAGTCTTGGGAACCATCAAAACGGTTTTGTATAACCTGCAAAACGAACAAATTCAAAATCAATATAAGGTTGCTTGTAACTTAGTTTAAAGTTTTATATGTGCTACTAAAACTTTTTGCGTTTTACTTTATTGATGAACTAGCTGACCCGCGCAGTTTCGCCCGCGAGTATATTAGCATGTCATCGAAATAGTTTTTAATACAAAAATTTCGTCTCCTACTTCAGCCCTTCAGGGGCTGATTTTTGGAAAAAAATTAGCCTATGTTTGACCCCGGATCTTCAACTATTTCCGTGCTTTTCATGAAAATCGGTTCAGCGGTTTAAGAGTGAAAGCGTAACAGACAGACAGACTTTCGAATTTATAATATTAGTATGGATTTGTTCAATTTACTGTGCTGCTTTCGTGAGATACTATAATATATAAGATGGGTGATAAGACCGCCTATTTGTACTCCGTTCCTTATCGTACATTGTTATTTTTTTTTCGTAACAGACAGACAGACTTTCGAATTTATAATATTAGTATGGATTTGTTCAATTTACTGTGCTGCTTTCGAGAGATACTATAATATATAAGATGGGTGATAAGACCGCCTATTTGTACTCCGTTCCTTATCGTACATTGTTATTTTCTATTGTCAATTCTGTGTGTTGTGTGCAATAAAGTATATTATTATTATTATTAAGATATCACAAAAATTTAAATGTTTTCTTTGCGAGGTTAGCAAAGTGAACCTCCATCAATTAGATTTGTAAAGTGGGTGAGATCACCGCGTTTGCCAACTCTTAACGACTAGATACTGATTTTTTGTGTTAATTGGGACCAAAAGCTTTATCTGCGTTTTCGAGATTAATAAACAACCACCATTTTGTGTTGTACGACCCGAGAGTTGAACACGGGACCTTATTCCTTCTAAGCCGTGATAGTTTTCCTTTTAACTTCATTGTATTTACCCTTGTGATGATTTTTTCTTATTCCTAAAACCAATCGTTTAATTGACAGCGGGTGAGGGGACATTTGACTCTAAAAAAATAGCACTTTAAAGCTTAATAGTTCACAAACGAGTCTATTAATCGAAAAATGGTTTTCATAAAAGAAAATATATTCCAAATAGCTTGGGCGTTTCATTCGACAACCCTGTCTTGCGCTACGGTTTTCATCAAAAGATGCACAAATTACATTGTCTAAAACTAGAGATCTTTTTTGTTAACATAGAAAGCTTTTACTAGCAAAGGTAAGATAGGTGAATATCCAATTACGCCTCTAGGATGTACTACTACACTTCTTTCAGATGACGAAAAATTTTTGTCAAAGCGGACGTTAATGTTCTCAACTTTTTTATAGCACTTAGGAAGTCAAGGAGAGAATATCCGAATTCACATTAAGTAAGAATTTATCAATTTTATACAAAAAAAAATTAAAGGCAAATAGATAAGTACTTCAATCGAAATAAATATCTTATTTCGCCGAAATAAATATCTTATTTCGGCGCAGTCAAATAATTATTTATAGTTTTGTTTTTCGTAACTATAAATTGTAATAATTTGGCGTTCGATGTAAGAGAGACATTTTTTAGATATTTTTTTTTTATTTACCTAAAAACATTTCTAATGTAAAATATTTGTATACAGTAAGGATTATTCTACATTTGTTAAGAATTGTCGAAATTTTTCTAGCGATTTTATGAAATACCATATTTCTAGAAAAATTATTTCATTATCATTTAAAACAATAATGATAAGATTTTAATTTTCTAACCAATGTCGTTAAATGTGATTAAAAATTGTATTATGTTATAACAAACCTATAAATTAAAATGCTTAGGAATGATAAATACTTTAGTCGGTTTTACCTATAGCAAAGATGAGCCCTAAATCCACACATTATGTATCTACCAGTTTGTGTATGTAAATAGAATAATAAAATATTCCATTTACATCGCCCAACTTATAAATCATCATGACTAAATAGAATAAATCGTAAAAATAACGGCAATTGTTAGATTACATAAACATATGTTAATATTCTACTGTATTAAAAATTTCCACAACATCTTACCGTCCATCCGCCGCCAGATGATGAAAGGTCACAAAGAACGTAGAATGCTTCCACGTCATCGGGCTTGATCTTGTATATGCCAGACACATTGAAGCCCTGAAGTTGAATTTCGCGGCAATCTGTTGGATATCGTTCAGAACGATCTACGCGACCGCTCCTAATCCAAAAACATAAAATTACGAAAGTACAATTTGCTGAGTAGACATATTTCCTTACAATCCCTTAAAAATAAATACTACATCTTTTTCTTGAAATGCAAATTTTTAGTCTTCAAAATGTACCTAGGCAATATTTGACTTATGCATTCGGTCATAATATTGTTACGTACTCGGGTTCGTAATTCCAAGAAAACACCACTTATATTAAATCCGTGTATTTACGATATACACAATACACAAGGCAACACAATGTAATACTGAAATACACTTTACAAACTATTCACTCACTGTACTACTCTGACTACACAATAAAACACTTCTCGCTTCGCACTGATCACTTGAAGTATCGCTTTCGATCGCTTGATAAAAACTGCCTTGTGTTTGTCAACACCTCTCTATTTATAGCCAGGGTAAAGTCCTAGCTGGATCCAGAAAAATCTAAATGTATCGGGAAACAATGAATCACTTCTTATCGTAAACATGTTATGAGTCATAAACCCTAGTACACGCTACTTTCAACCTTATGCCATATCCCACAAATTCCATTATGGCATAGCCCAGGTCAACTATTGGTCTGTCAATAGGAGTAGCTATCTCTTTCTTTTATTTCTAGATCTCTCCAGCTCTCCAACTCTACACGTTTCTAGATTATTCGTAACAATATACTCAGGTATAATTTGCAATATTACATAGAGTAATAACGAGTAATAACGCTTAGAGGGATAATTGCATTCAACGCTTCGTTCATATTTTAGGCCAAAACCGTGTCAATGTCCGTGTAAGCTTCGTGTAATCACTTGCGTCGTCACGCACACAAAGACTCCAAAGACTCGAATAGTGTTGCAAGTAAATAAATATTTTCCCAAGACGGTATTTAAAATATATCTACCTGACCGGTATACAAATAATCTTTCATACTATAACATTATTAATCATTTAGTATAAACTTGAAACTTACACTTTTTATTCGGTTAGGTAAAATATGTTAAATGCCGGGAAATATTCTAGGTGTTCTCAAGATAATTCCAAAGCTATTTAACCTTATATTTTTTTAGCTTTTGTGCTTTTATTTGTGATTTAAAATATTTTTACCTCACTGAAATAAAGAATGTCTGCCTTTCCAATAGTATTATTAGTCATATAGAAAATTTAGAACTTACAATTTTTATTCTGGTGAGGTAAAATGAGTAGAATTACAGGAAAATGTTTTAGAGGTTCTCAAGTTTTTTTTTTTAATTTCAGTAATTAAACAGCGGTAACCAACCGGCACCGAGCGTAAATAAAAAATATGGTCAATACGAATTTACGTTATTTAAGTTATAAAAACAGTGATTGAAGTAATTCTTACAAAAAAAACCTTATTGATATATATCTACTAATATATTATCCTATATCATACAAATGTTTGAAATACATTGCTTGGCTAATACTTGTGTGTTATTATGTGTATGTCTGTGTGCGTGTATGTGTATGTATGTTTGTTCAAAGCTATTACCTTGGAACCTTTTTTATTTTAACTTTCATACAAATCTTGCCATGGTTCTAAACCTTAAACTATCTTGAAAATTAGCAAATGGGTGGGCAAGCAGAAACAATACTTACGTTATAGACGAACGTTTTAAGGTAAAAATTAATAAGATACTTATTAATCAAGTATTTATTTAAATCAACTTAAAAAATTTAAATGTTTTAAGCTAAACGTACTATATTGGCTACTATTGGCTCTGTGCACGACTTGAGCACCACCTAGCGCCCGCAACTGTTTTGGTTCTGATCTTAGAATAATAACGCCTAGAAACCACAAAAAACGAGTAAATAAAACTGAACCAGAAACGGCTCAATTCGTTTTGCGAGTTGTCAATGCTTAATAAGATCAGGTTATATCGGACACAGTTTACGAAAAATAATTCGAAATGACTTATTGCATTATAAAGAAGTGTTTTAACACCTTAGAAAAACAAAAAAAGTGAACATTTCACAGGTAAATACTTACAATTTATAATTTTTCTGTTATGTAAATCGACTAAAAATAGATAATTTGAAACACATAACTTATCACTATACAGTTGCTAGTTGTGGAAAAAAAATTGCGCACAATATTTTTAGTTAGACCTTAATGTTAAGAAAATTAATTATTGTATTTGCTTTAACTATTATTAATTACTAAGTCTTATGAAAATAGTTTAGCTCGAGGGTACTTTTTGATAATTCAGCATTTATTTTATTTGTCTTTTTTTGCCTTTAACAACACAGTAAGTCATATTTTTTTCGAATTGCGAGACCTGCACTCCGTATGACATGTATCGCGATTCTGAGCGGACGGCAAGCGCATGCGTAGCCTTTTAAGGCTACTTTGAAATGGCTTAAAACATCGCGGCCCACTCGGTTTCTACGTGTTATAATTCTACGTTCCAAAGCTATTTCACCTTGGATTTTTTCGTTTTTGTGCAAATTGTGACACGAAAATATGTATACTTAATAATCAAATTATAAAAATTAAAATTAATCTCAGTGATGTAGAAATTTATAGGGTAAAATAGCCAAATTTCGGCCGCCTAACCAAATACATAACTTTCGGACCCTATTAGGCTTAAACCGTTATCGGGAACAAAATATTAATTTTCTTTTTCGTGTTAATCACTATTTAAATTTTACACTATTGATGTTTCGAATTGATTTCAACAACGAAATAAAAATATGTAAACGTGTTAAGTTTTAAATGATTGACCCTCTCTATCCTGGTTTCTTTTCTATTGTCGGTCAATTTTTCCCTAACTTCAGCCCCATTTTTCTCTAATGTTAGCCAGTAAAGGATGTTTGAAATTGAAATAAGGTATTGACTTTGCATTAAAATTTACTTTAATTTTATTAAATAACTTTTGTAAACATAATATGCCCTCAATTTTTTATGGTATGTATTTAAATGATCTTTTTAATTTGATAAAAACTGTAAAAGAAAAAATCTAAATGGTCACCAATTTTAATGATTGAGTCTCTTTCTTTGAGACATAAAATAAATGAAATAAATTGATATTTTAGTCTCTTTAAAACTACGCAGAAAAAATTTGATATGTAAAAATTACATTAGATCGTTACTTACTGGTCCTCAAAATTAAGAGAAATGAGCATTAAATATTCAATATTGTGATATTTTTTTAAATAAAACGATTTATATAAATTATTTTTTGTCTATATCAAATAATCTTCAATATAACTATTTTAGGGTACTTATTTTTATTAAGTTGTAGTCAAAGAAAGGAAACAATTTAAAGGCACTTGATATTCAAAGTTTTATTTTTCACTATTAGAATAAAACTAGAATAATTTTCTACGATTGTTAATTCAATTAAATAAAATATATCGCTAGGAACAATTATATAAAAAATATTGAGACTTTAATTTGATTGAATTCTATCATCAAATTTAAGTGTTATCATTGTATAAAACTTAATTTACATTTTCATTAAAACAGCATAAGTTTATATATTATAATTTTCATTATAAGTATCAAATAAAAATTCTCCCTGTTTTTGTATTAAAGAATAATTAAAGCTAATTTATTTTTTGTTCTTTTAAGTACCTATAAAATGTGTTCGCAAAAACTTAGCTCAGAATTCTGTCAATCTAACTTAGATTTCTGAGATTAACAGCTGTTGTACTGAAGACACCCAATGACAAGATAAATATCTAACCACAGACTACTAAGGAGAGAACTGATTGCTTACGTTAACCTTACCTAAATTCCAACTTTATTTAACTAGTATTCTCCAAGTTAAAAAAATATTTATTAAATGCGGATAAATTAATCAGTTGATATAGAATCTTAAGAAACACATTAAACTTTAAGATAATAATTAAAAAACGATGTATGAAGTCTTGCCCGCGTTCTTAAAAGTTATGTGGAATATTAGCTTAATTATCGGTATAAACATATTAGGAGGTCGACATTAGGCGCAGACCGATTTTAGGGCACGTTACCCTACATGTTTTCGTGGATAAAAGTCGAAAATATCGCTAATAAAACTACTTGACGCTAAGCAATACGAAATAATGCAGTAAGATGGCATATTATTTAATAAGAAAATTAAAAAAAAATGACTTTTGTAGTGACAGAGTTTTTTTATGATGGTCACTGTGGCATCTAGAATGCTAGTTGGAACATTTTTTTTGTCTTCTAAAAGTCCTCATTATATACGAATAAATGCTTCATAATATTGGTCTGACAAACGGATTTGTAATATTTGTGTCAGTATAATGGGTGAGTCTCAACACTTAAAAACTATTTTTTATGCAAAAGCAAAGTCCAGGCTATGTAATATCGCACATAAAATAGGAATACACATAATATTATTAATTATAATGAAAATAGGTAAAAACAAATACGTGGTAAAATATTTTTCCCTTTGGCTGGCAACATTTTGAATATCGTTCTACTTAGATATTTATGATTTATTTGTTTGGATTTTATACAAAAATATCCGATGCCAAGTAGTTTTTATCGGTGAAATGTTATCTTCAAGTCCTAAATACGCTTTTGTGAAGCACGGTGACAGCATTTCACCACACAGTAACTCACATTTTTTGAAATTGCGAGAGCTGTACTTCGCGTGGCACGTGTCGCATGCCTGAGGGGCCGGCGAACGTAAAAAGCCTTTTCAGGCTTCTTTGAAATGGCTTAATACTGCGCGGGTCGACTCGGTTTCTATGCGTTATTATTCTATGCAATATTATTACACAATAGTATTACACGTTGTGTATTAAATATGTGTTTAGATGTTGAAAACAACATTAGATTAAATAATATTTAGAAACAATTGTATAGTTTAGCAACATTTGAAGGAATTTAACAGTTAGGTACAAGTAGGTTGAATTGACGCTTCTTTTTTCCCTTCTGGTTTCTTTTATCATTAATTTTTCAATAACAATGAGGGGTGTGTCTACCCGGTAATTTTCTAGCTAGATCTTTAATGGTATTTCTGAGGTCGATGAACCCGTGCGTATCAGCTAATAAGAAATTAATATATTTTGTAAGTTACGAGTAATTATGGCATTTCGGTGATAAACATTCTTAAGAAAAGGCACGCTCGATCTAGAATTCTACAACAATACTAGCTTCTCTTAGCTGCTTGCTGCTTCCCGTGTTGGTCAGGTCTCTTTGATGAATAGACCGTCTGCGATTCTGCCAAGCAGTTTATAAAAAGCGAACGATTGCTTATGTGTCACTAGTATCGTGACTACTATAAGTATTCTGATAAATATATTATATTATTAGCTGTTTCCCGCGACTTCGTTCGCTTGAAAGAAAAATATTAGTTTTGTACAGTCGGGTAAAAAATAAGTCTATAGCCTTCCTCGTGAACGTGGCTATCATGCACAAAAAGATTTTCTTAAATCTGACTGGTACATCCAGAGATTAGCGCGTTTAACCAAACAAACAAACTCTTCAGTTTTATAATATTAGTAGAGATAGCAAATAAGCAGATGGCTCTTCTAATGAAAAGAGACAACCATCGCCAATAGATACCAAAGATGTTAATGGTGCGTTGCTATCTTTTGGCAGGGTCTTACCTACCCTCCAAACCAGAACAAGACTATATTAATTAAAACAAAATAATATCATTATTATATTAAAGTATGCTTATAAACTGACATAGCTGGTATAAATACGAATATAAAATAAAAAGTAAAAAAATACTTACTTGCAATCACACTTTCTTGATTTTTGTTCATGTATTGCTTTTCTAAATTCGCTGATTAATGCCACAGCATCTATAGAACTACCTGCATATTCTGTACTTGGCGGCCTACTTAAAAAATATTGAGGTTAACGTTCTTATACATTATATAATTACAAAAGTGTATATTATAATAAAAGTAAAACAATCAGTAGGTGATGGTGATGGAGTGCTGTGGTGGAGCGATAAGCGTATGCTCTAGGCTCCAGCTGCTCAGACGCACAAAAATACCAAATCCGACAAAAAGTTTAGAGGAAGTTTAGAAGAAGCCTCGTAGTCTAGGGGTTAGCATATTCGTTTTACATCATGAAGTCCCAACTTCGCCCCCCGGATCGAGCAAAAATTTTGTTGAGGTTTTTCTCGACAATCCAAAACTTTAACAACAGCTCGGATTCTGGCAGGTGGTGTTACCACTCCCGTATTTCAAATGAACACGAAAGCTGTCGGTCGCGGTTATCGCTATAAATCGTTTTCGGGATGGTAAAATGCTGCGATGGGAATCACCACTCGCCAAACGACAAAGTGATGAATCGTGGTAAACTGAAAAGCTACTTTCGGTTTCGGTTCTCTCCGCCTATCTCGGAAAAAAATCGGCGTGATGATCGTTACTTATTTACATATTCCTCTTACGAACAATATAATTCTGATAGCACTTAATTAAAAGCTCAGAGGGCCTACCATGAACTCTTATAATACTTGTCAAGTTCCAGGCAGTTCAACTATGAGTATTAACCTGTCAGGTTTTACTATCGTACCATGAACTACTTTTTGTTGACCTGCAATGCGTCGTCTTCTGGCCGGTTACATTATCTCTGGCAGAACATATCAAATTAACGTTGAGAAACACATAACTTGCCGATTTTTAAATTTTAGTATGAAGTTATTATTATTAATGCATTTTAATTAGAAATCTTGAATTTAAGAATACAAATTGGCAAAAGAGATCAAGTTTTAAGTTATTTAAAGTCTACATAAAATATATGGAACATAAAGTAAACCACGTAATATTTGTTAAGCGGCATCCATTAAAGAACGCAATATGAATCTGGAATGGGAATATTACACATGACCTTGAACTGTTTAATAAAGACATTTATGTTATGAGCGCGGTTTTTAAATTTCTTGAGTACGTCTTGATTTTTTGAGATTAGAGTTTTGGAATAGTTTGTGACTATTTTAAAGCTTAAATTTACACATTGATTTCATGAACATGATTGATGTCGGAAGCAAAACGATCATATGATATCAATATATTCAATGAACAATTGGAAGTTTTATGAGATATTTTAAATACTCATAAAGATATTGCAACGGGATTCAATAAAACGTTAATTTTCATCACACATCTAAATTTATGTGTATCTCCTCTGTGGTCTAGTGGTCCGGTGTCGGAGTTGATCACATGAAGTCCCGGGTCGGACAATTTAACAAAATGTGTTTTTCAGTTTTCTAACAAAAGCAATGTTGCCCGGGATTAAAAAAAAGTGCCCGGGTGGCTTTAGCTAATCGTGGGTACACTTGTTGTACCTCTGCCTACCTCTTTGGGGATACGGGCGTGAAGATACTTTTTTTATCTAAAATTAAAAATAAATAAAAAATGCTTTAAAAGTAAGTAAATATTAAATAATAAATAAATAACTTTATTTAGAAGTAATGAATTTACACCAATATAAATATTTTTCTAAAACACAGTTAATGTCAAAAAATATACAGTATAAATTCCTAATAGGACTAGGGCTAGGAATAGCAGTAATAATGAAAAATACCTACGTTTACAATATATTTAAGACAAAGCAATCCAATAAAAGTTACTTTTTTCCACCTGCAAGTGACCGGCAATATTATGACACTTAAGCAGTTCAAATATCGATTTCGGTCTGTCAAAAACATTTCATGGTACGCTAACGCAGGGCAGAAGTTGGTTTGAATAGTAAAACGATCGCTCGCCGGCATAGGTCACGTGGTCGCTGACTGGCCTGTTAGATAACGCTTTCATGGTACGAAATAGCAGGACAGTTTAATTATCGGCTAAAATTGACCTGCTATAAGAGTTCATGGTAGGGCCGCAGGGCTTCGTTGATTATAAATGGTGAGTACGTCGAACAAAAGGCGCTAAATGATATGCTTTATCCTGACCAAAGACTAGGGCTGGACTGACCACCACCACCACCACTGCCACAAAGTCAGTGCTTGTCATTGCCGTACACTGGCTACGTTACGTCTTTGCCACGCGAATAACAACACACATTTTAAATCTGTTTTGTATATGCGACAGTGATATTGGACTTATCATGTGGACTACGGGAGCCATTTGCTTGTTTACATTTTATATTACAAAAAAAATAGAAAATCTTAAAGTGCACGACTCATAATGCTTATTCGATCGTGAAAAAAATATATATCATTAATCAGAGAAAAAATTAGATTTGAAGGAAGGGAAATGCAAGAGAGAACTGACATTAGCACGACAATTAGGTACTAGTCGGGAAATGAAGAAAGTGAAAACGCTCACGAAGATAAATTGGGAACCTAGGGTATGAAGAATGTTATAAAGTAAACAAAGAATATGAGTATTACTGCAAAGACGTATGAGTAGCGACTTAAGCAAGGAAATCCGAAACATGATCAATTGTTGTAGCTCTTTAAAAACTTTGAAATTTTGTAAATTGTAATTTTTGACATATCCGACTCAAAAGGTTGCCGACGCCTGGTATTACCCAATTCATCAAGTTTATATAAATTATATATACCTTATCGTCATGGAAACTGGAACACGATACATTTACGGTATTGCGGCTGTAACAAAGCTGGGCGAAACTTTTTGCTGGAATTCTACTACCTGGTAGGCATGATAATAGTGATTAGTGACACGTATTATATGTATACACGTATATCATTCGCCTTTTACTAACTGTCTGGTAAAATTGCAGATGATTTGTTCTTCAATATGCAAACACCGAAAAACTGATAAAGTTGTTGCAATTCATGTACATTAATGTAGGTCTTACCTTGATCTTCCTTGTTGACGGGTCTTGACTTCCGAAATAATTCCTGTTATTGTATCTACACTGCCCATTATAGCTTTTATGTGACTTTCAAGAAGAGATAACCGATTATCTAAAACAGCATCCATGTGGCATTCGGTTCCAGATACCGCAGCAGCTTAAACAAAGTTTTCAGCCAATAATATTCAGTCAGGCAAACTTTACTTTAGACATGTAGGAACAATCGCAGATAAAATATTAAAAATAGACACGGTACAAAAGTGGACGAGTGTAGAAACAGGAGAAGACAGACTGAATCTAATTACATTGGGCCGAGCCACACTGTTGGAAACAAGCTTCCAACACGGGTGACCTTGGTGGGAGGCTTGTAGAGTTTACGGATAGTGCTTGCGTCCACACTGGTTTACAACAAGGAGAGCCTTGTTGTAAACCAGTATGGACGCAAGCACCTCAGAGTGTTTTCGACTCTTTGTTTGGAAGCACGTATTGCTATATACATAGCTCCTTACCCATCTTAACTTCAAAAAGTCGGCGTAGCATTAGCACTTGTACGCGCAGGTAAAAAAGGAAAAAAGAAAAGAATATAATAAATGCGAAATTTTGGATGATTGAATGGATGGATTGCAAGTGCACCCATGATTAGCCGAAGATACTTGATCCCACAATGTATTAGGTGGCAAGCCTATCGCCAACCGGTCACTTTCCAATCCCGGGCAACGGGCAACGTTGTTTTTATCAGAAGACTGAAAAAACACATTTTTTGAATTGCCCAATCCAGAATCGAACCCGGGACCTCATGTTATAAACTCCGACACTGGACCACTACATCCCAGAGGTGACGAGGGGTTAGATCAATTCGTGTAAAATTGACCAGAATTATTTATTACTAGCTGCAACGTGCAGCCCGCTGCATCAGAAAAGTTTTTGGTGAATCCCGCGGGATCACCTAATTTTTCCGGGATAAAAAGTATTCATCGTCTGCCTGTGTGCCAAATTTCATTTAAATCCGTTCAGCAGTTTTTGCGTGATTAGGTAACAAACTTCCATCCATCCAAACATCCAAACTTTCGTATTTGCAATATTAACATAAATTATATTCTTTTTAATTTTTACACACAAGTGCTAAAAGTTGGCGTACTTTTTGAAGTTAAGATAGGTAAGGAGCTACATTGCGATAAGTGCTTCCAAACAAAGATTCGAAAACACTCTGAGGTGGGAGCCTTTTTTTACTGTCGATAGGAAGCGCTTGACCACGATCTCGCCTGATGGTAAGCTAAGGTGCGGCCTAAGATGGAACGCGTTACCCTAAAAGCTACCTGTTCACTCTTCTCTTGAAGATCCCCAGGTTGTACCCGTCGGGGAACACAGACTCAGGTAGCATATTCCAGTCCCTTGCGGTTCAGATTAAGAATGTCGAATCGAACCGCTTTGTTCGGGTGTTTGGAACGTCCACCATATGGCGATGCCTAGTATCTGTGCGCCTCGACGATAGATAGAAAAACGGGGATGGCGGAATTAAGTCGTGCAATTCCACAGCGCATTCTCCAAAATGTATTCGATAAAAGACCGATAAACTAGCCACTCTGCGGCGATGAGCGAGGTTTTTTTTTTTTTTTTTTTTTTTTTTTCTTTTTGGCATGGGCGTTAAATGAGCGAGGTTCTGGAGTTTTTTTGCCTACCAGATCATCGTCATTTATGAGCCTCTTGGCACGCCTCTCTATCGCCTCAAGCGTCTCCAGCTGGTATTTGGCGGATCCATCCCAAAGGTGAGAGCAATATTCCATGCACGAACGGACTTGTGCTTGATAAAGATTGAGCAACTGTCCCGGGCTGAAATACTGTCGCACCTTGCCCAGAATACCAAGCTTTTTTGAGGCAACTTGGACTTTCGTTCCATGTACGAACCAAAGTTAAGAGTAGGCGTTAAGGTGATACCAAGGAGCTCGAGGTGGTCAGTTATCGGCACGGACACACCCTGAAAAGACGAAATAGGTGAAATGGACTCCGTTTAGCGGAGAATAGACACGACTGGGTCTTAGTCGCATTAAACTTGACCAGATTGGCATCGCCCTAATCGGAGACTGCCTGTAAGGACAGATTAATACGATCGACCATCGCCTCTCTGAGAGACCGCGTTGTTGTAAACCAGTGTGCACGGACCTACCGCGAACTCCACAAGCCTCCCTCCAAGATCACCCGTGTGGGAAGCTTGTTTCCAACAGTGTGGCTCGCCTGAAACGACTCGTTTATTTACGAGTACTAACAATTTCTACGAGGCGTAAACTAAAATTGTTCCTATAAATTTAAAATTACCAAATGCTTCTAGAAATTTGTGAAACGCCTCGTTGCAATTAAATTGGTTACTAATGGTTACTGCTACTAACGACGGACCGATTGGCGATTATATATAATATATAGGAACCCGGCACTCGTAGTGACATGTTAGCCTATACTCGCTTCTTACGAGCTCTTTTTTACCGCGACCGCCAAGAAAATATATTAATAATTTTTGTTAAATTTTAACAAAAAATTATATCAATTTGATATTTAAATAATCAATTAAGCAAACAGATAGACTATGGCCTGGAATAGCACATAGGTTACTTTTTATCCTGGAAAAATTAGGTGACCTCGCGGGATTCGAAAAAAAATGTATTATGCAGCGGGCTGCACGCTCAGCTAGTAGAATTATAAAGATCAGTTTTTTTTACATAAAATAAAAATAAACTTATCATTATTATAGTGAACGTAGTTATATAGCGGCAGATTACCAGCAAAAGATATTCCGCCCTAAGTATTATAATTTTACTGAGTTTAATAACTAGCCGTATCTATCTATTTTGTTAATCGAGGCCCACTAATAAATATTTTATTTAAATATCTACCTACCGTTATCTTTAATAAATGAGTGAGGATTGTTTTCTATTAAAGACCTAAGTTTTTCGATATCCGATTTAAGATCACTTAAAAGTGTTTCCTCTTTATCGGGACTTATCTGATGTTGAACTGTTTTAAATATTTCTGTCAATCGTTTCAATATAGCGTTAGTTTTCTCGTGCACTTCTATATCTAATCTATTAAGTCTGAAGTCTATACTCTCCACTTTCTTCAAATATTTCTCACTGGCCGTTATAGAATCCATCAATTTTTCAAGAACAACCTCGCTATCACTCTGTGACGACTGAGCTGTCCGTGTATAATTTTTTCCATGTTTCGTTGATAGCATTGCATCACTTAGTTCATCTTCGTATTCTTTTTTCCATAAGGAATTTCCAGGGTGATTGCTATTTTTCCGTTTGGTGTCAATGTTCAGATTCATTTCACATGAGATCAAAATGAAGGCCAAAGGAAACAGTAGGAGATGAGAATTAAAATACCATGCCATGACTAGATGTCAACACTGAGTAGGGTATCAAACGACTGGCACATTTTTGTTGTCTTCTGGTTTCTCAATGTGTTTACAAACACCTAATTGACTTAACAAAAACAGCAATGAGTTGAATGCTGTTTCGCATCCAAAGGTGATTCGTAGAGATATTTCTCACTATTGTTATAACCGGCTAATAAAGACGTATGTGGCTTAAGACCGACAGCTTAAAAACAATACATTTAATTTTTCTTCTAAGTCATTTTGGATTAAATTTGATTTAGTTGCATTTAGAACCCTTAATCATCGTTTTAGAATCGTCTTACTTAGTCCACAATCTGATAAACCTAGTTATGTTTTTGTTGCTGATCACTAAATGTCAATTTCATCCAGTTTTTGTCCCCTTAGGAGACAGATTTATAAAAGAAACTGTCCAACGTAGAGGTTTATCCGGTTTTAAAAAACAATACATATTTAACAAGTATCATGGAAACATTCGAAATTTTTCTATATAGTCCATGCTAAATAGCTGTATAACAAATTATTTTTGAAAAAAAAAAAACCTTTTCAAGATTGGACCCATATTTTCGTGTAAAAAATATATGTATATATAGATAGCCGGGAAAAATAAAATTAAGCAACTTAATTTAAGCGGAAGGTGGTGCGCCAAACCTATAACTTTCACTCTGGCCATATTGGACCTAAACACAAATTTAATATAAAAAACAGTTTTTATTTTCATTTCTAATTTTTTTTTTGATGAAAAATCAGGAAAATATAAATGTTTGAAAAATTATTTCTTTTCATTACAAAAACGTTGAACCGTAAAAACTTTATAGTAATACTAATCTGTCAAGAAAAGACTGGGAAACGATAATCCCAAAATTTTAGTTATTCATCCAAATTTATTTTATCACCTTTAACGCCTTAACGATACACTTTCGTCAACGAATAATTCAATCTTCAAAACATTTTAAACGATTTTATCCAGTAGTTATATATACTTCTCGCCACGAATTCTCCTTTTTTATGACATTACATAGCAAACAAGCAGATTGCTTTCCTGGTGGAAAGGGAAACTATCGTCTATTGACACCAAAGATATTAATGGTGGTTTGTTATTAGTATGGCAGAATAGCAATGCCATTTGCATAAGTCTACCAGCTACATTTCCCTCCAAACCGGAACATGGCAATGATAAGCATTGAAGCTATTGCGACAGGAATAGGTAAGGCGGTAGTAGATACTAAATACCCGGACGAGATTTTATGTCTTCTACCGAATGAAAGCGGATGCCACAGAGTTGTAGTTTGAGTTCAGAAAAAAGGAAGAAGTCAGCTGGAGCCATATCTGGTGAATAAAGTGGCTGCTCGATGGTATTTGTTGAGATTTTGATCAAAACTTATTTCACAACGATAACTTTGTGCGAAGACGCATTAACGTGGTGCAAATTCTAAGAGTTTTCATCGAATTTGCTCTCTTACATGTAATAAAGAAGCTACCCTAAAAATATTTTTCATGATTTTATATTACCACTTTGTTGCCGTGACTAAAATGCATATTCATGCCAAATAACAGCTTTCTAGCACTAAGGATCTCTGATCTAGACGGACGGACGGACATTACGAAATTATAGCAGTTCCTAGTTTTACTTCGGAATCCTAAAAACGATTTAAAATCTGGCCTTTACGGCCCACTGTCATAGTGTAGGTATTATTTTATTTTATCGTTATCATTCGCAGGTTAATAATCAAACAATATTAATAACGATTCATCGCTGTATTGGCAAACAGAATAATGTTTTGATAATTACTTTACTCTACGTACTCACTAGTGCATTTTTCACAATACGTATACACAATTCTCGCATTCCATTCGTATTAGGATGGAAGTGCCGGTTGTAACCAGTGTGCCTTTTGTGGTCATTTAATGTCAAAATATTATATGCCCAAAAATCTTATAAAAATAACTCTATATGTATACAATATCCTTATTTTGAGTCACTGAAGTGCAAAAGTTTCAATTTTTTTTAAAAATGTTATTTAAAACATTATAATATTTTGTAGGAACATTGATTCATATATAGGTATATATCTATACGAAAGTATAATAAAATCGTAGGAAAGTCAAAACTGTAAGTACATTGAATATTTTTTTAAATGAATACTTGGGGCGTGATCTACAATCGATATCGAAGCCAAAAATATAGTTTTTAGAATTTTTGACTGTTTGTCTGTATGTATGTCCAGGGTAAACTCAAAAATTACTGCATAGATTTACTTCAAATTTTGCATGTCGGGTCAATATATAGGCTACATATTATCACGCTAGCACTTACAGGGAGGGGCTGTGCGGAGTAAACGAAGTCCGCGCGGACGAAGTTGCGGGCAACGTCTAGTATATATCCTCCGAACAGCTCCTCCCCGTAGGTGATAGCGTGATAATATGTAGCCTATATGTTGACCCGACCTGTTAGTAATATTCATGCAAAATTTGAAGTAAATCCATGCAGTACTTTTGAGTTTACCCCGGACATACATACAAACAAACAGACAAAAATTCTAAAAACTATATTTTTGGCTTCGATATCGATTGTAGATCACGCATCAAGTATTCTTTTAAAAAAATATTCAATGTACAGTTTTGACTTTCCTACGATTTTATTACACATTACAATAATAAAAAACTGATAGGGCATCACAACTAGTTTTATCTAAGTCCTAAATTTTATTTAATGAATTTATTTTCTACTATGTTATTATTACATTTTTGACCAACAAATAACCATATATACCATCAATTAATTACAATAAAATTCTAATTTTCTAAATAAATTTACTCATACATTTCTAATAACTAAAAATAATCAATCAATTTACTATCTAATAATATTTTAAGAAGTTTGGAAAGTTCGAATAATTTAAAAATTACCTGCCCATAAATGTTAGTTCGATAAAAAATATGACCATAAAATTATACTATACATTATGAACATTAACAATAAAAAATCAGATATTAGAGACAAATGTTATCAATAAAATATTCATTAAGGCTATAGTAGGCTTTTTGCACTAAGTATTTACTTAATTTAGTTTTAAATCTATTAATATTATTCGGCAATTCACGTACAGCCTTAGGTGTTTTATTATAAATGTTGACCAACATCGAATGGGATTTTTTCCTATAGGTATGTAGTGGTAGAGCAAGTTGGAACTTGTAGTCTAGTTGGATAAATATTTTTTGTTTACATTTAGTTTTGTAAAGAGCTCTTGATGTTTTTTCACAAACATACACGATTCCAAAATATACATATAAGTTAACGTCAGTAAGTTAGTCGTTTAAATATAGGTTTACAAGTTATAAGGGGATCTGCATTAACCATTACTCTAGCACATCTTTTTTTGTGTAATAAATACGTAGTTTATATTTGTAGAGTTTCCCCATGCTATTAGTCCATACCTTAATATTGATCCAATGTAGCCATGATATGCTGTGATCGCTGCTTTTTAGCTGAAAGTTTTACGAAATGTTTTGAGTGCGTACACGAATTTATTTATTTTCTTTGTAACTGATTCAATTTTAGTTTCCAATTTAAATGTCTATCTAGGTTAACACCTAAAGATTTTGTTACGTCTACTTCCTCTTTAATATTGCCACTATAAATTAGATTCAAGTTCTGACATTTATTTTTGTAATTTGCGAGTTGTACAATTTTTGTCTTTGAGATGTTTACTTTTAGATTATTTCTGTATAGCCATGATATTAGGGAGTCAATGGTATTTAATAATGTTTGTTTATATCGTACCTCGTTTTTATAGTTATCCGGTATAACAACTGCAAATTCATCTGCGAATAGTACACTCTGATATTCAGTTACTTTTGGTATATCGTTTATATAAATTAGAAAGAATAAAGGGCCAAGAAGGCTACCTTGTGGGACACCTGTATCTTTTATTATGTATCTTTTATTTTTTGCGGCGGATTTCGATAAATGCAATGCGGTCTGACCCACCTAGCCACATCGTCAGTGTGTTATGGCGAGCGCAATCGCACGCGCGAATACCTTCGTGTTTTGATTATTAATTTTTAAAATCACGTAATCATTGATGAAGAACGATTACTAATTTTAGGTCAAGGCTACAAAGAGCTTGTGATTTGCAAAATCCACGTTATGATCAACAAAGGATAATAACATTTGGAAAGAAATACGGAAATGCGCTGCATTGCGGTGAGGGCCGTTCCGACCCGCTGCGGCCCATCCTTATGTGCTATGCTGCATTTTTTGGTGCGATGCGGCCTTACCCAGTCCGCTGTAGCCCGTCTCAGTATGATCGAACACATACAATCCTTATGTGCTATGCTGCATTTTTTGGTGCGATGCGGCCTTACCCAGTCCGCTGTAGCCCGTCTCAGTATGATCGAACACATACAATACCTTTACTCCTACAGATCCACCATTTTCGTAGTGAATTTTTATTATTATAATCTTCGATCAGTCATTTCTGATCGAAGATTATAATGCGATTTTTGAGTGCAATTTGAAAAATAAGATATAAATCTGTTTATGAAAACGTATCCCATACTGTAAAAGTTTGTACATGTGTCTCAATCACGCAAAACGGCTGGACGATGTAGGTAGATGAAGCAAGAACATAGGTAGATAATGGCCTAGAATAGGATATAAAGTGGGATTCACCAAAATTTCTTAGAATGCTACTGGCTCTAAGGTGCAGCTTGTATATAAAAATATAGATTTTCATAAATAGAATTAAGATTTAAGCCTAATGATGAAAAAACCATAAAAAACGAGCCATTTGCTCTAACCCCAAGGTGATGCGGAAATGAGCTTTTTAGTTGTAATGCATATAGAAATAGATACACTTTGCGGCACTCCGTCTCTAAAACTTAATCTTACAAAAAATGTAGGGAATACATGGTAGGATTTTTCTAAAATTTAATTCATTAAATATATAAGTATTTTATCATAAAATGAGTAAGTGCCGTTAAGCGCCATTTTTTCCAATATGGCGGCGTGCGTGGCAAATATACTCACGAAGTGGCAAAGTTGAAATTCTGAAGGAGCTAATCAAAATCTATATCTAGTAATACTAATTTTCAAACTCCCAAAAAACATTCCAGGCAAAACTACCAAACGATCGAAGCAAGATTGGTATAAGGAGTAATTACAAGTTTTTTGACTTCAGATTAACCTAAAATTTGATATTATGCTTTTGCACACAGTAAACAGTTACGTTTTTTACTGATAAATCTTTTATAGCTTTTCGGATTCACCTGCCTGCTGAATCTTTTCTCCACTCGGCTTTGCAAATTTTCGCTTTAATGCAGTTCGGGTCTAAAGTCGCACCAAGTGCCACTACGCAACGACTGGCCATTGTTTAAAAAATGTTTATATAAAACCATACTAACCCACAACACGAATGCCATTGTCTAGTCACTATTGTAGTGCTATGTTATGAATAAAAAGTCAAAGTCTCAGATCGAGTCAAAACAGTAATATTGCAACAAATGAGTTGACTTCGTGTGTCTTAGAATTCTATTATGTATATTGTAGATCAAATTTACATTTAATATAAATAAAAAGAGAAAAATCTCCAAATTATAAAATAAGTTAAAAAGCACAGAGGGTATTTTTGATGATCGTAAACTACAAGGGATGATTGTTGCTCTTCTGATAGAAAGCAACATTCACCACTTGTAGACACCAACGGACAAAGAAATTGGTGTCTGTACAGTGTATACGATGGTTGTTTGTAGTACGTTATCATCCGTATGGTGCAGATATATTACCACATGCAAAAGTTTACCGGCTACCTTGGTCTACAAACAAGACTATAGTATACTTTCATACACGGACGCTATCGCGGTAGGACAAGGTAAGGCGATGGTACCGATTACCACAATTGCAGCACTCTACAGCAGCAGGTTTAGTCAATCGTTCGCCTTTAAAAATCATACATTTTTTAATATCTGTTAGGGTTCCTGATAAGGGTTGTCCACCATTATTTTTAATTTTCTGGCCAACATTTTTATTTTTTGTTATTTATTAAAAATACATATAACCCTAAATGTTTACCCTTCTATCACCAACCTCTATTTTTATAATCCAATAATTTATATGGCAAAACAACGTTTGCCGGGTCAGCTAGTAATATTATAATTTCAGGCATACATATTTTTTCGCTTAGGAGGGGGGGGCGGACCTCCTGACACCTCCGCCCCATTATATACTTACACCTATGGGAACTACTAACTCCGAAAAATGTGAAATCTTTAAGATAAACATCGCATACACAGAATACTAGACACGCTATAATAATAGACACGCCATTGGGAAGTAAAGGTGTCGCCGCGCATATGAGCAAAACAAGGATTTATAACGATATAATTTCGATATTTTTGCTGTTTCGTGATTGGCTCCCTGCGTTTCATGCTGTTTCGTAATTGGTTCCCCAACTAGCGCTAGAACACAACGTCATAATATCATATACCATAACCAATCACAACGGCGCAAATATATCGAAATCATAACGTTTTAAATCCTTGGAGCAAAAGCGTCACTGTCAAAAATGTCATACATTTTTAGATATATTACATCGTGTAAAAATAGAAATAAACCATATTGTACTTTTTTATCGTACCGAACGAGACAAGTTTTAAAAATTTCCCTTGAAGTGATTTTATTTCATCGTCAATTATACTTAACTCTGTATTTCTGTGTGTAATCGCATTTTGTTAGTGTAGACAAACTAAGAAATTGTCTTGAAAGACATATCCATTTAATCTGTGATCGCATAGTATTACGTTACACACTTGTTTGAAACTTTGATAATTGCTAGAAACTTACTATTCCGTAACTCATTATTATTTTTCAACGAGTTCATAAAGTACAAACGAACGCTTACGTGTGACGATTACCTTGACTGGTAAAAAGGTAATGAATTCTACTACCTAGTACCTATCTTGCCCGATTTGGTTTCACTGTCTCACTTGTACTGTCGCAACAACAGCAGTTTTTGGTTTAAATTAAGGTATTGATTTGGTAACATTAAACACTTACCTCGTAGTTTTATTGGTCCACTAGAACGATGTATTAACCCTTCCTTTAAATTATCCAGATCTTTTTGAAGTCCTCTTAAAGCAGTTTCTAACGCGATTTCGGGAGCAGATTTCACTACTCGTAATATTTCAGATAAATATTTAATAATGATATTTGACCTTTCTTGAAAAGTCATATCTAAATGATCTATTTTATATTCGACTACTTCTATTAATTTCAGATACTTTTCATTAGCCATTAGAGTGTCCACAAACTTTTCAACAACTACTTCACCTTTCATGGTCCTTAAGGTGGTTGTTGGATGGTGAGTAATATTATATTTATTTCCTGAGTAATTTTTTTCATTATCTTCATTGTCAATATCATCTCTGTTATTTGGATAGTTTTTTCTAGCATAAGATATGGCGACGCAATACACAAAAATAACAATTTTCAACATATTTATAACATAAATTAAAAGCAAAAAAATCTTTTTATAAAAGCTTTTATTTAACCGCTCTAAAAAGAAGAAACCGTTGGCTCTCACACAAAAGATCGCAATGATCCCCATAATGAAAATGTTTAGTACGAAGCTTACTTATTTTAAAACATTGGCTCTCAAGTAGTCTCCATTGTTTTGTATTTCGTGTCAAAATATCTTTGCTGTATCATAAACTTAGGTTGTTTGAGATCCAATTTTACCCACTGATCTGTATTGTCATTTTGTTCATTTCATACATGGTTTTCATGACTAAATGTAAATTTTTATTTTAAGACAAAGCAAATAGGCCACCGCCCTTGTTTTAATCCAATATATCTAAATAATAAGTCTGAATTTTTGATGTTTATACTTATAGGACTAGGTATTTACTAAAAAAGTATCTTCAGATCTGTATCCCCGAAGAGGTATGCAGAGGTACAACAAGTGCACCCACGATTAGCCGAAGATACTTGATCCCACAATGTGATGGGTGGCAAACCTATCTCCAACCGGGCACTTTCCAATCCCGGGCAACGTAATTGTTTTTTATCAGAAATCTGAAAAAACACAAATTTTCAGTTTTTTGATAAAACACACAGATATAATTTAGGTACTAATTATATCATTAATAATTATTTAAACAGTAAAGACCGAATCTGTAGGTACATTGACTAGTGTTTAAAAACAATATTTTCGAGTGGGATTAAGTTAGACTATAAAACAATGTGTTCAGAATTGTTTGTTTTTTAAGCCTATGATGCGAAAATATATTAGGCCAATATTTATAAAATGTATATATTATACTTGTAGCTAAAATACCAGCAAAATTGTATTGATTGTTTCACAATTAATAGAATAAGAAAGTATCATATTCTGTAAAATTATATACATTTATAAATAAGATATACCGGGACCTCTAGGTACATCCGAAGAAGTAAGCAAAGGTACGACTAGATTCCCACGACTGGTCAGCGGCCCTATGACGACAGCCAACCTTCTGCTACTTAATATCGTTGCCAAACAAAACAGGGCACATATCGAGATCCGAGACAAATAAGGCTCACCTGATAGAGGTACTTGCATTCTTTTCACTTTTCTTGTGATAGTTCGACCGTTATCATCGGTTGATCGGCGCCGATGCAGTGGATAACCGTAGTTTCCAGTGACGGTCTCCGCTGTTAATTTCGGTGGAAATCGTTTGGAACACTTGCCGTTGACCATGCAAAGTAATTGGGGATTGATGGCGCCACATGGTTCATGAATTATATTTGTAATTACATCATGTAGGTCTGGATAGGCTTCATGATCGGGAATCTCAGCACATATGATATCATCTACTTGGTCTGGTTGAATTCTTTCCAATAACCAAATAAGAATGTGTGGGTGTGGCAGGCCTCGTTTTTGCCATTCGACTGAATACATCCAGCATCGTGTATCTCCAAAGACTACATTCTTTAACAATGTAGTTCATAAGGAACCGCAGTTTTTGCCTGAATATTCGTGCTGTGGTGTGTCGATCGCTTGATGTTTATCCGGGAAACAGCAATCGAATAACTTTCTATCCATTTTGGATTACAGTTAAAAGTAATAAAGACATCTGATTGACAATTTAAAAAAATTGTTTACTTTTGCGTTTTGTTGTTATTTTATTGCTATACTTACTAACTGACCCGGCAAACGTTCTTCTGCCTTTTTAACTACTCTTTTTTTTCTATATTTTCTCACCTTTTAAACCTTCCCTGGACTTCAACAATTAATTCAAAACTAAAATTAGCCAAATCGGTTCAGCCGTTCTCGACTTTTAGCGAGACTAACGAACAGCAATTGATTTTTATATATAAAAGATAAGATAGATAGATGATGCTGCATTAGACATCATCCTTTAATTTTTTTTACGTTTATATTTAAGGGTTTAATTATGGAAAACTACAATTTTTAATAAAAATATTTGCTGTGGTCTAGCGGTCCAGCGTTGGCGTTGACCACATGAGGTTCCGGGTTCGATTCCCGGGTCGGGCACATAAAAAAAGTGTTTTTTCAGTTTTCTGAAAAACACAAAGTTGCCCGGGACTGGAAAATGCCCAGTTGGCGATAGGCTTGCCACCTATCACATTTGTGGGACCAAGTATCTTCGGCTAATCGTGGGTACACTTGTTGTACCTCTGCCTACCCCTTCGGGGATATGGGCGTGAAGATACTTTTTGCATAGGTGATAGCGTGATAATATGTAGCCTATATGTTGACCCGACCTGTTAGTAATATTCGTGCAAAATTTGAAGTAAATCCATGCAGTACTTTTACTTATATCACTCTTTCGCTCTCACTCTCTCTCTCGAATCGCCAGTCCACCAGCCACCAGTCGCCGACACAGAGGAGTACATGGTATGAATATCTATATTTATTACGCCTATGGTTATTATACATACTTGCCGCCGGCTAACAATTGTTATCGGTTGCGCACGTCGTTTTACGCACTTTGAAGCGTTGCCAATCCATACTTCCATACTAATATTATAAATACGAAAGTAACTCTTCTGTCTGTCTGTCTGTCTGTTACGCTTTCACGGCTAAACCGCTGAACCGATTTGGATAAAATTTGGTACAAATATAGTTTGAGACCCAAGAAAGGACATAGGGTAGTTCTTATCCGGGAAATCCCACAGGAACGGGAACTTTGCGGGTTTCTATTTTAGAATTTTTTTCACGCGAACAAAGTCGCGGGCACAGCTAGTCTTAGATATTTTTACGTAGCTCTACGTATTGTAGAGCTTTCTCGTAACCATACAAACTTCGATTCAAAAATCTATGTATTTTTAGTTATTTTATTTCATTTATTTTTATACAATAGCTGACCCGCGCAGCTCCGTCAAGATAGCTTTTCATACAAATTTCAACCCTTTAAGGATTGATTTTTGAAATATCAAATTAGCCTATGTTTTACCCGGCTCTCAAAACTACTTCCATGCCAAATTTTATGAAAATCGGTCCAGCGGTTTAGCCTTAAAAGTGTAACAGACAGACTTTCGCATTTATAATATTAGTATAAGTTTTTAATGGTGCGTTATTATCTTGTGGCGAAGTTTAATGCCACATTACCCTCCAAACAGGAACACGACAGTGACAAGCACTGATGCTATTGCGGCAGGAATAGGTAAGGTGGTGGTACCAGACCCGGGCGAGACAATGCAGAACTCTACCACCTAGTAGCCATAGTATGTAATTTGTAGAGGATCATCTTCTTTTCAGGTTTTACTTTACATCTACAAACAGTTGATTTCGTTGTACTTTCCCTAACGCAAATCACTCATTCCTCTTATGCTGGAGCCACACTTGCGTATATCGTCTCGAAGTTACATGCGCGCTAAGCCACACGCAGTCCGGAATGTATGTGAAAATAGCCGATAATGGCCGGTCACATCTGCATTTATCGTGTTATTGCACGAAATTTTGTAACGATAAACGCAAGTGCGGCCCTAGCGTTAAAAATAAAGCAATACAGAATACATAACAAATTGCCCAGCAATTTGCAACACCCATAGGCCTACCCTACTAACTTTGTTTACCCCCGTCTTAAATATCTACTTTTCGGTTTTGGCCAAATTTCAGCCAAACAGAGGTTTCGGCCAAAGTTTCGATTTCGGCCAGAAAACAGACGAAACTTTCAGCGGAGCCGAAACCCACGATAGCGGACTTGAGTTGCGTTCAGCCATACTTGCCAACGTTTAAGGCTACTCTGGCCACTTGACTTTATTACACCAATGAGCTGTGTCTGAGATAAAAGTTTTTGTTTTTGTGCGTATTAGTCTAAAATATTATAGTTTTGCGTATGATTGTTCTAGTAACTTAATAAGTCGAGTGGACTTTACTCGTGGTAAACGCGTGTCTGTGTACGTAACAAAGTATATGTGAGAGAAAGAACCTGTCAAACTTAGAATTCCGGAAAATCTGAACCGATTCTACCTACGAAATTATGAAAAATTAAAAAACAACTTCGTCAAAACTGTGTTTTTTCAATATAACTTCCAGATTAATGTACCAATTGAGTAACAAAATCCAATCAGCGCTTTTCCTTTAAAATGTACGTCCAATGCCCCAAACTGCATCTAAATCGTTTTTTTAAATTCGGGAGTTATCGTTGACAAAAAAAATTGATAAAAGATTTTTTCGGTATAATTACGAGATTTTTTTAACGAATTATTTTTTAACCTCCTACAGTGTTTTAGTACCAAACTTACACCGTTTCAAAAATCCAAATCGAATCAATACTACGAAAGTTACAGCTTTTAAACATTAAAATTATTTTGTTTACAGCCACCTTACAATTTTTTTAAATGAAAGAATTCAGAGGGTTGATATTAATGGAGAAAGGTCCCCTGGTGCTGTTGTAACCATGGGTGTCCCGCAGGGCTCCATACTTGGTCCATTTCTGTTTCTGATATACATAAATGACTTGCCTTACTATGTAGGGGATAAGCATGGAATCGTACTGTTTGCGGATGACACTTCACTTTTATTCAAAGTGAAAAGACGAATTGGTAAGTATGACGAAGTAAATAATGCGATTTCAAAAGTTGTACACTGGTTCAGTACGAACAGTCTTTTATTAAATGGTAACAAAACTAAGTGCGTTAAATTTTCATTGCCTAATGTAAGGCATGTAGATACCAGCGTACAACTGGATGGAAACAACCTGGATGTGGTGGATTCCACTGTGTTTTTAGGTATTACTTTAGATAAGAAATTACAATGGGGACCGCACATTAATAATTTAGCAAATAGACTTAGTTCAGCAGCTTATGCAGTTAAAAAAATGAGACAGTTAACTGATGTCGACACAGCAAGAATTGTATACTTTAGTTACTTCCACAGCATTATGTCATATGGAATTCTTCTCTGGGGAAATTCTGCTGAAATAAATACTATATTTGTATTGCAGAAAAGAGCTATTAGCGCAATTTACAATCTTAGCCCGAGGGTTTCCTTGAGACAAAAATTCAAAGAAATCAATATTCTAACTGTTATATCCCAATATATATTTGAGAACTTGATGTACGTTCGTAAAAATATTTGCTTTTTTAAAAAAATGGTGACGTACACTCACTTAATACAAGGAACAAAAACAATCTTGTTGTGCATGCATCTCGTCTCCACAGAATAAGTAACTCTTTTATTTTCAATGTATACGCTTTTACAATAAACTTGCCAAAACTATAAGAGATCTACCAGTCAATAAATTTAAAAAATCTGATAAAACAAAACTGTGTTAAAAAAGGATATTATAAAATCTCAGATTATTTAGAAGACAAAAAAGCCTGGGATTAATTGCTCCTCATACCGATCTCATATATATTTTTTGTAATATTGTGATAATGTAAAAAAATCAATGATATGAAAAAAAAGACAAGCCCGCTGAGTTTCTTCCGCCGGATCTTCTCAGTGTGTGGCCGCGTTTTCGATCCGGTAGTAGTTTTTAAAAAAATATGTTGACGTGTCAAAATAACTTGTAAAAAGTTTTATTGAATAAGGCATTTTGATTTCTGATAAATATACGGATTAATTAAAAAAATCTAATCAGCTCATCTATTTAAAAACTGTGCAAAGTACCGTAAAATGAATCAAAATCGCTGATTTGTTCGGAATTCATCAATGGTTCCGTTTATACAATATGTATATACCTACATATAAAGTAATTATTGTGGCGAACAAATTCATATTATGCTTTTAATATTAATTTTATTTTCTTCATATCGTATAATAAAAAGTACGTAGATCTACGAACTATTGCAATGGATTTTTTAAAAAGTCAACGTATTTCCTAAAATACAAGTTAGCTACCCTGACACCATGTGCGAATTTGTGATCTTAGGAGTCGAGCGGCTATTCACAATTTTCAATCGACTTGCCAAAAAGGAAGTGGTTCCCAAATGTATTCTCAATTCGTTAGTATATTTTTAATTTCTTGCTACGTATATAGATAAGGAAGTTACTGATATTACCCCGAGTTTTGAAAATCGAGTTTTCCGACGATTTTCACGATGACGTCAGTATGTTTGTATGTATGTATGTATGTATAAATGTATACACACATACATACATAGTACGTAAACATCTCTTAACTTTTGAACGGCTTGACCAATCGAAACGCAGTTGATGACGTTCGATTAGATACCGCTCAACTTAGATTTTCTGAAAATTTGAACCCATTCGGTCCAGGACATTTTGAGAAATTATGAAGAAAACTTCAAAAAAAATTTGGCAAAATAGTTTTATATAACCTCCAAGTTAATGTACCGATTGAGTACAAAGTCTAATTAGCTCTTTTCCTCAAAAACTGCCATCAATGCATAAATTGCCTCAAAATCGGTTTATCTGTTTAGATAGCATAGCTTCGAGGTTTTTCAACCAATCATTTTTAAACTTCTACAATATTTTTGTACTCAAAAAACTACGTCAAATGCAAAACTAGTCAAAATCACAATTGAATCAAGTTTCCAAAAGTTATAGCCTTTCAAATATTAAAATTTCGTTAATTAAACTTAGGTACTTAATATTTTTAAAATAACTTTTTAGACTAATTGAGACAAAAATTCAAAGAAATCAATATTCTAACTGTTATATCCCAATATATATTTGAGAACTTGATGTACGTTCGTAAAAATATTTGCTTTTTTAAAAAAATGGTGACGTACACTCACTTAATACAAGGAACAAAAACAATCTTGTTGTGCATGCATCTCGTCTCCACAGAATAAGTAACTCTTTTATTTTCAATGTATACGCTTTTACAATAAACTTGCCAAAACTATAAGAGATCTACCAGTCAATAAATTTAAAAAATCTGATAAAACAAAACTGTGTTAAAAAAGGATATTATAAAATCTCAGATTATTTAGAAGACAAAAAAGCCTGGGATTAATTGCTCCTCATACCGATCTCATATATATTTTTTGTAATATTGTGATAATGTAAAAAAATCAATGATATGAAAAAAAAGACAAGCCCGCTGAGTTTCTTCCGCCGGATCTTCTCAGTGTGTGGCCGCGTTTTCGATCCGGTAGTAGTTTTTAAAAAAATATGTTGACGTGTCAAAATAACTTGTAAAAAGTTTTATTGAATAAGGCATTTTGATTTCTGATAAATATACGGATTAATTAAAAAAATCTAATCAGCTCATCTATTTAAAAACTGTGCAAAGTACCGTAAAATGAATCAAAATCGCTGATTTGTTCGGAATTCATCAATGGTTCCGTTTATACAATATGTATATACCTACATATAAAGTAATTATTGTGGCGAACAAATTCATATTATGCTTTTAATATTAATTTTATTTTCTTCATATCGTATAATAAAAAGTACGTAGATCTACGAACTATTGCAATGGATTTTTTAAAAAGTCAACGTATTTCCTAAAATACAAGTTAGCTACCCTGACACCATGTGCGAATTTGTGATCTCAGGAGTCGAGCGGCTATTCACAATTTTCAATCGACTTGCCAAAAAGGAAGTGGTTCCCAAATGTATTCTCAATTCGTTAGTATATTTTTAATTTCTTGCTACGTATATAGATAAGGAAGTTACTGATATTACCCCGAGTTTTGAAAATCGAGTTTTCCGACGATTTTCACGATGACGTCAGTATGTTTGTATGTATGTATGTATGTATAAATGTATACACACATACATACATAGTACGTAAACATCTCTTAACTTTTGAACGGCTTGACCAATCGAAACGCAGTTGATGACGTTCGATTAGATACCGCTCAACTTAGATTTTCTGAAAATTTGAACCCATTCGGTCCAGGACATTTTGAGAAATTATGAAGAAAACTTCAAAAAAAATTTGGCAAAATAGTTTTATATAACCTCCAAGTTAATGTACCGATTGAGTACAAAGTCTAATTAGCTCTTTTCCTCAAAAACTGCCATCAATGCATAAATTGCCTCAAAATCGGTTTATCTGTTTAGATAGCATAGCTTCGAGGTTTTTCAACCAATCATTTTTAAACTTCTACAATATTTTTGTACTCAAAAAACTACGTCAAATGCAAAACTAGTCAAAATCACAATTGAATCAAGTTTCCAAAAGTTATAGCCTTTCAAATATTAAAATTTCGTTAATTAAACTTAGGTACTTAATATTTTTAAAATAACTTTTTAGACTAATATTCCGAATAATTTAAAAAAACTAATCAGCTTTTCTCTCTAAAAAACTGCGTCAAATATCGTGAATTGGATTAAAATCATGATTTGTCATTACGAAAAATTTGAAAGAACATTACTTTGACACAGACCCCTGCCCCTCCTTGCTCCCCCCCCCCCCCCTCTCCCTTCTCGGTACATCCACACGCAGTCCGGAATGTATGCGACAATAGACGGTAATATCTGCATTTATCGTGTCATTGCACGAAGATTTGTGACGATAGACGCAAGTGCGGCCGAGGCATACTTAACTAATATGCATATAAAAAGCATGCTGTAATAAAATTACAAAATTTCAAAAACCCCGACACATCCGCAGACCGCCATTCTGCTACATGTGTATAATTTTAATAATTACACGTGAAAGATCAGGTCGATGATCTTCAATGGGATCGATTCGAGGGGATATTGCAGCATCAGGTTAAGGTTACCACGGTTCCTTACTCAATGACCTTGAGTTGTTTTATTGCAAAGCTCCCATGGCTACAATATAACCCTGGAAATCATTTGGATTCAGCGAGTATGTAAAAATATAGCAAATGAGACCAGATACAATGGGCTTATTTTGTTTAGTGCGAGAGTTCCATGATCACTTTTTAATTCCATTATAAAACCCTGCGAGATTCGCCATAATAAAGGCCAACTATATCAGCCTAATCTCCAATAGCCACCTACCAGTTCCATCATTATTATATCTTAGAAAACATCCGGCACCTAAGTGTTTGCCAAAATAAACCGAATTATCCCACATTCGATACTCAATACTCAATGATTTTATTGCATTATACTCGTATTATACATTCGATGTATATATCTAGATTAGCTTAAAATATCTCATGGAATTCTTCCAGCTCCATCATCAAACACTGATAACCATCGCGTTTCAAAATCCTTGTAAAAATTTACTCCATTATCTTCCAA
This sequence comes from Apodemia mormo, assembly GCA_036924255.1. NCBI lineage: Eukaryota > Metazoa > Arthropoda > Insecta > Lepidoptera > Riodinidae > Apodemia > Apodemia mormo. The sequence continues at coordinate 13,329,782 of JAUPFN010000004.1, read as the reverse complement.
AGTTCCCATGACCTCCATCATCATAGACCCCAGAAATCGTTTAGCACCAGGATGTTTGTTAAAATTGAACAAAGGATTCCAAACTCGATAGGTTTTTCTAATTCCATCATCAGATACTAGAAATCGTCCAGCATCAAATTGTTTGCCAAAACAAATTAAATTTGTCCCCACTTTATGAGCTATCCTAGTTTAGCTTATGAGTTCTCGGGTACATCTTTCAGCTCTTTCATCAGGCACCGGAAGCGATTCCGCTCCAAAGTCCTTATAATAACGAATAAAACGAACCCAAAGACAAGGTGTTGCTCATTTTTATTCCAAAGTTCCCATAATGTACTTCCAGCTCAATCATGAGACTTTGGAAATCGTCTATCACTGGAGTGTTTGTCCAAACAAAACAAATGAGTCCAATTTCGATTAGTTTATCTTATTTAGTTTAGGAGTTCTCATGGTTTCCTTCCAACCCCATCATCAGATCTTGAAAATCATCCAGCACTAAGGTGTTTGTCAATACTAAGCGCTAATTCAAAAACATTACCTCGTTTACTTTAAGAGTTCATTGTAGAAATTTGCATTTTAAATCTGGATTCTTAAGTTCCAATGTCACTTTTTCGGCTCAATCTTCAGAGATTTGTAATCACGAGAGACAACATACAGTGATAAATAAAACAACTCCAAACTCCATTGTATTAGCAATTTCTATCTGGAAGTTACAATGGAACTTTTACGGCTCCGTCTTCAGATCTTCGACATTATATGTAAGTACCTAATGGAAAGTACACGTTATTCAAAATCCATAGAGTCCGAACTTGACTATCTTATCTCTTTCTACATTCTACACGTGAGTTTCGGTAGCACTTTGTCAGTTCCATCTTCGGATCCTAGTCATCATGAGCAATAGCTCATGATCTACTGTTTGATTAGTGCTCAATTGAGCACTAATCAAACTTTATTAAAAGAATTATCCTTCCATCAATTTGAAAAGAGGTGGAGATCTTAAAACGATTAAACAGATTCTATTGAATCATAGCTAAGAACCATCTCGCAAAAGAAGGCTTTAAATTAAAAACGACCGCAACTAAATCAGACCATCCGCCAGGGCGCGGCGCTACGATGCCATGGACAGACACACAGATACACACCTGAAACTTATAACACACCTCGTTTTCGTCGGGAGTTAAAAAGCATGTGAAATAACATCCCGAAAAAATAAGCAAATATCATAATAAAAAGCAACTTTGAACATTACTAGGTATATTATTATTTTTACGTAGTATTGTATACTCTTTGATTATATTATGTTAATTGTAGCACTGACAACTTGACAAATGACAAGTGACAAATTGACAATGGCGTAAATTACTAACTAATAAATGTTTATTGTTTAGTAAATAGCATAGACTAGTATATATGTATACGTATTATGCTTTGTAAATAGTAATACTACATCAGAATTCAGAGCATAGGAGTATATTGTTCTGTAATTCAGAGTATATTGTACTGTATATTACATAGTACACACGATACGGCGACAATCCGACGAAAAAGTAAATTATAGGGCAGAATCCGACTATGATGGTTGATGGTTATTGATGGTCATGGTCATAGACCATAGTCAACTAGTCAGTCATGGAACTATTATCTATTACTTATCCATTATGAGTGTGTTACTTATCATCCGAGATGATCCGAGATCTGGGTCAATTTCAAATATCAATGTGTAATGTACAAAAACCAAAATAACTGTTTACTAGTCTTGGGTAGTTCGCGAGCGACCTAGGTGGGAAGAGCGCTCTTTTAGGTGAACTATGCGAACTAGTTCATTGAAAATCCCGCTCTTAGTTCTTTTTATATTTCTGTTAGCGTCCACTTTACTAGACAGTGGCACTATGTGACCAACCGAGTTATTTACTTTTACTGTGCGCGCCTTGATATTTCGATAATCGATATCGATACTAAACAACTTCAAATCCCCATGGTTGAAATTTTATCAAATCATATGAAATCATAACAATCGTCAACTGAAGTATTGCTGGCTAATTATCAAACAGAATACTGTTATGAATAATCTAGAAGCGTATAGAGGTGGAGCGCGCGCGCGCTTACTATCTAGAAATAAAGGAAAGAGGTAGCTACTGCTATTGACAAACAAATAGTTGACCTGGGCTATGCCATAATGGACTTTGTGGGATATGGCATAAGGTTGAAAGTAGCGTGTGCTAGGATTTATGACTCATAACATGTTTACGATAAGAAGTGATTCATTGTTTCCCGATAAATTTAGATTTTTCTGGACTTTACCCTGCCTATAAATAGAGAGCTGTTGACAAACACAGGGCCGTTTTTATCAAGCGATCGAGAGCGATACATCAAGTGACCAGTGCGAAGAGAGAAGTGTTTTATTGTGTTCTAAGTTCAGTGATAGTATAGCGAGTGACTAGGGTGTAAAGTGTATTTTAGTATTACGTTGTGTTGTGTTGTGTAAATACACGGATTTAATATAAGTGGTGTTTTCTACAATCACGAACCCGAGTACGTAACAATACTAATACCATTTATGTCTTATTTTACGGTAAGTTTAATTAAAATTAAAAATATTCTCTTCAATTCCCATTTATTGTTACAAATAATTGATTATTATTATTATATATCGTTAATTATGACCAATTATTAATATAAATCATTTTATTTTTTCGTTTTTATTTCAATAAAAGATTTTATGTGCCATAAAAAAAAGTCAACTTTAATTGTAAAAATTCATACTTTTTAAGTATTCTAATATAATTACACGTTATACTAGGAACTAGCCTAGCTGTTGACTAATCATTAATATAAATTATTTTATTTTTCATTATTTAAATAAAAAATCTGATATTACATAAATGGATGTGTAAAATTTTCGTGTAATACTTTGTATTTTTTAAATAACAATAAACAAAACTTACAATAATCATAACTATATTTTTTCTTTATTTATTGTTCTTAATAAATTATTTCAAAAAAAGAACTAATGAACTAATAGAACGAACTAGTTCATCCTTGGATTTTGAACTAAATTGAGCGCTCTCTGTAGTGACCGGTTAAGCCCAAGCCTACTGTTTACAATGTAGTAGGCTTAGATGAATAACTATTCTATGATAGTACTTAGGTATGTAATATGTATATGTACTAACCTATTTGTTTATTTATATACTAACGTAACGAGTGACGAGTCGTAAACGTAAATAAGTATGATAATATTGATAAGGTGATTGCCAAGTTAAAGATAAAGTTCTCAAGTCATGTTATTAAAATAATAGTAATTTCGTGGTAGTCAATTGAGAGTTAACAAATAATAAAGATATATTATAAATATTTTTTCAAATCATAAGTTGGATAATAAGTAATTGTAGTATTTTTATCATGCTTAAGGTAAGAAAGAGCCTGTTACAATATGAGTAGGTATCACAAAAATGCTAGTAGAAAAGTATAATAACCTAACCAAATTATAAAACTAACAAAGTACATTGTAGAACTACACATATCTTCACGTCAGATTCTTTACGGTGTAGACAAAGGACCCAATGCCATATTTCAACATCCTTGCAGACTGTCCTGCTTCCTCGACATTACAGCTTCAGACCTAATTTCTAAAATTAAATGTTTCTTAAAAGTACTTATTTTTTATTATCAGGGACTAGTTGGTTTAGTGACAGGTGGAGCTGCAGGTCTCGGGCGGGCAACTGCAGAGCATTTAGTAAGACAAGGTGGACGTGTAATCATTTGCGATTTGCCTACTAGTACTGGACGTGAAACTGCTAAACAAATTGGAGAAAATGCAGCATTTGTTCCTGTTGATGTTAGTATTCATTTTTTTTAAGCTTTTTGTCAGTATAAAATAATTTCTTTCAAATTAAATAAATTACACACATTAAACAAACACTATGAAATGCGCTTGCTAACTTATAATGAGCCGTACAGTCAAAGGTTTCTGTACATTCCGGGTGTCACGTTTAACTGGATTTGCCACCCAGAAACCTATAAAATTTGTAATGTCTGTAACTGAACTACAAAATTGATGACCTTGAAATTTTCAAGGGACAATCTTTATAGTACCTTCTTTTGAACAAAAAATAATAAAGAGTTTCGGACTTCAGCTTAATGAATTAGATCCAACTATACGTTTTGACTTTTATGCTCTATCCCACGGGAACCGTACTGAATTTTGGGATAAAAAGTATTCTATAACCTTTTTCAGAGTATGAACTCTAATCATGCTAAATTGCATTTAAATCCGTTCAGTAGATTCGGCGTGATACGCGGCCTTGGTACAGACAGTCAGACATGAATTTAAAAAAATACAGTTTTCGCTTCAGTATCGATTAAATAGTGCCTTCCAAAAAAAATTTAAAATATCTTCTATGTACAAAATTTGACCTGTTACAGTTTTATTATATGCATAGATGTAGATCTCTATATTATTAAAGGTTCTCTCTGCCTACCCTCTTAGGGATTGAAACTAGGAGTGAAGAAATGTATTATTAGCTTAGCATTACACTTTGACTCTAAGAGAAGTATCTCTAAGTGAAACACCTGAGACAACATGGAACAGATGGTTTAAAAAATAGGCATGTAAATTACATTATAAAAATCAATCTGCTAAGTTTTCTAAAGATTTGTTCATAAATAGACAGCAAAACAAAACATGCATCCAGAATAAGCCAAGAAAATTATCTGTTATGTTTAACATCATGGATGAATAATAATAATGTAAATTATATAAGATTGCTCATCACTGACAATTAATATATGTATTTACAAATTTTATATAATTATTACATTAATAAATAAAACCATTAATTCATTTGACTGCTTCGTTGGTTGACTGGTTAGAGAACCTCACTATGAGTCAATCGAGCTTGGGCTTGGTTTCCGACAGGAACAAACATTTGTGTGTTTGTATCTCTGGATTTAAGTAATTAATATGTATGTTACAGTTATAGTATCATTGACTAACACTCTTTAACACAAACAATTTGCTTAGTTCGGGGTTAGATCAATTCATGTAATTTGTCTAGTGATAAATATATTTTTCTAATATTCAAACCAACATACACTTATATACACAATACAATACACTTTTATCAACTAGTAGAGGAACAATAGTATCATAAGTTGTATACATGGCTTGAAATCCGTTAGAAAATACCAATCTAAAGAGGTGTTTAGCGGTCTGTATAAAAGGTTTCTCTCAAAGCATATCTCAAATGAGAGCACTTTATTAACCTATTTCAACCAGTTTAAGCCAGAACCGAGAAATTATAAGTCACGCACAGTTAGTGCAAAAGTTGAGAGCAGCGAACATTAAATAACCATTTTTAAAAAACCTCTATAAACCTGTTTATTGATATTCAAAATCATTATAACTTTGCTCCATGAGGAAGCTGGTATTTTTGAATTTAATGTAGAGCCAAACCTTTAAAAAATGTTCCTTGTGTATGTGATTAAGGTTTCAAAACTAACCAGTTAATAAGCCCTGGTTGCATATGAGCAATCTTCTTATTTTGTCCTTTTTTAACAAGGCATAAAATTACCAAGGCACATAAATTGATGACCCTGAAGTTAGCGGACAGCAGACAAAATAAAATTTCAGATAGGGATATCTACAAGCGAAATTAAGTTTTTCGAGTTTACCAAATTATAAATTGTTTGTCGTTGACTTACCTAGAGATGATAATAAACTATTTTGACAGATGAAAATAAACAAAATGAAAATGAAAAACTTTTTTTTTGTGTTTCTCATCATTTTTGATTTTAATATTCCGGACCAAAATTTAAAAAAAAATCAAAAATAAGAATATTCAAGAAATAAATAAGAAAATAAAAAATCCGAGATCAATCATCTTTAGATTCGTGAAAAATGAAAACATGACAGTTTTTTAATTTTGATTTTGATTATTTTTTACTTTGATATCCGGCACCAAAATTTTCAAAAAAATAAAAATTAAGGATATCTAACGATCCGACTAACAAATTTAAAATCAAAAAAATATCATCTTTAGATTTTTCAAAGACGAAAAGGTGACTTTTTTTTTTTAATAATAATCATTTTACTCGCAGATATACGTCCCAGAATGACCTAAGCCAAAATTTAAAAAACTAACTGAAATCATCTTTTTTGGATCTAAAAATAAACTAAATTTGAAAATTTCATATTTATGAAACGATAGGAAACACGGTGAGAGTTTCCCAAAATTTAATTTTTATTGTAAAAAATTTTTTATTAGCAAAAAAAAAATTGTTTATTATCATCTGTAGGTAAGTCAACGACAAATCATTTATAATTTGGTAAACTCGAAAAACTTAATTTCGCTTGTAGATATCCCTATCTGAAATTTTATCTTGTCTGCTGTCCGCTAACTTCAGGGTCATCATAAATTGATGTAATTTTAGTTATCATACATTCAAAATTTATGGATGACTTCCCAGTTAGTTGAGTGGTTGGTAACCCTGACTATGCAATTAATGGGTTCGGGTTTGATTCCTGACATGGCCAAACATTTGTGTGATCAGCATAGATGTTTGTATTTCTGGGTTTGGGTATATATTAAGCATATTTTAGTATTTACACATGTATTTTTATAGTTTTAATATTTTTGATTAACACCCATTTCATAAGCAAGTAATTTACTTATTTTGGAGTTCAATTAATAAATATATCCAGAAGAATCATTTCTAGGTTAAACCCATTTTTTTCAACATCTCACAGAAGAACATTGGAAAAAAGAACTTTTGAGAAAATTAATATTTTTTAAATTAACTTTGTAGTTTGTAGTAGTAGTAGACTTTGTAGTTTGGTATTAATATTAATAAAACAACAAAAAGTCCTTGATTGCTTATCTTGCTTATTGAAAATGATAATCTCTAAAACCATCTTTTGAAAGTGCAACAGGATATCTTTTTATTGCAAATCTTTTTCAATTAACAAGATAAGCTTTTTAGTCAAAGGCTATTTTTTTCTAATTAATAACAAACTACAAAGCCATGTTTTTTTTTATTTTTCACAAAATCTATACATATAATGAAATCGTAGGAAAGTCAAAACTGTACATTAAATATTTTTTTAAAAGAATACTTGGGGCGTGATCTACAATCAATATCAAAGCCAAAAATATAGTTTTTAGAATTTTTGTCTGTTTGTCTGTATGTATATCCGGGGTAAACTCAAAAAGTACTGCATGGATTTATGTCAAATTTTGCATGAATATTACTAATAGGTCAGGTCAACATATAGGCTACATATTATCATGCTATCACCTACGGGGGAGAAGCTGTGCGGAGTAAAAGAAGTCCGCGCGGACAAAGTCGTGGGCAACAGCTAGTAAAAAATAAAGATATTATTATAATTACCTTATGATTACTTACTGTCCTACTAATTGTGATCTATTACGTTGAAAAACATTTTTTTTATATTTTCGTACACGGGAACTCCTGAATGAGATACTCTGAAACCACCTATGACGTGACAGACATTGCACATACATAATTGGAAAATTATTATATAATGTATATAATATAACAAATATAAACTGAACTGTGCAGCTGTTAAACAGCAGACACCTTTCAATGGGGTAAGTGATAATGCCATAAACAACTCGGAATGGAAATATTTCTTTGAACCGTCCTGGAGTTAGACAAAAACATTTTTTACAAGTAAGGTTCAAATTCGTAGTCCCTTTAGCCGCAGTCATGGTTAAGATGACAATACATTTAGAGATTTCTATCACCGCTGTATGACCTTTCAATAAAAAATAGGTTTTGCAAAAACATTCTATAAACGAATATAGTCATATGGAATGAGTATAATATGTGGGCAGACAAAGAAAACTGTAAGCTTGTTGTAAAAAATATAAGGCGTTACACCGGGCCTATGCTAGGCATTCCAGTGTTGTTTTGTGTTAACTTTAACACTGCCTAAAGCCCTACAAAGCACATGGGTAAATGGAAATGTCAACGTGTTTTCAAATCCAAACAAAAAAGTTCCTTCCTTGATAAAAATGCTTCACCTTCCAAAGTATTGCTGAATATAAGAAATACTGTGGACAAATACAAATAATTACTCTGCAGGTATGGCAATCGCAAACGAAGTCGTGGGTACAGCTAGTATTTAATAAAAATAGGCTTTTCTTGTGATTCACATACTTTAATGTGAGATGAAAATTTATGAATTTAGGCATGGTGGTAACAAATTAAAATGTTAAATTACTTCTTATTTATTAATGTTATTATTTTACTGGCAGACATCTGTAACTTTTTTGCATTAAATTATGTTATATTAATGAAAAGGTTATAAAATTATTATAGAATTTCTTTATATTATATATTTAATTTTCTATTATTTTTACTAAAATATCCAGAAGAGTGGAAATAAAGTAATAGAAAATTAAAAAAGTATAAAGAAGTATGCTGCACAGTGCATCCCTCCCACCGGTAAAATAAAAATAATGTCACATTATAATAATGTTACAACATATCAATATAACAAGATTTAATATGAAAAGTTACAGATGTCTGCCAGTAAAATAAAAATGTTATTATATAAGTAGTATTTTAAAATGTTAGCTTGTAACTACCATGCCTAAATTAATATGTATATTATCAACGGACTTCCCAAAAAAGTGTTTAACAATCTGTTGTTTTTTTAGTTATGTCCACTGATTACTCAAAAAGTTCTTTTTTTCTAAAGTTATACTGTCCAGGTGGTAGTTTTACTCTGATTAAATTATAGCTTGATAATGACCATACCAAGGGAATTAACTACATGATTGTCGGCATTAAGTTATAAAAAATTGTAATTAAATTCCAGGTAACTTCTGAGCAAGATGTTAAAAATGCATTGCAAACAACAGTAGACAAGTTTGGACGTCTAGATGTGACAGTTAACTGTGCAGGTGTTATATCAGCTTCAAGAGTCTATAACTTCAAAAAGGAACAGCCATTTGATTTAAAGACATTTCAAAAAACAATAGAGGTTAGATCTATATCTTTTTTTATGTTAGTTGGATAGGCAAACTGGCAGACATGCCACCTGATGGTAAGTGGTCGACGTCTCCAATGAACATAAACTAGTATAGTATACCTGAAAGTAGCCTAGGTATTTATGTGTTGCCTATCCTGAGATGTTAAGTCTCGGTGCCAGTAATTACACTGCCTGTCTTGCCCTTCTCTCCTAAACATAGCAAAGCTGTTTCACGGGAGAAGTAAGTAAGACGGTGGTACCCATGCAGCCAGAAGTGCTACACAGCGCATCCCTCCCACCGGTAAAATAAAAATAATGTCACATTATAATAATGTCTTCAATAATAATGTGACTTATTGCCTCTTGTCCCACAAATCAGAGTGAGCTTGACTGATTGAAATGAGGTTGATGGCATTCGATTCAGTTTCATCAAAACATCAATTATTCTTGGACTTCTTGAAAATTTAAACCAATTAGGCTCAGTAGATTTGAGAAAGTTTAAAATCCTCTAATAAGTTGCCGAAACAAAGTTTATTTTTTTCAATTATCCAAGTATATGCTTCCAAAGAGAAAATAGATATCTATTTTATTTTATGCTTGTACTGAAACTTCAACAGTTGAAGACAAAAATAAATTTTATTTGGTATACCGAGAGATGGTCCTTCTTAAGATTTAAAACAATGTCTTTATATTCCGAACAAATATTTTGCTCTTGTGTAATCAAAAAAGGTTTAATCCCGTAGAGGATGGGTGGCAGACCACCAGTAATAATTATTATATTCAAATGAAAGGTAACAAATTTCTATGTAGAGTGTACATAATTCTAAACTTATTTTTTTAAATTTCACTGTTTATTTAGTCAAATTTATGATTTTTTTAGGTGAATTTAATTGGGACATTCAATGTTATTCGTTTAGCAGCTGGCTTGATCGGTAAAAATGCACCAGATGCTGATGGTCAGAGGGGAGTTATTATTAATACGGCCAGCATAGCAGCTTTTGAAGGCCAGGTAATATATTTTTTGGCAAGTATAGAGTGCCACCTATCATTGAGAAACGTTAAGCGAGTACACGTTGCTTATGGAAAATTAACGCGAACATTTATAGTACCGAATGCACGGGGAGAATCTGTGGTGGTCCAGGCATATGGCCTTTTTTTCCAGGCAGTTCGTAAAAGGCAAACGAGTGACTACTAGATGGTAGAGTTCTGCAATCTCTCGCCCGGGTTTTTGTACCACCGCCTTACGTGTTCCTGCCGCAATAGCGTCAATGCTTGTCGCTGTAGTGTTCTTTCAGTTTTTTCTCTCAGGGAAACCCTCGGACTAAGATTGTAAATTGCCCTCATAGCTCTTTTCTGCAATACAAATATAGTATTTATTTCAGCAGAATTTCCGCAGAGAAGAATTCTATTTGACATGCTCTGGAAGTACCTAAAGTATACTATTCTTGCTGTGTCGATATCAGTTAACTGTCTCATTTTTTTAACTGTATAAGCTGCCGAACTATGTCTATTTGCTAAATTATTAATGTGCGGTCCCCATTGTAATTTCTTATCTAAAGTAATACCTAAAAACACACTGGAATCCACCAGATTTCCATCCAGTTGTACGCTGGTACCTACATGCCTTACATTAGGCAATGAAAATTTAACACACTTAGTTTTGTTACCATTTAATAAAAAAAATTGAAACAGTGTACAACAGAAATGGACCAAGTATGGAGCCCTGCGGGACACCCATGGTTACAGCAGCACCAGCGGACCTTTTTCCATTAATATCAATCCTCTGAATTCTTTCATAAGAAATCAGAAGATCGAGAGCTTTATTTCGAACTCCATAATGGTGTAACTTCCTGATTAAAATGTTATGATCGACACAGTCAAATGCCTTAGACAAATCACAGAACACTCCAAATGCATCCTGCGAATTCTCCCAGGCTTCATAAACGTTTATTCAAAAACTTTAATTATGTTGTCAAATAAGTGTTAATGTTGTTACTAGATTGGCCAAGCTGCTTACTCAGCGTCTAAGGCAGGTGTTGTTGGTATGACGCTACCGATTGCTAGAGATCTAGCCAGTAAAGGCATAAGAGTGGTAACTATTGCACCCGGTGAGTAATCCAATTATAGTTGATGAAGAATTCTTTTTAGGAATTTTAAACAAAGCACAAAAGACGAACTTAAAGACATTGCCAGGCTAGGAGAACGTTTGCCATGAGTGAACCTTTGGCAGTGTGGAAAGTTATGTATGTATTGATAACTGCTATATTTATTATGATAGGAATAATTTAGCAGATGTACTAAATTTGTTGTATTAAAATATTTCTTTTTTAACAATGATTCTCTATTGCACCATAGTAACATATTGTGAAAATTTATAATTCGCCTCGGCTATGCCCTACATTTTTTTAGCGGCTTGTTGTTTTCTACACATTTCAGTACATACACACAATTTTAAGGTACGGTGTTTGTTTGTCAAACTTTCAATTATTAAGATATTGAAATAACAGTAAAAATCTAATTAAAACCCTTCGCGCGGTTTAGAGGAAAGCGGAATTAAGACGCGCAAAAACTTTGTTTTATATTGTTCATGATCTAGTTCGTAAAATTTCTTAATGCTTTGTGTTACATATCAAAAAACTAATACTAAGTTTAAAAAAGGTTTAGGGAATTATTTTCGGTCATGGCAACACTTTTTATAGTACTATGTTTTATGACAAGATTGTTATCAACACGCATGTCCGAAATAATAAGCTTAATGCGCTAATATATGTACCATATTACCGCATTAAGCTTATTATTTCGGACATTTCGATGTATTTTAACGTATTAGTAATATAAATAGTGGTTCAAGATTAAAAAATTACAATATATATATATATATATATATATATATATATATATATATATATATATATATTCGGGGTATCTAAAATTTAACTTTAAATTACAGTCAGAGCGACTTGCAAACATCATGGTAGATACATATTACTTTTTCAAACCAGCTATTATTTTGTCGTAAAACAAACAAGATCGCGCAGGCCTTAAAAATAACTTTCATTCTAACTCTTCGCACTTTTTTTTGGAAAGAAAAATAGCATATAAGCTGTTTTTCTTCCCCAAAAAATTAGGCGATCCCATGGGATTTGCCAAAAAAATTAATAATGCAGCGGGCTGCACGCGGTAGCTAGTATTATATATTAGAATTATAAATGCGAAAGTTTGGATGTTCGGATGTTTGGATGAATGTTTGTTACTCAATCACGCAAAAACTAGGTACTGAACGGATTTTGGATGAAATTTGGCACACAGAGACATGGTGACCTGGAATAGCACATAGGCTACTTTTTATCCCGGAAAAATGATTTGTTCCCGCCGTATTTACCAAAAACATTTATAATACAGAGGACTGCACGCTGCAGCTAGTATAATCTATATTAATATTATAAATACGAAAGTGTGGATGTAACGGATAAACGGATTTGGATGAAATGTGGCACACAGGTAGATGATAACCTAGAATACCACATAGGCTACTTTTTATCCCGGAAAAATAAGATTTTACGGCATGATTCATCAAAAACTTCATTAATGTAGTGGGTGGCAGGGTGCAGCTAGTATTTATAAATGCGAAAGTAAAATCGTTTACTTGTTATCCTTTCATGGCTAACCTGTTGAACCGATTTTCATGGCCAATATGGCGTGACGATACTTTAAAAAAAAATGTAAAACAAGGGGTAACTTTTTTCAAAAATCCACTCCGAAATGGCTGTATCTTAAAACAGATGAAAGTTTATATGAAAAACTATATCGAGAACATGTTAATCTACTTGCGGACGAAGCTACGCTGGTCAGTTAGTTATTTCGCACGGCGCCATCTAGCGTTTTCCCAAGTATAAAACTCTTAAGATGATTGATATATCCCCACACCCACAGATGGCGCTCTTATAAAAATTATATTTAATTATTTTTTTATTAACAAAAAAGATTTTCCAAGTATTCCAAAGTAGAAAACATAAGCTTTAACTGGGTATTTTTTTATTTCTTTTAGTGTAGTAGTTAAAGAGATCGAGCCACTCCAGGAAAAAACACCTTTTAGAAAATAATATATATGATTCTTTTACTAGCAAATGCTTGTAGCTGAAATTGGAACATCGACAATAAATTGACAACTAACTTTAGCCGTAAAGAAAATAGTATACCTGTGTATATATTATCATGTAAATCACATGACTGTAGTGTGTGTAATGTTTATCTCTATTTATTTAATGTATTTCTAATGCACATTAATTACATTAAAATATAATTTCTGCAGTCCTCCACATTGTAAACTTTAACCGTTCCTAATTTCATACTCCACCGTTCGCACAATAAAAAACAGTCCCAATTTCTCCTTTACGCATTAATATACAAATGAACGTCTTCTCAACAAGGTCTATTCTAAATACCTAATAACGGGGGAAAATTATTTTAAGGTCTTTTCGAAACGCCGATGATAAACAAACTGTCCGAGCCAGCAAAAAGAGAGATTGTAGCATCAATACCTTTCCCGTCAAGAGCCGGCAAGCCTGAGGAGTTTGCACTGCTTGTTCAGAGCATCATTCAGAATTCCATGCTTAATGGAGAAACAATACGTTTGGACGGAGGCCAGCGTCTCCAGCAAAATTAGAAGCGTAATATAAGAATGTTTGTAAATAAAGAAAAAAAACAATTATCAGTGTTTTCTTATAAATCGCTTTTACTCCATTGAAATTATATTTTTGGGACATGTGTGGGAGGTCAATAGAAGCTTAACCCCAAGTTTGTGGGTTGCCGCCCTTGTCTCCCGGCCGCCATATTGGAAAAAGGGGTGCAAATACCTTTTTCGTGATATCTCGGAAACTATGCGGCCTACAAAAAATTTATATAACTTGTTATTATAATTATATAACTTATAATAACTTATTGCCCTAAGTATAAAATTAAAGAAGTTATAATCTAAAAACCTTTTATTTTCTAAAACACTAGTCACCAAATTATGTTTTATCACTGTGTAATTGACTTTGATCACCTATTGACATCGTTTCTGTTTATTCAAATAAAAATTACACTTTATATAAATCCAAAGGATAACATACTACAAACAAATCATGTGAGTAATACTCAAAACTGACAAGTGCTTATGATGGATATCAAAATAAATTATTCGCGGGCTCTGTGCCCGTAACGTAACGTTTTGCATTAATAAGACACGAAATTTACCATAGATCATATTATATCATTAAACTTCTTTATACTAAAATAGGCTTTGTGTTATATATTTAAAGTAATTTTAACGATGCGTCGCGTGATCGTCTTAAAACTTAAGAATCCTGTGATCGTATCAAGCGACAGCCGACATTGTGGGCTCGACGCATGAGTGCCAAAGTAGCTGAGTCATTTCATAGTTTTACCTGAAACGTTTTCCTGAAGTTTTGAAAGTTCTTCTATCTTATGGATTTCGGTAAGTATACTCTTTTCGAATTTCAACTTTGCCACCTCCTATCTCCGCCGCTCGCGGCGCCATATTGAAAAAATGGCACCTAAAAACAGTTTTTTGGGAATATCTCCTTTCCGACGCATTTTACGAAAAAAACATGTATGCACTAAATAAACTAGAAAAAATGTCCTACAATTTATGTATTTACAATTCTTTTCATAAAATTAATAATAGTTTTTGGCGTACGAGCGTCACAAAGTATTATTCATTTGCACCGCCACGTGTTTTTAGTATATTTTTCTAAAATTTTCTACTGTTACTACTGAATTAAAATGCTCCGTTATATGCACAAATTTTAGTGGTGCTTGTAATAGATACTAGGTGGCAAAATTGAAGTTTGAAAAAAGCATACCGAAATCCATAAAATAACCAATTTACAAAATTCTTTCAAATTTTGTTGACCAAATGACTGGGCTAAAGCGGGTGTTTATAAGTTAAGAAATTTATATATTTACAATAAAAAAGATCATAAAACTAAGTTAAAAATTTCGTTTTGACCGGATTCTCATCAGCATTGATAAACCCGGTCAAATTTGGAGCGCTGTAACAGCTTTTTAAATGAATTAAATTAAAAAATATAAAGAGAACAATTATTATTTCTTAAATGGTTTATTTTAAGAATTAGGGATATTTGCTTACATATATACCTATATAAAAATAGTTACTTTATTGTTAACTGGAGAAAGCACATATATTTCAGACGAGTTAAACTGTTAAACCTAATATTACTTACTTACGAATTTCAGCACAATTATTTGTGTTTTTATAGCACTCAGCCCGTGCTTGGAAAACTTGAAAAGCTTTAAAAACAACGAAGAAAAATGTTGACACGCGAGACTCGAACCCGCGACCATCTCCCTCAAGCCGGGACGCTCTGCCACTGAACTAGTGTCGACGTGGCGAAATTCTTCTTTGTTATGTCGATTATGTCGATTGTACTGATCGCTAGGTATACATACGTATAACTAGTTAAATGAGTTCATCGTTACAGATGAAATTCACATTTATAATTTTTTGATCAGGACTTATGTGATTTCTAATTATTTTGGTTTTTATAGCACTCACCCCGTGTCTAGGAAACTTGAAAAACTTTAAAACCAAAAAAAAAATGTTGACTCGCTAGACTCGAACCCGCGGCTATCTCCCTCAAGCCGGGACGCTCTGCCACTGATTTGAAAGAATCTTCCGGTTGTTGGATTTTTTGGTAATGTAATCCAATTCTACGCAATAGTTTTGACAGCAAGGTTCGACCGCTTGTTAAGGGTGGGCAATTCTTTTTTTGAATAATAACCAAAATGTGGTTCCGTATGATCGCACATTGAAAATCGTCAATATTGACGGTAGGTTGGATACGTCTACGTTTTTTATTAGGATATGACAGTTTATTCTCCTCATCACCTTCTTTACCATATTTTTCCGTAGAGATTCGTGTCACAGTAGCTAATCCAATCCCCAAAGCGTCAGCTACACGTTTGGAGTTTACTAGGAATTTATATGTGATTTGTACAGCGCCACCTAGTGGTAAACGTGAGAAACCAGTTTACCACTAGGTGGCGCTGTACAAATCACATACAAATTGCTAGTTAACTCGAAACGCGCTTACGATCGAATGCGAAAAGAAAAACTCACACTTAGCACTCAGTTCGCGACGGCACTCGATACGAATGTTTCGTCGAATGACAAGGAGAATAGCGAATATGTAATGCGGTATTGCATACTTTCATGTCATAATGAAAACCTCCTTTTTTCGTCGGTTGTAAATATACAAAATTATTAGGGCGAGCGAAGCGAGCCCTACACTAGGCCACTTTCTATGCACGTTTGTGGTACATTTTACTAAAAAAGTATCTCACTTTTAAGTTTAAGCTTTGTCGTGGTGGTTTAAATTCATGTCTAGATATGTTATCTACCATTAAAATGCTATTTCATAAATATTAAAAAAATAGAAGATACATTTTGTATTAGAATTTTATTACTGCTAACGTCATCTGTTATACAACTAACGAGTTAAAATGCTACAAAGCTACACTAGGCGACGATCTCTGCCCTTTAGTGGCACATTTAACTGAAAAAATATCGCACTTTTAGGTTTAAGCTTTGGCGTCGTAGCTTGATTTCATTTAATTAATTTTCAATCACTCCATTTTAATACAATATTAATCTATTAAAACACTTGTACTTTTTAACTTACCACTACGTATGTAGATAGGGAGGTTACCGATTTTTCTCCGATTTTCAAAAATGGAGTTTTCACCATATCCACCACCATGTCCACGTTTTGTGGCCTTAGGAGCAATTTTTGACTATTTTCGCGATGACGTCAGTATGTCTGTATGTATGTGTGTGTGTTTGTGTGTGTCAACAACTCATAAGTTTTGTTAACGCCTGAACCGATCGAAACGCGGTTGATGACATTCGATTAAATTCTGCTCAACTTATACTTCCTGAAAATTTGAACCAAATGGGCCCAAGAGATTTTGAGAAATTTTGTGAAAAAACCCAAAAAAAAGCATTGTGGCGAAACAGAATTTTTTTAAATATCTTCCAGATTAATGTACCGATTGAGTGCAAAAACTAATCAGCTCTATTCCTCAAAAAGTCACGTCTAATGCATAAATTGCCTCAAAATAAGTTTATTCGTTTGGAAGTAATCGTTGACAAACATTTTGAAAAAAGTTTTTTTTCGATATAACTTCGAAATATTTCAACTAATCATTTTTTGGTATTCTACGATATTTTATGACTAAAAAAATTACGTCGAATGCCCTTTTAAAAATCAAAACCGAATCTTATTTTCAAAAGTTACAGCTTTTCAAATATTAAAATTACGTTTTCTTTAGCAAAGTTACTTAATATTTTTAAAATAACTATCAGGCTAATGTACCGATTGACTTCAAAATCTTATCATCTTTTCTCCTTTAAAAACTGCGCCACGTACCGTTAATTGGTTAAAAATTGGTCAATTTTTTGGGATCTATCAATGACGAAAGTTTTTGAAAAAAATGTTTTTTGACATTGTTTCGAAATTTTTGAACCTACCGATTTTTTAGCTAAAGCAATATTTAGATTGAGTTGAATTCCATTTGAAAGATCAAAATCGATCATCGTTTCCAAAATATACAGCTTTTCAAAAATCAATATACTGCCATTTATATCAAAATAGATGTTTACACTGAAAAAACCTATACTTATAGTTTTTACTATTTTGAGCTTAAAATACGTTAATTTAGCGGGAAGTTTCAAGGATGGCTTGCAAGATCAACCATTTACAGATTACAGACAGTGATAGGTGACCAGTCTATCACCAGCTGGGTACTTTTCCAATCCCAGGCAACGTTGTTTTTATCAGCAAACTTAAAAAACACATTTTTGATTTGCCTGACTCGGGAATCGAACCCTGAGAGTTTCTCTGAGGGAAAAATTCATTCGCTGAGTTTCTACCGCCAATTCTTCGTGCCTGCGGTAAGTCCAATATTAATTCTAAAAATGTTGAAGGTTAATTAAATTAAATTTACTTTATAAGATCAACTTTTATTTTTAAAACTCATTTTTCCTAGAAAACTCTTTTACAGTGATGTGTACAGTTTTTAAAGTGGTGGTAGGTACTAGGTACTATATTATAGGTAGACCAGAAAATATGATGTAAAATATGATAGATAACCATTATAATTGTTCTGTGTAGATAACATTGATAATTATAGAAATCGTGTTTTTAATAAATCAAGAAAATTGTAAAGAATTTTTCTTAAACATAAGCACTAAAAAAATTGTATTAGAAACATTTTATTTATTATTTTGGTTTTATTTTTCTGCGCCTCTCTAGATACAAAGCCTGACGACGTCTTTGATGCGAATATAATAAATAATTTCCAAGATACATTAAAAGATGTTAAAGTCCATATACATTAAAAGTGATACATTAAAAGATGTAATTCGCATAAAAATACTTTCCTAATAATATTACTAGGTAATATAACTCAGCGAGCCCTTACAAAGCTCTGCTTTTGCTAGTATATAAACGGATTTGAGTAGTTTCCGAGTCCGTGGCGACTTGCAGGACATATACTGTGACTGGAGATTGACATGTACATACAATTTTGTAAATGACTATTGCGATACGAAGTTAACAGTTCAGGTGTAATATATTTGCGAGTGTAGGTAATAAGAAGACAAGCATGTGCGTGCGTGCACATGTGTAAGCATTCGTGCTTGTGTGTTTTTACATAATATTTTAAAGCAACAAACAAATGATGCGTTGCCATTCATGTAGTAGGGATGCAATAGATAAGTTTACCGCCTGCCTTACCTTCCAAGGTGGAATACAACATTGATGAGCACTGACGTCATTGCGGCAGCCAAAGACAAATGACACCAAACATAAGTGAAACTTTGGAGAAAACGTTTGATAAATCGTTCATTCTTTACGAACTGCCGAGCACGAAGTCGGATGGTATTTTCTTTTAAACGGACTCAAAGCAGGGACCAACAATATTAGTATTATTTTATCACTAAATATCATACAGCACGCGTCAGATAAAAATAACGCTGAGCGGGAGGTGAGTGGGGAGTTCTGCGCATGGGTATAATCACATCCAATCACAACTCAGCGCGCAAAGCAAATGACGAATAATGAATAGCGCGCGCAAATTGCTGCGACAAAGCGGCCTCCTCCGCAACCGTTTTTACCTCCAGTTGCGTGCAGTATTTGCGTACTGCGCAAGTACATCGTTACCGTTCTTTTTACTTGACGGGAGCTTTACATCAAATTCTCCATCGCTGAGAGTTTGTGTTAATATGGAGTAAGCTGTTATCTGGAACTGCTAAACGAGTTTTCATTCATTTTCTTCTTTTTCTAATTAACCGCTAATTAAAGTACCATGCTGTAATTGCATCGATATGGGTCTACGTGTCTGGGAAAATACTGAAAAAAGTACCTTCACACCCGTATCCACGAGATAGGCAGAGGTGCACCCGGGGTTAGCCGAAGATACTTAGTCTCACAATGTGATAGGTAGCCAGCCTATCGCCAACCGGGTACTTTTTTCAATCTCACGCAAAGTGGTTTTTAGCCTAAAACTGAAATAACGCATTTTTGAATTGTCTGACCCAGGAATTAAACCCGGATCTCATGTGGTCAACTCCGACACCGGACCACAGAGGCAACAATGCAAGGGAAAATACACAAAAAGCTGACATAGTCTCGAAGTAAATGAAGAGTTCTTCAATCGAAGAAAACTAGTTATTTTGCAAATTACCATGAACTTTTACAATAAATTATTGCGGTACTCGCCGATGTGTTGTCAACAAATCTAGCTAAGTGTATGAAGTATCACTTGTACTGACATTTACATAGGAGACATCACACAGGCTGTGCAAAATCGTGAACAGAACTCCCCATTTTAAGGATTTAGGCAATACTATGCGGAAATCATCGAAAAAAACTAGTTATTTTGCAAATTTCCGCGAATTTTTACGTGTACCCTTGCGATACCACTAAAAGGGAAAATCATAAAAAGCAGTGTAAGAAATGGAACAAACTCACCGTAGGCGTAGGGTAGAAAAATAATGAGGACTACAGCGGTAGGCAGGGTATACGTAAAAGTTCGCGGAAATTTGCAAAATAACTAGTTTTCTTCGATGATTTCCGCAAAGTAACGACTGAATCTATAAAATGGAGAGTTCTGTTCACGATTTTGCACAGGCTGAGTGCTGTTACCTGCACTGTTTTTACATTAATTAACACAAGGTGGTTCAAAAAATTAGCTAGATTTATGACAACACATCGACGAGTACTGAAGCAAGTTGTTGTTCGAAGTCGAACAACTTATCACTCTCAAAGTGTAGTAGACTAAATTTAGTACATTTTGAAATCAAGATATAACGCCAACGCGTTATATCTTGATTTCAAAATGTACTAAATTAATAATAAACAGATATAACGCGTTTGCACATTTGTTACGTCTTCTTTTGTGAATACTTTTCTTACAGCCTCAGCTGGTATTGAAGTTGTATGGAGCAACATTATGTTCGTGGTCATTTGAAAAGGATCTCGCGTAAAGATATGTATGTACACATGGGCGTACCCAGGTTCTGGGCCGGGGGGGGGGGGAGGGGAATCGTAACATTTTAAGGCTATATTTTTGTCTTATTATCTACAACAGTATATAGTTAGTAGAAGTAAACAACTTCCAGGGGGGGGGACAGCTGCCCTCCCCCCTCCTCGGTACGCCCATGTATGTACACTACGTTAGTCTAATATAAATAAGTTACCAAAATAAAATGTAAAATTCCTTTTTTACTTTACCTGTTCGAATGTTGATTTATTATGTGAAGGTTATCCATAGCATTTCACATAGAACGTGCTATGACGAAAAGACGACAATTTAAACGAAAATATTATTTATTTCTACAATAACGGGCGACGGCGCGAGCAAGCACCGCCGGCGCGTACGTGCGTCTCACAATATTTATTAATCACATGAAAATAAATATATGGACGATGCACGAGCGACATCTCATACCGCCATATACATGTATCTAAGTGGTCGTCTAAAAATAGATCATTGACTGTTTACAGTTCAAGCTTAAGAAATCTTGTAAATAAATGGACAATAACTACAAGATTTAGCGACAACAAAAAACATCTTGTGAGGTAATAACACGACAGAGTTGCTGTGGTAGATTCAATAGGCTGCTCCAATATTAACTGAACCGTGTATCAAATTCGGTATTAACGGAACTGAATATCAAATTACATCAAGTCGAAATATTTGTAACTAGCTGAATGCATGTTCCTAATTTTTTATTTGTGCAAAGGCCCAGTGCTTTTACTAAAATATTCTTAGCTGATAGACTACAATTAGAAAATAAATTCATTAACTAATCCAATAATTCGTATATTTTCGATACGGTATTAAGAAAGTGCGATATAAAATACTCCATTACATCGTGTCCAGTTAATATAGGCGCAACTAGTCTCCGTGGCATTTCTACATACAATAACAACAAAAGCGGTCTCTCGACCGAGATGCGAGGGACGTGTTCCACTCGAGCCACATAAGGCGCAGAGTACCGACTACGAGCTTCGGGACTGGGCACTGTTCAATATAGACCAGTAAGTGAATTGATATGACACCAAGTATATGCAATAATTCATCAAATCTATCTAGGCACCGAGAGGCCCTCTCCCGATTAGCCTCATCGCCGTCTTTAAAACAGTAACACATAAATAGCCGTACATGTATGGTATTTGATAGAATACTAAATTCATTAACATCAAATGCGATATTGCATTGGTATTTTTCCAGCCCCAATAAGATTCAACAAAAACCGTTTAGATTGAATGAAAACTTTACCTCGCCCTATCTATATGTACAATTTATAAAATATAACTAACACGGCTCGCGAATTAAGGTTAGGTGCAACAGAAATAATCGCTTAGGTACTTAACATTTATAGCTAACATGAACTCTTCAGGCTTTGGCCTGTAGATTCGCTCAAATTCGCATTCTCACTTAAACTTAAATCAAGAAATACTATACACAGACTAAAATAAACAACATCGACTGAGATTAAATCTAACTTATCGTTAATGAACAACAAAGTGGTTAACTTACATTTGTAACGCGTTCCTAGAGCGTCACCTTGCGTTACGATTAGTGTTAGTTTGGAATGTGTGTGACGCGTACAATCCCATCCACTCCAACGCTCGACCGACACCCTGCTAACGCAGTGTCTCGTACTACGCTCGTTGACGATAGACTTTCATTTAACCGATTGGATAACTCGCTAAAGATCTTGTTCAGCGGCGAGTAAATGGTGAGGTCGCGTAGCGGCGCGTACGAATCTGAGCGAAACAACAAAAGCCGTCAAGTAGATATGGCGACGTGACTGGCAGACGTGTAGAAAACAAAGCAGATCTTCAAGTCCAATACAACGTCGTCTGACACGCTGTGTAACGCGCAATATCTACCGAGCGCACATTATGCGATTACCTACTTCTCACTTAATAACTAATGAACTGAACATTTACAAAGAACACACGTTAACGTGTATTATTTAAAAATACTTATTTTAATTCATAAATATAGATACTTACACTAACGCTAAAGTACAACATACGATGTATATTACAACTTAATCTTAGTAGTAAATAGTAGGTATAATCATAATAAGCATAGATATAGCTACATTCATTAAACATAAGTCATTATATAAAATAAAGTGAACAGTGTGGGGTCGGAGCGATTGACAAACGGGCATGATATACGTGGCACTTCCAAAGGCTGAATTTGTATATTGTATGTTTGTGACTTGCAAGCATAAGGATTTGTATAGAATATGCTGTAGCGATGTATGTCAAAGCGGCGGCAAGCCGTCCGCAGCTACATACCCTGTACAATTCTTAAATAATGGCACACGCTTACCCCTGCTTCCAGGGGAGTGACGGATCGATCTAACTTTTAAGTAGCATTTGATTGATATAAAAATAACAATAGGATTTTTAATATTAATATAAGCGATTGTAAATTAAAACTTAGTATAAATAAATTCTTTGTCTTGTGGTAAAAATCACATTCTTCTTATCAGTTTTGCAACACTCAGTAAAACAAAATGGTAAAAATAATACTGTTACAAATTGATCAAAATTACGTGTACAAATATATAAATACTGTGTATAATGGTAACATTAAGATGGTAAAAAAGAGGCACAAAACTGTTAAAATGAATATTTCTAATAAATGTTACATTCTGTTGCAACTGTGTTTTTAGTTAGAAAAAAACAAGTCTAGTTATAGCCCGCATTGAGCTCTATTTTACTATTAAGTTTCATTAAAATTGGTCTCAATCTGTCGCTCTGTCCCTAATGTATGAAAAAATCAGACCCACACAGCCTAAATGTACCTAACATACCATCACAGATCAGCTTTGCCTTCAATTAAGCGTCTAGAGTGAAGCTGCTTGCTGTAGCTGCAATCGGGAATTTAATTCAACATATGAGTTAGACGCTGGTTCTGTTGAGAAACAAAATCTTTGTTTGGATAAACCTCTGTGATTCAAGTTGTAGCAGGCAGCTTCACTTGAAATTTTATTTTAAAGAAGAAGACGTACACATGCGGGGTTTCCTTATTATGATAACCACAACTATTAGGGTAAAGATGTGGATATGTGACAATGAAATAATAAGTGTAATACATCTGTTAAAAAGAGACAAATCGCATGCAATAATTTTTAAAGTACCACCACAACATCGCCAAGGAACTTTGTTTGATTTGATATATATATATTTTAATTTTTAATACTACACCAGGTACTAGTTCCTTTCTATTGTCAAATAATTTATCTTTCTCCTAAAGATTTTGAATAAATTACATAATCAAATTTAGGTTGTGCCGGTAATGCCATCATATGTTGTCACTTGAGACTTAAGTGACGTAAACTACTGGAGCGCTGTTCCTCGAGTTTTATTCAAATAAGGACAGCTATTTTTAGCATTTCACTGGACGGTATAAAAGAGAAAACGTGGTGCCGAATTTTGCTTATATCAAACATACATTTGAAAAGACAAACGATTAAAATTATTCCATAACATTTACTACATTTACTCGTTGATGTGGTCTACTATACATATGCACTTGGTGCGACAATTCTATAATTAAAATATATTATTTAAACGTTCACATTTAAAACACAAACTGTC
This sequence comes from Apodemia mormo, assembly GCA_036924255.1. Classification (NCBI taxonomy): domain Eukaryota; kingdom Metazoa; phylum Arthropoda; class Insecta; order Lepidoptera; family Riodinidae; genus Apodemia; species Apodemia mormo. Next base: position 13,305,572 of record JAUPFN010000004.1, on the reverse strand, counting down.
AATCACAATTTTGATCAACATTTAATAATATCGTAAAGCCCATTACGAAACTGGCGGAGTTCGAATCGCTAAGGACGAGTCACTTTCAGCACAAATTGTAAGAAATCATTTAAAATGACTTGTCCTTCGCGAATACAAACAACACAACACGCCAGTATTCAAGACTGCCTTTAAACTGGCGCTAAAATTGTAATAAAACGTTCTCAAATTAAATTTGTAACGCGTTTACAGGCAGGTATCACACACCAATAACACTATTTAATTACTTTAATAGAATATGTATAACTTTTATAATAAAGTTGATCAATTACTCTTGAATACGTACTCTCCTATATTTATGTTAGAAAAATACGAAATAATGTACTTTTAGAGTCAACATATCATATATGTTATTAAAGAACAATATCCTTTATAAAAATACATCTTCTTACACGGCCAATGGCCGGTGACGCTAGTACCCATAGTTATTTTTTAAAAATCTAGGATTTTTAAGGCTTTTGCACGTACGTAGAGATATTTATACATAATTACAATATAAGTAGCATAAATCACTGTTAAGTGCTATTTTAATATTTACAAAGATTATAATTCATTTGTACTGGTACGGCCGATAAAATTAATATAGATAAAATTACAACATTCAGATAAACATCTTTATGGAACAACTGTAAATTTTAAACATGATTTTTAATTTGAATAATCGTTTTTCTTACGATATAGTGATACACATAGAGAATTTAAATTTTAAATATCAACTCTTAATAAAATCTTAACAGGTTCAGCCAAATAACTACAATATACGCAAACGTCTGTCTCCAGAAACATACTGACAATTACTTTACTCCAGACGGCCGCCGTAAGAGAAAACAGCCCCTATTACTACCGTAAAGTGCTTAAGTCTCAAAGAAGTAAACCGTGTTCTGTAAGTATAGGGAAACAAGAGGCGAGGCGGCGTCGAAAACTCCGCGCTCTACCTCAATGCACTTACTGCGATAAAACTAACAATATACACAATATGATTTCAACTTACATTAACTGTTCAAATTTCTTCGTTTAAAATCACAGACGCTTTCCTAAAATATGTATTTTATTATTTTCGATTGCTACGCATCAGGGTTAAACATTAAGGTTTTTAATATTAGGTACATATAATTTGAAGTAAACATTCACTGCTCAATAAATAAATCGTAGCTACACAAGAGAGGTGTTAAATATTTATGTTGATTATGTTTTAAAAGAATAGGCAGATAAATAATTATCTGAATTGGGACTAGGCGCGCGCAGCGCAATAATTTATTACTTTTAATCACACACCAAATTATAAACTAAATCTAAATAATTATTAATGATTTGTAATATTCTAATCCATCCTATATGGTATTGCGCTTGGCGCAACTTGTTTCAGCAACGTCTCCCCGGTGGCATTTCAAGATCTGCAACAGAAACATTTCTAATTACGAATTAGTGTACGTACAATTTCAAAAGAAATCGTATTAGCTTTTTACAGCTAAAATGGTGCATGCTATGTGACATAGCGAACTAAAATATTCATTTCCGCATAGGTAGATTTTAAAATAATTGATTCTATTTACAAACCAACACCTTACAAGTAATTTTTTTAGTATTATGGTTAATGTGATGTGGATATTATTATTGGCTGTTAGTATAAACCAATCAGATGTTTTTAAGCAACAGTTTTTTTTTATTTAAGTATTTTGAGCCTGTGTGTAAGATGCAGTTCTAACGAAACGATTAAGCCGCATCACAAGTAATGCATAGTTGATAATTTAGTTGCTTTCAGCCTTTTTCTGCAAAATATATCTATCCTATACAGCTAACATTCGGTTTTATACAAACACACTACAGCATAATTTGCTAATTTAATATGTGCAGTGATAATAGCCTACCAAAAACAAAGAGTTAAGCACAACTTGTTATTGTAAAAGCCCTTTAGTGCTAAAAATAAACGATCATTGTCTCTGATTTTAGGTACTACCCGTGATTGTGCCATATTATAAATTGTTTTAAGTGCAATAGAATGTGCGAAAATTGGCTCAAATTACAATGCTTACTCTAGATGGGCGAATGCGGCTCAATCGTGTCGTTTGGCAGGAAACCGCACCTGACACAAGGAGCAAACTTCACAATACTGAAACAGCACCTTTATCCACAAACATAGAAGACACAAACACACCTGTCTGCAAATTGCACACCTACTATTATCATAATATTGTCTATTTTATACTACATATTTATTTAAAATTTGTTATAAAAATTCGCCATTGATTAGATTTCCCTCAACCTACACTTAGGTTCTCATATAATTCTATCTTGAATCGTAGTTGCGAATCATAACAAATAATTCATACACTATACTAATATTATAAACGCTAAATTCTGTCTGTCTGTTACGCTTTCATTGCTAAGCCGATTTTGATGAAATTTAGCATTGGCATATTTTGAAGATTCGGGATAAAACAAGGGCTTTTTCTTCAAAAATCAACTACTAAGGAGATCCCTAGAAGGTACCTGTTCACTCTTCTCTTTCAATTTTTATCGATCAATGTTAATCTACTTGCGGACGAAGCTGCGGGGGATATATATATATATATATATATATATATATATATATATATATGCAGCTTCCCCCGCAGCTTCGTGTATGTATGTATGTGTATGTATGTACAGTAAAATGTTCATTAAGAATGTATAAGATACAACAGAAGAAAATACAACAAAACAATTTATTTTTTGGAACACGTTTATTTAGTTTTTATTTATTTTTCTTGAAAAAAAACTATTCAAAAAAAGCATTCTAATTCGTTTAGATTTTATATCTATATTTTGACCTACCCGTTGGTTGAGTGGTTAGCGAACCTAACTTCGAATCGAAGGGGCTCGGGATCGATTCCCGATAGGGACACAAAAATTTGTGTGATGAGATGAGAGATTTTTGGGCTCCTTTGAAGAATAGACCAACTGCCGTTCTGCCAGGCATGTCGTAAAAGGCGACCGATTGGCTATGCAAGTCACTAACATCGTGGCTACTAAGTGGTAGAGTTCTGCATTGTCTCGCCCAGGTCTGGTACCACCGCCTTACCTATTCCTGCCGTAATAGCGTCAGTGCTTGTCATTGTCGTGTTCCGGTTTGGAGGGTAAGGTAGCCGCCGGTAAACTTATGCATGTGGCATTAGACCTCGTCACAAGATAGCAACGCACCAGTAACACCTTTGGTGTCTATAGGAGACTCTTTCCATCAGGAGACCCATCTGCTTGTTTGCTATCTTATGCTATAAAAAAAGAACAGAGATGTTTGTATTTTGTGGGTTTAGGCATTTATTATGTATGTTACAGTATTTATATAATATGCATTTCTATGTATTAGTATCGTTAACTAACACCCATAACAAGCAAATAATTTGCTTACTTTGGGGTTAGATCGATTCGTTGTAATTTGTCCAGTAATATTTAATTATTTATTATGAGAATTATATTACTTGTAAAATAAGATTGTCCATACATGCATGTTATATTTACCAATATAAAACTAACTTAAAATAAATTAGATAATTTATAGAAAAAGAATAATGCAAACAGTTGGAACTCAGTCGATTGTATGCTTCGGTCTCTTAAGAAACTGGATTGCTGACTTCCATGGCGACAGGTGGTTATAACATTTCAACATGTCTCTCAAGTCGGAACTGATGAATGATGTTTTTCCATTGTTGAAAGTGATGAGTGTTCTCGTTGGTTTACTGTGTGAGAACTTATGCACATATTTTACAAGTTAGATATATTCGTAAAATACAAATAATATATATTTGGTAATACTACATTTTCCTTAAAACTGGATATATTTCCCTAGTCGTCCTATATACTTCTGATTAATTTCGTTGCGGGTTTAAAGACAGCTTAGCTCTTCCCTGACACACTCTGAGCTCACAACTCAGTGCTCATCAGGAGGTTGCTGCTGTTCTGGTTTACAGAATTTATAGTGGTGGGCCCAATTCCTTACACCTAAAATACTTTTTTCTACTTAAAATTCTGCCTTTAGCTTGTTCATGTTTATATGTGGTATGTGATGTTTATACATTTGAAGTGTGCGTGTTTATAAAAAAAATCTACATTTGTTTAAAACAAATGCTGACATCATATTTTAAGAATAGTGAAAAGTTGCAAGTGCTTCAAAGATTTAATATTTACATTAAAAATATATACTGAATGTCTTTCAAATATTGTTGAAAATCTAAAAAATATTACAATTCAAAAAATTGTTAAACACTGTTTTTTGCTATCATATAACAGTTAATATATGTATATAAATTAATTTATTATCGATAAAATCAAATGTTAATAATGAATTTATTTTTTTAGAAATACTGTTTAGTTAAAGAATATAGAAATGTAATACCATATTCTTCTTGCAAATAAAATTATTCATTCATTCATTCACTCATCTCCCTAACAAACGTTCATGGCAAGAGAAACGGCGTTTTAATCAACGTTCAGAATTTTATACCTGTATTATAGTAGTAAAGAAAAAGTTAAAAGGATTGTTCTGACAGCTGTATTAACTGGAAATTTATAAATATTTACTTCTCTACGTTAGAGAAGTACATAAGTTACGAAAAAACATAGTGCCTCTTCCATCAATCCTACTACACAGTGGATTTATTTACCCATTCGTTAGAGATAAAAAAGCAATATCTGTGTAGAATGTGGACACTCTATTTCATTGAAATAAAAATTTATTTATGTATGTTTTCATGTAATTTCAACTCGTCTAAGGTCTTATTTCTTCTTGTATGTGATGTAAATATCTATTAATGGTAATGTGAAAATATATTCAATATCTTAGTAAATGTCTAAATCAAATTAAAATATCGATATTATTTGGGTATAATTTCGTTGGCATAATAGTATCTTTGACAGTCTCATTAAGCTGGTATTTTCGGATACTACATTTGTCAGTAAATTGAAAAGAATATATTAATGTTATAAGTTGGTTTCGGGCTCCTTTGAAGAAAAGATCAACTGCTGTTCTGCCAGGCAGGTCGTAACAGGCGACCGATTGGCTATGCGAGTCACTATCATCGTGGCTACTAGGTAGTAGAGTTCTGCATTGGCTCGCCCGGGTCTGATATCACCTTACCTATTCCTGCCACAATAGCATCAGTGCTAGTCACTGACGTGTTCCGGTTTGCAGGGTAAGGTAGCCGGTCAACTTTGCATGTGGCATTAGACTACAAAATAACAACGCACCATTAACATATTCGATATCTATAGGCGATGGTTGACTCTTTCCATCAGAAGACCCATCTGCTTGTTTGCTATCTTATGATAAAAAAATAGGTCAAGAAACAGGGTCTTGAAAACCTGTGCTTTTTAATTTTTTTTCCTGTACGAATGAAAGTTTCATGTTATGCTGTCAACAAGTCATGTTTACAGTTTATCCCAAACAGGACATGTTTCCGAAGTTTATAAAGTTTAGACTTTGTGCAATAAATTTAACGATTTTCGGAAACACTAACAAACCACCGATAACAAACTAAACAAATTTGCAATATTTTTACAAACTTTTATTTATATGAGCGTACACGTGCGTATGTATGTGTATGTTTGATTTTTCATGCTATAACGGCTTGATGTTTCATCAATTGTTTGTCTATGCCTGGACTTAAAAAACAGGCTACCGAAAAGTCTTTTGTTCCCGTGGGATGAACTAAAAACTAATCGCTAAAAACCGAATAAAACGTTGATTGTAACGCAACGAAATTGATAAGATCTTCCCATATGTTCTACCATTTTAGTATCTCTCGCATACCATATGTTTGTACTTGAGTACGCAGATAATATTAGGATGCCCTGTGAAGAGATTTTTTACTAAGCAATGACTAGTGGATGGCATAATATGTTCAAATATACATATAAACGTAAACATGGTTATTGGTTTGTACTTCACATCATAATTAATAAACTAAAATTATAACATGCGCTCTCTGAGTTTGTCTGTCTGACTGAATCTGAATTATAACATGCGGACTTGTGTGCGTAAGTACTTATTTCGTATGCAAGTACATAGGTATTTGAAAATATATGTGCAAATGCATTCGTCCGTGTGAAAAAACTTGTATGATTTATTTGTGCGGTGCGGTGCTATTATAGGTGCAACTTATATGTTTTAAGCACTTATTCAGTAAAGTAATTGCAATATAAGTAAATATATTGTAATATAAATTAATGTTTTTTAGTTTTATCATAAGTGAACGCGTGGTCTTCAAATATGACTTGCTTGCATTTATATTCGGCAAGAGCGCACCGCAAGTACTTTGCAATGCCAATGATGTTCCTTCTTTAAATAAAGAGAGGAAACTAAAACTGAGAGTATTACATAATTTTGAAGCTTGTGCTGTAGCAAGTGTGGAGAGAACCTATAATAAGTGTAGAGAAAGTATATATAGAGAGAAGAGATCTTCCTATTTAGGACCTTAAACTTGATTAAAGGTTTAAACTAGTTTGCAAAATAAATTATTATTTATAAAATAGTTTGATCGTGTACGTAAGATAAGACACATTCTGTCTCGTTCATGTATCACGTATCGGTCGTAGTCGATATCATAGAATGAGCGCTAATCTACACGCATTCTTTCTGGAGGTTTCTTAATAGCACCAAGAATATTTGATCTACACGCATTCTTTCTGGAGGTTTCTTAATAGCACCAAGAATATTTGATCTACACGCATTCTTTCTGGATGTTTCTTAATAGCACCAAGAATATTGAAAATACTATCGAACTGGAAACGCATTAAATTTTGTACATAAGTAGCCTAATGTTATTAATTGAAAATAAATATTTATTCGAAAGAACGCTTAACACGTACTTAAGGAAGGAAACAAAATATCTCAAGCGGATAGTTGGGCGAAGGTTTCTCTAGAATTCAATGAAAAAACCTTAACCTCAGGTCAGCCTCGTTCTTGGGTACTTAAAAAGACTTGAGATAGATAAGAACGAAGGGACGGTAGCTAAGAAGCCTTTTGAAGTTAGCTAAAAAGGCACATCCTCGACAACGTTGGCGCTCTCATCGGGTGGTAGTTAAAACAACAAGAATACTTCAACTCACAAGTTACAGACAATCCGTCCTGCATGAATTTCTTCTATGATACATTACCATTACAGAGAATCCTATGAAGTGGTAATTAATCGAAAACTGGTTTATAATGACAACTAACAACAAATAGATGAGAACTTTAAGAAATATATAAATATTTTAAATTACAAAACCAAATTTGAAAAGAGTATCTCGAAGTCATCAATCTTTATTATTATAAATGCGAAAGTGTGGATTGATGTTTGTTACTCAATCACGCAAAAATAACTGAACGGATGAAATTTGGCACACAGGTAGATGACGATCTGGAATAGCACATAGGTTACTTTTTGTCCCGGAAAAAGTAGGTGATCCCGCGGGATTCGCCAAAAACTTTTATAATAAGCGGGCTGCACGCTGCAGCTAGTCTTCTATATAAATATAAACGTATCCTTGAAATGTTTATACGCACACAACTTTGGAATAATTGCATCAAATTGGATTTTTTGTTGTATTGGTTGTTGTCAGGAGAAGGTTTGCGTAAAGGAAATGTTCAAAAATTAAACCGGATGAATGAGTAAGTAAGACGAAAGGTAGTGGGAGGGATCTTCAATATATTGACAAAAAAATTAACATTTTTTTTTTTTGTTATTGGTCGTACTGGAAATGGACGATGTCCCATTATTTTCATTAGTTACACTACCCGCGCGAAGCCGCGACGGGTAGATAATTTTAATATATGTTCTGTGTAAGGTTACTTCGATGACTAAAGTGAAAAAAAACAGTATATGACAAAAGAATGTTATTTTATTGGAAACAAAAAGACCAGACGGATTCTAGTTACGTTTAGATAATGTGATCTGCAACCAATAAAGTTCAACAAAGTCGAACGCAATGGAAAATATGAAAGAATTTTTCAAGAGGATAACAATTACACACTTCTATTCCTGGTATAACTTTCGTCTACACATACGTCTTCTAATACCTATTATAAAGAGGTAAAGTTTCCTGAGGCAGACAGGGTACATTCTATCCTAATTTTTCCGCGGGCCAGGTACCTACGCCGGTAGCAATACGAGAAACGGATTGTATGATTATATGCTACCATAATTTTATTGTTATGGTTATTTGGTAACGAAAAATATTCAATGCAGCAAGCTTATTGTACTAATAAAAGAATTTAAAAAATTAAACCGACTTCAAATACCCATCACTCAAAAACTACTAAAACGATTTTGATGACACTTGGACTGTGCCCTAAGTGTGAATATATCTGATGTAAATCAAAAATAATTATTTCGATATGGCTTTTATTTTCCCGCGAAATTCGTGGACTAACATACATACACTAACGAAATTTAGTACATGGGCTTGTACGTCTAAATAGATCATACTTATACTCAAACATGATCCAATTCCAACAATATTATGTATGTATGTATAAAAAAGTTGAGAGATGTCAAGGGACACCCGGATGGAACGAAGTTCTTTTCGATTAATTGTACAAAAAACCTGTATAAACTCAACAAAAATAATCGTCGCGACACCACACTGTTCAATGCGAAATAGAAATGAAAATATCTGGCTTGCTTTCTATAAGAGAGATAGAGAGAGACAGACAGAGAAACATGCGCACGCCGCACAGCTTACAATAGCTTGCTATAGCAAAAAGTGTCGTGACAACTTTTCCTAAGAATTTTTTCCGTCTAGCCCGCTTTCACAACGCGCGATAAGGAACTTCGTTCCAACAATACATAAATGTTAAACTAATAACTCCAGTTTTACGTCGGTTAAAAAAGTAAAAATTAATTTAGAAACTGGTATTAATATTTAGTTCATGATATTTTCCGCTTAGTATTTACCGTTTTATGTAGGGTAATAAGTATGATTGCTTTAATTAGACAGTCGTTCATTATTAACTAGGTAATTATATCAAAATCGCAAATTGGAAAGGGTAATTAATTAATTGGGAGATGGTAGGGAACAAGGCGAATTTTTAAATATTACTGGTACAAATATGCTTTGTTGAGTAAAAATTACACTTATAATAATCTAATATTATAAATAGATAATATTTTATTATTTAATGTTTGTATGTGTAATGGATAAACTCAAAAACTAATAACGATTTTAAAAAATCTTTGAGCAATAAGAAACATTATTCTGGAATAACATAGGCTATTTTTTCAGCTAGCAAAATGTAGGAAACATTTTGATTAAAATAATATCTCCGGTGTTCCAGATGTTTATGAGTTGTAGTAATCCCTTACCATCGGGAGAGCATTCTGCTCGTCAGCTCTGTCTTCTGTAAGAAATATGCAGCAAACTACGTGGCAGTGTTAGTTCTATTATAATGTTGCTATCCGTGAGGCAGAAATAGAAAACCACATGCTAAGTTTACCGGCAACCTTACCTTCCAAACCGGGCCATGACCGTGACAAGTAGCGGCGCCATTGCGACAGGAATAGGTAAGGTGATGGTACCAAGCCCGGTCGAGACGCAGAACTCTACCAGGTAGTTAGTAGTCATGATATTAGTGACTTGCCTTTTCCCGCCGTTTACGAAACGCCTAGCAGTAAGGTAAATCTATTCTTCAAAAAAGGCCTGAATCTACTACACATGTATTTTAGTGAATCGTGCGGTTCTCTTTACTTACGTCGCAAGAGAACCGACGTAATGATATTATTTTGTACCTTACCCGAGCTAAGGCATTTGCACGAAATTCGTTAACCTAAATAATCTGAATATGGGGCTGATCTCGGGAGCTTTTGTCGTATCATATGAATTTTTGATATCCGTGGCCTATAGACACCACATATTCATGGGACGTTGCAATCTGTGCAGCGGAGATGTAATGTCACATGTATTTTACAGTTAATTTACAGCCAGCCTAAACGTCGAAACAGAAACATGTCAGTGACAACCACTGACGCTGTTGCAATATAAATAAATAGGCAGTAGTACCACCAACCCCAGCAAATTGCTACAAAACTCTACTACCTAGATTTATTAGAAAACAGGCAGTGCTATCTTAAGACTTAAAAATATTTCCATCCAAGATACCGCTGTAAAAGCTGTAATGAAATCACGTTGGCGAATACAGAAAACAAGGCTAGTATTTTAATTTTATAAAAATAAAAATAAACCAAAGGAAATGTATGATGTGGTATGAGTAAAGCAGATATGATAATTACTTATAAATAACTTTATCACATGGAATACATATAACTAAACAAAATAATACAGAGATTTCAGCGATGTTTAATCCAATATACATCTTCTATTATTTATTTCTTATAAAAATTTTAAAACATTTTTTTTCGGAACGATCGAATCACTGCTGGCCTTATGGGCCTTCACAGCGTCACCGAGTGGGGCGAGCAGAGTGCTCAGCCAGTTTAAAACTTCGTGAAAAATTGATACGAACAATATAACGCTGACAACTCTGTAAGTGATGTGAATTACTAGGTGCAGTTATAAATGCTATAAAATGATATTAAATAGATACGTATTACATAGAATAACGTACAATCTGTCAAGAGTCGATGTGTGCTCTGGATTCCGGTTTACCATTTCGGCGCCATTGGGCCTAGAACGAGAGATATTACTGCATTTCTCATGAGTTATTTACTTGCCGTACACACAAGAAAAAATACAAATTAATAGTAATTATATTTTAATATTAAAAATCATATACGATTGACGCCTTAGGAAATTTTAAATATTGAGTCGATAAATATAATTTGTCAGTAGGTGTAGAAAAAGTTTTAATGAGGCCAGGGGTAGACGTTTGCGCAAATATTTCATCTATTGACCTTACTATAACAATACTAATTACGACCACATATAAATTGTAGTTTTAAAATCTTTAATTATTTACATTTTTAGTAAAATACTAAATTTGATTATATACATCTAAGTTTCGAATCTAATTAGGAAATAAAGTTTATTATTATTATATCAAATAAAATGTTTTGCTTATATTTTTTTACTTGTGTAAATCATTACTTTGTTAAAACATAAAATAATCTTGATGGCAGATAATAAAATCAAAGAAAGTTAATTAAGTACACGTTTGTACATAGATGTTCATTGATTTTGTGAAATATTAATGTTTGATTTATAAAATATAAACCAATATATCTACGCAACTAAGATAAATAAAACTGATTTGTGATACCTAGAGAAATTCCGCAGTTTGAAACTTTTTCAGCCAAATTGCCACTTTTCAAAAACGCGCAGCAAATATTAACTTAAAAACAGGGTAAAAATAATGATGTTACTCACTTGCGTTTAGCATGAAGCATTTCCATTAGTAATGTTTGTGTGGGAGCTTGGCCTGCACAATGTCGTTGATACAGATGCTCTTCACCTCGCGCCGCTAAAGCATGGATCTCTGGTACGACCGTCACTAATTTCCCGAACTTATCCTGAAAACAACAAACTTACAATTAAACAATATGTTTATGGAGCCGATGGCAAAATATTTCTAATCAGTTTATTCAATTAGGGGTAAATATGTGGGAATATTCTACGTGTTCTGTCGCACCTAGCGCGGGAAGTATTTTGAAGTTTTTACCATCGTCAACTACGTCAAAATTCTCTATCCATATTTCTGTGATGCCTGAGCAACAACTGTTTGAATCTCGAGCCACCGCTCCTCTGTGGAACTTATGGTAGGTTAATAAATGACCGATTTCTGAAGTAACAAACATAAAAAAACGTCGAATTAAGAAACTCCTCCTTTTCGAAGTCGGTAGAAAACGAGATAACGATAACAAAAAATGGGTTGTGGCTGTGTCATGGACACAGCCGTGCTACGTGAATACGTCTACGTAATGCGTAACATCTTGCGATGGTAACATTTTTCATTCGTCGTTCCAATCAAAATGTTCCCCGTCAAACCAGCCTACGGACCTAAATGATCTAGACCACGTCCATTTTGTGGATAGCGAAGTAGAGCGTAGGGCGGTGCTGCTATCAGATGGTGACCCGCTATTACCCTCGGATACCGAAGAAGTAGGTGAAATAATCAAAAACCTACGCAATAAAAACGCTCGGGGTCAGATAAATAAGGTAGTTAAATACCTCTCTCCCTCCCTTATATACCTACCAGTGTGCATCTGCAATGCACTCCTAGTCGGTTGTGCGTTTTCGGACGAGCGTAAAGAAGCCACCATCATGGGGATACACAAGCCGGGAAAACCCCGAAATTATGTCATTAGTTACCGTCTCACTAGCCTAATCAATACGTTAGGCAACATCTACGAAAAAATCATACTATCTTGCCTAAGGACGTTTGTTCACGACAAAGGTCTCATAATAAATGGGCAGCACTGTTTCCGAGTAGCTCACTCTTGCACTCATTAAGTGCACCATCTCACATATTACATTTTAAAGTATCTTCACGCCCGTATCCCCGGAGGGGTAGACAGAGGTACAACAAGTGCACCCACGATTAGCAGAAGATACTTGGTCCCAAAAATGTGATAGATGGCAAGCCTATCGCCAACCAGGCACTTTCCAATCCCGGACAACATTGTTTTTATCTCTGATAAAAACACTGAATAATAGTAATATAATTTTTTTAGTTGCCCGACCTGGGAATCGAACCCGGGACCTCATGTGGTCAACGCCAACGCTGGATCACTAGACCACACAAACGATTATAGTACATTTTAAACTCTTTAAATGCAGCCCCGGAGCTGCAAATTCCCACCGGTGCTCTATTTTTCGACGTCGCGAAGGCGTTCGATAAGATCTGGCATAATGGCCTAATATACAAGCTATGCCGAATGGGAGTGCCCGACAGACTCATATTCATCATACGAGAATAACTAACCAACCGCCAATTTTAATTCCGTGTAGTGTGTTCATTCTCCACTCATAGGTCGATCACAGCAGGTGTCCCGCACTCGTGTCACTTAGACACAAGGTGACACTTTACAAGATTTGCGTAAGGCCTATTCCATCACACGCCAACATAGCGTTTGCCCATCTCCTCCGTACAAATTTGCATCCGTTGCAAGTAGTACAGAACACATACTAGCGTATTGTTACGGATGCACCGTGGTATACATTGACCTTCATAAAGATCTCGAATTGCAGAGCTTAGCTAGGCATTTCAAGATATTTCCAAATGATATTTCAATACCCTAACCCGCTGTGTCAAGACTATATCCCAGATCCTAATCCCGATCCCATCTTACGTAGGCCCCGCCACGTTCTTACTGATCCCGGCGACCTGATAACTGTGGCCAACGAAACATATCAAAATACTACACATCTGCACACGGGACAATGCCGCTAACCCTTTTATCACAAATTGCGACGCCACACCTAAGCCGAGGATCAGTCTCACAGGAGACACCCTTAGGGTGGAGGGCATACGACCCCACATCTTTAAGCTCTGGCTGGCACGACCGGTGAAGCCGTAAAGGCCGATAAAGGCCAGTAGTGTACAGATGCCATCGTTGATCGGTTCGGACCTCATCATTTTGCGTTCTCGATACTTCTTCACTTTTTCATATGGGGTTCATGGGTATTATTAGATTGCTACTTAAAATCTCTTTCAGACGTTATACATTCCTTGAATTTTATATAGCTTCTAAAAGATTTTTTGTGGCTGATTACAATTTTGCACTGAATTTTTCACTTAAGTGCCATATATATTTACTATTAGCGTTGAAAACTATTTTTTGAAATTATACAATCAATAATTCTTTACAAGAGCTTCCGAATAAAACTTAATCGAATTTTATTGTTGCTCTGAGTCTAAAGATATACCATATTATGCAAAATATGTAACGCAGTAAAATTTACTAAAAATGGCGGTACTTTCTACTCCACTATTCGCGAAGCATCGCAATCCACGTTCAGCTTATCAAATTCTTTGATTCTTTAGCTATCGAGTGGTATAATTAGATTTTGGATCTTGGTGATAGTTATGTAGCTATAACACCAAACTGTATCCCCCAATTTTGTTATCATCCGTTTTTTGAACTGTCCCCCCTATGTAGGCAATTTTAAAGACGTATTCACGTCAAAAACGTAGTAAATCTACAAATAACACTTATACTCTAAGTTGAATTTGAGCCACAAAAGTTACTGGGTGGGCAAAAAACCTACTAGGTGTAAGCTATGCATATCCAGATACATATCAGGAAATCCTTAGCCGTATTTCCATCAAAACTTGAATTTATTTTATATATTTATGTGGTAAAATAATAATAATCCGGCGGCCTAAGTTGGGCTAATCTGGCAAATAGCTCAAACGATCATACGGCAAAACGGGCTGAAAATTTTCACAAAATGCAAATCCGTTACTGCATGAATTAATAGTAGGAGGAACAGTAATTACCCTGAGATTATTTTACTCCACCACAGAGCGCATTACATTATGAAAAAAAACCAAGTGGATTGGTCCTGTGGGGATTGGATATCACAACCATAACTTTTAAGCTGTTGATTTGTAATAGCTCCGATTTCGAAGACCAAGACGAACTTCGATTCAAAAATCAATGTATTTTTAGTTATTTTATTTCAATTATTTTGATATTACAAGATAGCAAGCAAGCAGCTGGGTCTCCTGATGGAAATAGTCATCAAAGAATGGTGCGTTGCTATCTTTTTGCGAGGTCGTGCATGAGTTTACCGGCTACCTTACCCTTCAAACCGGAACACGACAGTGACAAACACTGACGCTATTGCAGTAGGAATAGATAAGGCGGTGGTACCAGACCCGGGCGAGACAATGCAGAACTCTACCACCTAGTAGCCACGGTAGTAGTGACTCACATAGCCAATCGGTCGCCTTTTACAACATGCCTAGCAGAACGGCAGTTGGCCTATTCTTAAAGGAGCCCCGACCAACACGGGGGACCAAACAAAATTAATGTCAAAATATTAAATATTGCTTCAATCTGTAGTATCTATCATCGAAATATTTACCTATTAAGAGTTCTTCAATGTCTCACATAAGTTCTTATTTTTTTAAGGCACAATGCTTATTTTTTTTTTACATAATAAATGAAAAATTGTACACGTAATTTAATGGTGTCGATGAACTTACAAGGTCGATATACTACTCTCCACTTACCCTACGGTGTATTTTAGCATTTTACATAATATTACACAGTTGATTCACCGTTTTGATGAATTATTCGTGTATGTATGAGCATGGTCCCTCATTGGTTTCTATTCACAAATGACCCCGACGGTGAACGCCGCCAAAATAATAAATAAACCATGATGTTACAGGTTGGTGGTATAATTATATGCAGCCGGGATCCGGGAATTGACTATTTAACTGTTTAAAAAGTTCTATCGAATAATATCTACTCAATATAAAAAAATATAGTACCGCCTGTATTGGTTCAAATTCATTTGCTATTTTGTACACATCGTCAAAAGCTTAAGTTATATTATACATGTAAAGTATATAATAACAGTATTATTCACTATACATATAATAATCTCAAAATTATGTTTAAGCACTTTTTCAATTTTTTTGTCAACGATAACTTCCGAACGAATTAAACAATTAATATGATTTGCGGCACCCAATGCAGTTTTTAAGGGAGGTTTTTTGGAAACCATCGATACTTCTACATTCCAGAGTACAAAAACATTCAGATTAATAATCCGGAAGTGATTGTATAAAAATATTATATCGGCGACTTCTTTAGGCTTTTATAAATTTCTCAAAGTATACAGAGTCGAATTGGTATGAATTGTTAAGAAGTCTAAACTTTATGAATTGACGTCCAAAATTCATGAGAGGTTTACATATACACACTCTCTTCATCGCAATATATTTAGAAAAGGATATTCTAAAACATAAATATATGATGAGAACTCAATTTTTTGAAATCGGGGTGAAATCAGTAACTTTATTTAGCGGACAGTTAAAAAGTACTGTTACCAAGGGATGAAAAATAATTTTAACGCTAGCTAGTACGGGCAAAAGCTAGTAATAAACTAGCGCAATCTTACTAGGTAAGTTACACTAAAAGTAAATTACGGTCATATTTTTTCTTAATCATAAAGCCCATAACCTAACTAGTTACGGTAAATCAATACTTTTTTCAGTTTTGTACAACCGAAAATTCTAATTATAGTGCGCGCGGAACTAGTTGGCCGCTCCATACGTATTACGTATTACGTATGGAGCGGCCAACTAGTTCCGCGCGCACTATAGTATATTTTCAAAGATGGATGCCATAGTATACAGTTGTAAAATTGAAAAATCTAGATACGATTATAATTCGACTCAAACTGTCAAGCACAAGATATTCCAAAAATGAAAAATGTCGCATGGATAGATTTGAAAACTAATGACCTAACGTACAAGCTTGTTACGAGAGCAAAGAGAGAGAGAGGAAGTAAGCAAGCTTGTAACGTGTTACGAGAAGATAGGCCAGTGAAGAAACAACTAGCTATTCGCCGCGACTTTATTCGCGTGACACACACACATCACTGTCTTTTATTTATCGGGCAAATAAGTAGCCTCTCATCTCATTAAAACATTATTATTTTATAAATAAATTAATATCTCCAAAAATGGTTATTGTGTCCTATAACGCGTTTTACATTTTATGCTTATTATAATGGGATAAATTGTAATGTATTTAAATATATCACAAACATCTTTGGTATTGAAATAAACTACAGAAACCAATGAGTGCCAAAATCAGAAATACTGCAGACATAAATAATAAATTGAGAGTTGTGGAGTACCTAAGTAAACACTTAGACAATGTCCTCTATTCCTGTCGCAACAGAACACTTAAACAATGTCCTCTATTCCTGCCGCAACAGCGTCAAGGGTAGACATTGTCGTGTTCCGGTTTGGAGGGTAAGGTAACAGGTAAACGTATGCATTACTGTCCCGTCACACGGATAGCTACGCTATTAACACCTTTGATGTCTATGATGGTTGATTCTTTTCAGCTTGTTTACTGTCCTATGACATAAAAAAGGTCCAATAGAAGCGCATTTTTTGTTTCATAATAAACTATAAATAAAATATAATATCTTGTATAACATATTATAATTAGCAAACGAAGCTGCACTCCTTTTTGATACAGCTCATTATTACTCGTTCGTAAACTTTCAAATTATTTTTCCTATATAATCTAATATACTTAACACAATTATTGTTTCTGCCTTGCCCTATTTATCTTATTTGCTCTTATTGCATGACCTAGTCTGACTCTAAAGTCTACACTCCAATTAGGCTAAAAAGAGACGAGAGGAAGACACATGCTCTAAATAACAACATCATCCATCCAACATTTACGCTTTGGTAGAGTCCTTATATGTCATGTCCTTATACATTCTTGTTCGTAATATTAGTCAAGACAATTTTATATACCCTGCTTACTCATTCTGTTTGTAATTTATCAGTTAGATCGAGAATATTGGGGCGTCCACGAAAAACTAGTGATTCTAGAAACGTTGCTTATCAACTTCAACACCCTCCAATGGGGGGTGAGAGATACAGTTTCATGTAAATTTTTACACACACAAGATAGTTCCTAAATACTGTTAATCTTTGACGTTATAAATTATATAAAATCTCCTAAGATTAGTATCGCGTTGATATACAACGCGATCCATTTTCAATATATAAATTCAATTTTATATTAAATCAATATTATGCTTGGTCACATTTAACCCAAAGAAGACACACCTTTGCGCGTTCACCGCAAAAAAGACACCCTTTGCCGTATCATCTCGATTTGAGGATACTTTCCTGAGAGCCTCAGCCAGTGTCGGTATCCTAGGAATAACGTTCGAAAAATACATATCGAATAACGTTCAGTTTTGCGGTCACTTGGAAGGTAAGGCTAAACTAGCCTCCAAAAAGCTCGACATGCTTAGCAGAGCGAAAACGTACTTCTTGCCGGCCCATCGCCTTCGACTTTATAAGGCACAGATTCGGTCTCAGATGGAGTATCGTTCTCATCTCTGGGCCGGAGGTCCCTAGGCCAGTACCAGCTTCTTACACGTGATCGCATTCAACGTAGAGCTATTCGAATCGTTGACAACCAGGCCATTTCGAAACAGCTTGACTCTTTAGCATTACGCAGAGATGTAGGTTCGCTCTGCATCTTTTATCGCATCTATCATGGAGAGTGCTCCAACGAGTTGTGTGAATTGATTCCGGCTGTTAAATTCCATCATCTGACATCGCGTGAAAATTTAGAATTAGACCCTCACAGTTGACCAATTGACCAAACCAGTTGACCAAAGAAAGCCGGACCAACACGGGGGTATATGCAGAGGCTCTTGTATTCTGAAGACCGTGGTACGTACTCGAAGCAGGACGTTACTCAACAATTCTAGCAGCCTATATGACAATATAAGATTATAAACAGTAAAACCAAACCAGCAATTCGGTACTTTCATGTAGGAGATGTAAATGTGACTTCGACATTGAACAGCGTAAGAACTGTCAAAGTTTTTGCTTCGATATTGTAGAAATCTGTGGAATCACTGCATGAATTTTCTACATATAAACTTTAAAAAATCCAAATGTCACTTCCTCCCGTCGCGCAATATATTCATAATATTTAATGTAATATTTCTTTTACCAACTAGAATCATAAAATCTATTTCAGTCATACAAAGAAATAAATCTTTAAATTAAATAACAATAGAGTGTATAAACATCGCCGTCGCTTTATGTTTATTGTTAAAAGGTAACTGCGATATTTATCAGTCGATTTATTCTGGAGACACTAAAATCTATTATGACGAAAATAGAGCCGGATCTTATCGCGTTTTACGTATTAAGGTTACACGACTTTTAATTCCATCTCGAAGAAATATATAACTTAGTTTTTTTTTTATATATATATCATAAGATAGCAAACAAGCAGATGGGTCTCCTGATGGAAAGAGTCAACCATCGCCTATAGACACCAAAGGTGTTAATGGTGCGTTGCTATCTTGTGGCGAGGTCTAATGCCACATGCATAAGTTTACCGGCTACCTTACCCTCCAAACCGGAACACGACAGCGACAAGCACTGACGCTATTGTGTCAGGAATAGGTAAGGCGGTGGTACCGACCCGGGCGAGACAATGCAAAACTCTACCACCTTTGCAACACTGAATTGCAAATTACCAATAAATCTATTGACATATATTTCACCGTGTATAACCAGGAACTTTTTAAAGAAAAGTTCAACTGCCTTACTTTTTTTATCAAAATGCAATAGCTTGTACCTTTCGGCTTTCGGCTCGTGGTTTAGTGGTCCGGTGTCGGTTTTGTCCACAAAATTCCTGGGTCGGCCAATTCAAAAACGTGTTTTTTCTGTTTTCTGATAAAAACAACGTTGCCCGAGGTTGGTAAGTGCCCGGTTGGCGATAGGCTTGCCACCAATCACATTGTGGGACCAAGTATCGTGCAAGCTAATCGTGCACTTGTTTTACCTCTGCTTACCCCTTCGAATATGCGAGCGTGAAGATACTAAAAGGCTTTAATAGCAACCAGACAAAATACCTCTAAGCATCTCTTAAATGGAATAAGAAGGTTAATACATGACTACTATTCTACTAACATTGTGATTTTTTTATATCATAAGACAGTAAGTAAGTAAGAAATAGTAATGCCACATGCATAAGTCTAACGACTACCCTACCCTCCAAACCGGAATAAGATAATAGACAAGCACTGGCGCTATCACGGCAGGAACAGGTAAAGCGGTGGTACCAAATATCCGGGTAAGACGTTTTCACGATGGTAGTGACACGCATAGCCCATCGGTCGCCTTTTACGACCTACCTAGCAGAACGGCAGATGGTATATTCTTCAAAGGAGCCTGGACCAACACCTTCATCAACAACATGACTACTACACAGTGTCTGTGTCTTTTAACATGATGCGTTATTTGTACTTCTTCGGGTACGACTAACTTCTGGTACGACTGGGTTCTGAAAAAACCGTTTGATACTACCGCCTTCCTTATGCCTGCTGTAACATCGTTTTTTTTTTATCATAGATAGCAAACAAACAGATGAGTCTTCTGATGGAAAGATTCAATTATCTTCTAAGACACCGAAGATGTTAATGGTGCGTTGCTATCTTGTGTATATGCATAAGTATACCGGCTACCTTACCCTTCGAACCGTAACACGACAGTGACAAGCACTGACGCTATTGCGACAGGAATAGGTAAGGCGGTAGTACCAGACCCGGGCGAGACAATGCAGAACTCTACCACCTAGTAGCCACGATGGTAGTGACTCGCGTAGCCAATCGGTCGCTTTTACGACCTGCCTGGCAGAACGGCAGTTGGCCTATTCTTTAAAGGAGCCTGGGACCAACACGGGAAGCATCATCGGTGCTTGTCGCCGTGATGTTACAGTTTGGAGGGTAAGATTGACGGCAAACTTATGCAAATGGTATTCCATCCCCGCCACCCGGATAGCAACACAACATTAACACCAGAAGAACCATCTGGTTGTTTGTTATTCTTTGATAAAAGAACAGTTTTTTTTTATATTATAAGATAGCAAACAAGTAGATGGGTCTCCTGATGGAAAGAGTCAACCATCGCCTATAGACACCAAAGATGTTAATGGTGCGTTGTTATCTTCTGGAAATACCACATGCATAAGTTTAATTTAATTGACAAAAAAGTTTAATTGACAAAAAAGTTTAATTGACAAAAAATTTAATTGACATAAAAGTTTAGTTTAGCTCGTAAAGAAAATGTTAATATTTTGGCAATTTCAACATCATCGTCTTAGCTAATTATTATTATTGTAAGGAAGCTCAAGAGGGGATTTTTGGATTTACTCAAGCGCGTCAGATTAACATAGGGGGATACCTCGCATACTGTTGAGGCTTTCCACCAAATATAAGCCCTTTCTTTATATAGAGGCGAGTTATTAGGACAGAAAAAAAAAACAAAATTCCAATAACTTCGGCTTGTGAAAATTGTCAGATGATAATTTTTTTGTTATTGTTACATAATTTCCTATATAATAAAAGAAAGTTCAGACGCGCTCGAGAATGTCAAAACAATATTTTCTTTGCAACTTTTAGACCCTCCCACTCCCTTACAAAACACTTGAATCGTCAGATTTTCTAAATTTTAGGTGACAATTAATCCACCATACCGTAATCTGACACGATTTAGAGTTTCCATGACACAGTTTTTCCGCCGTGTTGGTCCCGGCCTCCTTTGAAGAATAGGCCAACTGCCGTACTGCCAGGCAGGTCGTAAAAGGCGACCGATTGGCTATCGAGTCACTACCATCGTGGCTACTAGGTGGTAGAGTTCTGCATTGTCTCGCCCGGGTCTGGTACCACCGCCTTACCTATTCCTGCCGCAATAGCGTCAGTGCTTGTCGCTGTCGTGTTCCGGTTTGGGGGGTAAGGTAGCCGGTAAACTTAT
The DNA here is from genome assembly GCA_036924255.1 of Apodemia mormo. Classification (NCBI taxonomy): domain Eukaryota; kingdom Metazoa; phylum Arthropoda; class Insecta; order Lepidoptera; family Riodinidae; genus Apodemia; species Apodemia mormo. The sequence continues at coordinate 13,284,073 of JAUPFN010000004.1, read as the reverse complement.
GCATGTGGCATTAGATCTCGCCACAAGATAGCAACGCACCATTAACATCTTTGGTGTCTATAGGCGATGGTTGACTCTTTCCATCAGGAGACCCATCTGCTTGTTTGCTATCTTATGATATAAAAAAAAAAAAAAACATTTTTTTTTTATTTTTTTATACGTAAATTTTTTTCTCCACCATTGAAATGAAAAACACTATATAACCTTTTATTTTTCCTATAACTTAATCTACAAAATCCAATAGGTCGCTCGAGTAACTACCCATTTCACATCTTGGGCTCCCATAATATTACAACTTTAGAAAATCGACAAGTTGTTTTTCTCTTTGGCCAGTTCCTAATGACGACTGGATTTTGTTTATTGTAGCTAATAAGATAGCAAATATCGTGACAGAAAGAGAAACCGTCACCCATAGACACCAAAGATGTTAATGATGCGTTACTATCCGTGGGGCAGGATAGCAATGCCACATGTATAAGTCTACCAGCTACCTTACCTTTCAAACTGAAACACGACAATTATAAGCATTGACTCTTTAAGCACAATCCCTTACGGACTTACTTTTCCTACACCTTTTACTCCTATCAAATTGATCATTTTTGAAGTTATACTTCTTTTGGCGCGTTAAGGAAAAATGATGAGAGTAGATTTATACGATGTGCGCTTTTACACCGTCACGAAAAACCGACACCATAAAATAGCTAATCCAAATTTTAGCCTTTAAAAATGTTTTGGAAGTTTTTAGGGTTCCATACCTAAAAAGTGAAAACGGAACCCTACTACTAAGCCTCCGTTGTCTGTCTGTCTACCTGTTTTGTCTGTCACCAGGCTGTATCTCATAAACCGTGATAGCTAGAAATCTGAAATTTTCACAAATTATGTACCTATTTCACTTGCAAAAATTGAATATATTTTTATTAAGTGTACCCGCAAGAAGTTAGGATAAGCAGATTTAGCCACAGTTACTATCAAATTCATGATAATTAAAGATAATCATTACCTATAGACAAATGATATTAACGTTACTTGGCCAGCCTCGTGACGGGATGTAATTAGAGGTGTGTAGTATTGTTCAAATAATCTATTTTATGATAGCGCGTTATAGACTATAAACTATATTTTTCTAGTTTTACGTTGAGTATACATAGCGGGCTATTATATACATTATATTAACTTAGAGGTGTGGTGTATTGTTCAAATAAACTATTTTATGATAGCGCGTTATAGACTATATTCTATATTTTTCTAGTTTTACGTTGAGTATACATAGCGGGCTATTATATACATTATATTAACTTAGAGGTGTGGTGTATTGTTCAAATAAACTATTTTATGATAGCGCGTTATAGACTATATTCTATATTTTTCTAGTTTTACGTTGAGTATACATAGCGGGATTATTATATAACGCTACGCATTATATTAACTTAGAGGTGTGGTGTATTGTTCAAATAAACTATTTTATGATAGCGCGTTATAGACTATATACTATATTTTTCTAGTTTTACGTTGAGTATACATAGCGGGCTATTATATACATTATATTAACTTAGAGGTGTGGTGTATTGTTCAAATAAACTATTTTATGATAGCGCGTTATAGACTATATTCTATATTTTTCTAGTTTTACGTTGAGTATACATAGCGGGATTATTATATAACGCTACGCATTATATTAACTTAGAGGTGTGGTGTATTGTTCAAATAAACTATTTTATGATAGCGCGTTATAGACTATAAACTATATTTTTCTAATTTTACGTTGAGTATACATAGCGGGATTATTATATAACGCTACGCATTATATTAACTTAGAGGAGTGGTGTATTGTTCAAATAAACTATTTTATGATAGCGCGTTATAGACTATATACTATATACTATATTTTTCTAGTTTTACGTTGATTATACATAGCGGGCTATTATATACATTATATTAACTTAGAGGTGTGGTGTATTGTTCAAATAAACTATTTTATGATAGCGCGTTATAGACTATAAACTATATTTTTCTAATTTTACGTTGAGTATACATAGCGGGCTATTGTATAACACTTTACGTTATATTAACCGCCACAACTCTAGATGTAATGCCACTACATCATTTAACTGGCAGTCTTACTCTCCAAACCGGAACACGACCACTGACCATCACTGTGGCTATTGCACTAGAAAAGGGCGAGACGTCAGAACTCTACCAACTTTTTTATACTTAAGATAGCAAACAAGCAGATTGCTCTCCTGATGGAAGGAGTCAACCATAGTCTATAAACACTTAAGTTACACCACACGGATAGCAACGCACTGTTGCTATCCGTGTGACGAGGTATTAATGTCACCTGGATAAGTTTACCGGCTACCTTACCCTTCAAACCGGAACACTACAATGACAAGTATTAACGTTATTACGACAGGAATAGATAAGGCGGTGGTACCAAATACCGGGCGAGACGTTGCTAAACTTTACCTAGTATTCACAATGAACCAGCTGAAGCTAGTATTCGCAATGGCGTATAGTCAACTGTCTAGAACAGCTGATGTTCTATTCTTCAAAGGGAACCCGGACCAAGACAGGGAATAGTCTAGTAGTCATAATGGCAATGATAATTTTGCCAACTGGCCTTGACTTATAGAATAGATGCAATCCACCAGGCATGACGTGTAACTACAAATTGCCCATATATCCAGCTCATGTTTTATAGTAAAATTGAAGAACTCTCTGACGAACGACAAACAATGTCTAGCTCGGGTTCGGGCCTTACCATTCCTGTCATATTAGCATTGTAGCGGTTCAAGCAATCTACAAACGCTACAAGAAAAATTATAAAAACATATATATAAAACACGTGTGAACGTCGCTTAACATAAGCACTGAGCAGGAATAATGATCATAATGTTTAAGTACCTGTATCGTGGGATAACACGTAAGTGTGTAGTCGAGAAGTGCTGCCTGCACCGTCTGGTATCCATCTCGCACGCACTTCACGTTAACGATGCCTCTCACCTCTGAAACCCGAACACAACTCTTCAAACCACAACGACACCATTAAAGATCCGACTGTATTACAATATATGTAAAACACCACCCGTCACATTTATAAACTATGTAAAATGGAAATATTTATGTCATTCGCAGGTGAAGCGTCATGTTTTAGTTATGAGATTGAAGAATGATACTGACCGGGGTTAAGTAGCAGCAGGAATTTCACACATATGTAATCCGGCACGTCGAACTTGAGTTCAGCTAGTTTGTTTTGAAGATCATTGAAGAGATCCGCTAAAGATGGAACGCCGAGCAGCCCCAGACAGAGCAGGTCAAACTTCTGGCCGTTGTGAAGAGTTGTCTCATCGGGTAGGCCATTGTGCATCCTCTGGTGTAAATGATCTAGCACTAGCATATCTGACCACGAATTTTGCAGTAGCTTCATTTGGTCGTCAACCTGAAACAAATGATAGACACATTGCTACACGTGCAGTTGTCTCTACTACAAAATTCTTTTATATATAAAGGTTTTAAGAGCGTCCTCCACGTAATTTATTCGAGTAACGAAGTAGTTTCACAATATGCATTTAAAAATAAATTCGCTGGCATCATATTTAAAAAGCGCACTAATAATGTAAATTCTTATAAGTAGCCCTTTTTGACATAAATCAATCTTATACGTAGAGTGCCACTGTCTTTTTTTTTCATAAAGTAATTCATAAATTACATGTTTTAAGGCTGCCCAATGGTTCTGCATCCTGCTGTCAAAAATGGCAATGCTGGAGCAATTAAAAATTTTAAACCACCCGCTACTCGAATAAATATTGTTTCAAAACTGCGTAATACATGACATCCTACTGAGTGAATAGTAAAATCTAGAGGCTCGTGTGAGGCAATTACGACGTTCTGGAATGTGTGCCGCCTACCACATAATATTGGTCTTCATTACAAATGTGCCTAGCGAGTAATAGTTATGGAGCGTGTTATCTCGTACCGAACCTTATCTGACAAGTTGCGAGCAGCTCACGGCGCGGCGCGCGGCTCTGTGACCCACATTCTATCGGTTGCATTAGAATACACGGGGCTGTGCGCGAGCGCGTTAAATTTGCCGTTTACGAAATATTACAACTGAATTTTAGAACTCCAAGCTATTGCTACATCGTACACCGCTTGCTCAACTATGAATAGAGATCGGACCGTCAAAATCGCACAACCCAATCTATCGAAATGTTTGGTGCTTGATTAGATTATTACTAGATAGAATTTTATCTAATGACTTTTTGTAACATTCTAAGTAATTGATTGTTACGTTGATGCGTCTGAAACATATATACTCAAAACTGCGCCGGTATATAATACCAATTCATCACAACTATTTTCTTGGTATTAATATATTATTTTTGGGTAGTTCTTTGTTAAAATGATCATAATTATATTCTCTTGGTCTTTCTGGCCCGAGCTTTGTTTATTTGTAGTGATTGTTCCTGGATGTTTTTAGGTCAAAGTCGCGTAGAGTACAAGCGTGCTAGATAACATTGAACGACACGTGTTAACATAACGAATCATACCTCAATCGACATTAGTACCTTCAGATAAACCTTTACACATTTATTTCTCAATACCTGAAAATGACTGTTTGGAATATAAAATGGACGCTACGGTTTAACCTGCCGGAACGAAACCACACAACTACTTAATAATAGTAATATAATGTAAGAAAAGACTTATATCGTATAAATATCCACGCTCACAACAATAGGGTTTTATGCCGATTGCTTAACTCAATCGACTACAAATGCGTTACCATGAAGTATGAACCACGCAACTTTCGAAATATTCGGTGTGAACTAAGGCCTTTTCGTTTGGAATAAAGGCTGTGTTAAAACGTGGCATGAAAGTCAGATATATTTAAGGAGCTTCGATCGAATGGATTAGCTAAATATTTACTAAACGAGCAGCAGCTAAAATATACTTTGTTTACTAACACATGCCGGTAACAATACCAATATGTATAAAAATTAATATCCTGATGGCTAATTATCATTTATATACGTAACATTTTAACCCGTCCTCAGACCCGGATAATCCGCTTTTAGCGGAATTTTATAGAATGTTTTAGCTTTTCTCGCACTCGCGCAGTCTTTATAAAGAAAACAAAACTTTCCTCATTTTAAATTTCGGCATTAGGTTTGGTACAGTGCTGATTATATTTTATCAATCAGTAAGGTCAATATATTTTATATGTATTACTGATAAATTGATTCACTCACTCAAAATAATGGACAATCTTTCGTGATTCCGATTGCTAAGAATTTATATCTATGAGAAATTATTTTAAGTTTTGTATTTTATATATAAAGGTTTTAAGACACTGCTTTAAATGTAAAGATAAAATTTAAATATATATTTGTCACAGAACGAAATGAGTAAAAAAAGTAAGCCTTGGATCTAAATAATGAAAATTAGTGCGAGTCGGACTCATTATAACTACATACATAAATAGTTCAGGTACACATGATAAATAGTTCAGGAATCGAGTCTCGCAGTCCGACCATTTCCCGAAATTTAATTTCCAAAACCAATGTACTTTAAATAAAGAGTATTTTTTAATGATTTGATTACTAATGTTAAGTTTTCTGACGTTTCCCTATACGTGTAGTATAAAACGATATTGCCAAATTTCATAGGTCTCATAGGTCAACAGAAAGGATATTATAAATTTTGACTCCTTTGAGTGTCGAAAAATACGTTTTTTGCGGCATAAACGGCCGTATCTTTTATACGTTAACTTAGAAGTTTGATTTTTCCACAGCTTCATAGGATTGTAGACCTGAGTATATGGTTTTAATTTTAACCTCAATAATTCCCCGCTTTTAAGAGACAAAGTGGTTTAAAAGACAGACGGACATGATCCTATAAGGGTTCCGTTTTCTCCTTTCAAGGTACGGAACCTTAAAAATAAATGTATCATTGTTAATGTAATATCAGTTTTATTTTAGCTGTCATGGGTAATTTCTCTAATAATATATGTATGTATAAGTATTTATATTTAAATAAATTTGTTAAAGGATGGCATAGATAATATCAAGACGATTCTGAATATTCTGTTTGTACAAAATTAAGAATTTATTATGGATTTATTTTTTAAAAGTTTGTGGTGCGCCTCAATATCATGGCAACATTCAATGAAAATCGACACAGAAAAATGGACGTGTATTCCTTTAAATTGTCTTCCTTTAGCCGATATATTTTTATTAACATCTGAATTTCATCAGCGACGGTAATTAAAATGTCAAATACGTACTAAGGCAGTTAATTAATTGAATCTGTACGTTATTAATAAGGAAAATTTACATGGAAATATAGTAAGAATGAGACATTAATAATCCTCAGCAGATTCGAAACAGAAAGCCAAGTTAGATAACTGCGATATGTAGGCCACGTCAAATATCAACTTTGAACGAAATATCAAATGCTTGCAAGATTATGTAGAGCGTTCAGCGACGAGGCATGTGTCATTTGATTTTTACATATTGCAAAATAAGCCTTGCTTTAATGTCTCACAGCCAAGTGAATGGTAATATTTAGAAATATTTTTTCGAGTTGTAAATTATAATTCCCACGTACATATACACATCGATTCGTCAATTCGAATAAAAATTATATTAACCTATTTATTATTTCGTTGTGATGTTGTAACCGAAGCATTCGAATTTTTATATGTTCGGTAAGATGTAAACACTATTGTTTTTATCCAAAAACAAATCGATTAATATAACCAAACGCATGCGATGAAGGCGCGTCATCGACCGCTCAAGTTCATAACGTTATGCCACTAATCGTAACTGGTAAGTTGTTATGTAAGAGAAAGCAACGAAAGGCCGCTCAACTAGTTGCGTCCCCGTTACAGGCAGTTACGCGTGAGGTAAAAAGTGCTTTCTCGCGGCAACTCGGCCACGGGCAATGTGTCAAGTGCGCCGAGGAAAGTGCAGCGTTGCCGCCCCGCGCAGTACGCCGTTACATCACATTTGTCTGGAGAAAGCATAGGTCATCAACACCATTCTTGGACAGTCCCGTTACATTATTATAATCGAAATCCTAATGTTTTATTAAATACGTGTCATCCAAAATTCTGTAAAAATAGATATACGTAATCGTGTAAATCCTCGAAATTATTTCCGTAAATGTGAATGCGAGCAAGATTCATATTCGCGGTTCGTCCTAATTCTGAGAATGAGTCGTAAACAAGCGGCGCAATTTAGTACAAATGAAAATTGCTAGTTGTGAGTGTAGGCTGTCTGCTGAAGTGAGACGAGGCGAGCTGCACTAAACGACAACGCCGCATATCCACGTGATCACTTCGGCTCTTGCGTAAGCGTACGACGACCACGGTACGCCGACCGCCCCATAGAGGAACTAAGCGCTCGTGGTCTTCACTCGATTGCTGCTATGCGATTGAATATCCGTTTTAAAGAACGATTTACTATGCTATTAATAAAAACTAATAAATATGCTCTACTAAACTAAACTAAAATATGGTCCACGGTCGTCCAAATTTCAAAAAATCATAAGCATTGAAAACTTACAGTGCGGCTCGTACTATATACCTATATGTAATATTTTTTGATTTGTTAATATGGGTCTTTAAGGTGCATTCACTTTATGATTATTTGATTTAACATCCACAGTTTTAACTAATTCTATATAGCCCTATTTCGATCGTGTTATTTTTTCCCGGAGGTTTGTAGGGCACCACAATTAGCTTATGTAATGTACAAGGCAGTGATGTTATGATTCGGAGAGCCTAACAACACGAAGCCACCGGCAGCCAGCACGCTTGTCGTGGGAACTTGACCCAGTTTGCAAAGGTGCGGCGCGGGCGGCGCGGGTATCGATTGCGACCGACACCGCACCGCCCAATGCGTCACACGCGCCTCTACTCACCACCCATATGAAAATCTACTTACTGCACGCGCAAAACTGTACAATTCGCAGAGCTAGTAAATAGTTATATCAAATCGCTAAGCTACGCAATGCAACATTCGCAAGCAATGGGTGTACACCGTGGAAAAGGTTAAGGGATTCGGGACAGGAAGACATACTTATCTGAAATTCACCTTTAAATACTTAAAGAACACGGTGTTTCTCGCCCAGTCTACTTGTGAGAACAAATTTTGGTCCAGCACTTTGCACATTAACTCGAATAAATCGACTTCACACTGATTGTAGGTTTGGCTCTGCAAGAGTCCGAACAGCGAATTTTGCCACTCTCGGTCGTCAATAGTTTGAACGAATTCACGAATCATCGGCGAGACTCGAAGAGTTTCTGTACTCGTTGCTTCGGCTGTACTTGAGGGCGTGGCAGCTGTGGTGGCAGGCGCGTCAAAAGGAAACGCGTCAGGTGATGCTGAGTGCGCCGAATGTGTTTCCCATTTGTCGTGAGCCGGCGGCGGGGGAGGCTGAGGAGGTTGCGGCTGCGTAGCCAGCAACGCAGGTCCCGGCGATGACTCGGGTGAAGACGTTAGTGACGACACTTGGGGAATTTGGATTTCTTGTTTCACTGGAACCGAAGCGTATGGCGAACCCAATCCGAAAACGAGTCCTCCATCTCCAAGCGAACCTCGTAATGTTTGTACCGCTATTTGCCTCTGTCTCATCATTTGTAATTTTCTAGCACGGTCACGTTTGTACATAGGGCCAAATTTGTTTCGGCCACCGCGCATACGATCCGCTCGAACAGCTGCAATCAGAAAAAAAATTATATAAATAAAAACCGATGACAATGTCTCGCCATGATAAGATTAATCGGATGCAGACTGAAGATGGTGTCAAGAGTCTCCGTAACAAGCTTGTTTATATGAAAGCCGTGAATGTGGAGGAGGCAAATATGTAGTCGTTGTGATTTGTGGCACTCGGTTCTCTTAACACCTATAAGGATTCTCGCTATATATGTATGTAGTACACTAGAAATGTGTATATCAATCAAAACATTAGGCGGCGTTATAGAGATTTTATTTGTAAATAGTAGCACTACTCAATTATTAGTAGATTTTAAAGTATAGGAAAACAACGTGATGTATTGTGATGAATTTCCGGAGGTTTTGACTCAATAATTTACTCTGACCATACACTTCACGCATGCTAGGCTCAGTTCACAAAATTCTTTGGACCAAGTCTAGTCTTAATATACCTTTTTGATCACTTTCTCGAATGACATTCGCCTTAATTATTGTTGGTTTTTTTTTATTTAACTATAGTTTCATCATAATTTGATCATGAGGGCCCGGGTGCGATCCCCAGATCGGGCAAAACTGTAATTGAGGTTTTTTCAAGAAAATCCAAAAATCAGCAGCAGCTCGGTGTCTGGCAGATGATAAATTACCACTCCCATGCTTCGGATGAACACGTAAAGGTCGGTAAAATGCGGCGATGGGAATCACCACTCATCTCGCCAACCGACAAACCGGTAAATCATGGTGAACTGGAAAGTCTATAGACGTTCGGTTTACTCTGCCTCCCAACAAGAAAACCGGGCGTGATGATACTTTCTATAATTTCTGTGAGTAGGTATGTCCTTTTCATTTGTTATTTTGTTGCTGTAATAAAATTAACTTTCGTTGTTTCAGGATTTCATTATGCTGCGTATTTTCCTGTATAATAAGTGACGTCAAATTTAACTTTGCACGTAAATATTTTTTGTTTCCAAAAAGAACTAGTTTGTTTGCTTCTTGTTTAACTTTTTACGTACTCTATCCTGTCTAACAAATACTTTAGTGGAAAACAATGTACAAGATATTTCCTTTCCTTTTAGCGTTCCGTTTCTGGCTGATTTCCAAATATTGAACATCTGTTTAATATATAACTAGCGTTTTCACGCTTCTTTTTCGTATATGGGTTATCAATTATCACTCACTATGAGTACTGAGATATCCGTGTTTGAAGATAATTCCTAAAAATCTCAATTGCACTGCGCCTTGGTCCTATAGGATTAATCACGAGATACCAACATGAGGTAAATTTAAAATTTTATGGATTCTTTATTCACATAGAAATCGTTTCAAATCGTTTCATTATTACACACTAGGGTTCGCCTGTGGCCAAAATTCGACCATTGATTATACAATACTTAAAAGAGATTCTTTTAAGTTTGACAATTGACTTTAGCTAAAAACAGTAGGTTATACATATTATAATGTATGTCACATGAATGTAGAGTGTGTAATGTTTACTTTCATTAATTTAAATATCTGGTTGTACGAGCTTTGCTCGGTTTTTCACATACCATATCTTGGGAACCGAGCTTTTCTTGGAACTGGAACCTTGATAAATCGATTCCTTGACCCGAAAAACCCCTAATTTGTGACTTTCTTGAAAATCGTTGTAGCCGATTCCGAGATTCCAATTATATATATACAAGAATTGCTCATTTAAAGGTATTAGATAGATATATTTTTAATGCATTTTACTTAAAAACATTAAGTTTCTGCAGTCCTCTGTAATGTAAAACTTTAACTGTACCAAATTTCGAACTCAACCGTTCGAGCAAAAATGGTCTTAAAAAGGGGTCTAAAGGTTTCCTTCCCGTATTAATATTATTACAACACATAATTGAAATGCAGCCAAACTGCAACAACGGACTTCTAATTTCCTGTATCTCTGAAACCGTGGATCAGACCCAATTTATATGGGACCAAATGTGAAGTCCGCCTTCTTATACAAAGAAAACTTTCCCAAATCGGTCCAGGCGTATTTAAGTAATCGGGGAACATAAATAAGATTCCTATAAATTGAGAATCTCATGTTTTTAAGTCGATTAAAAATAGAGCTTATTAAAATCTAGAACTTTTAAAACCTAAAAAGTCATTAGTACCTAAAGTCTGAACCTGAGACGGAAGCGGGCTTTCTGTAAATTGTCGTATCGCCCAACCCACGAGTTAAAAATAACAACCCGTTTTTATTGTAGGCAGCGCGCCTTTGTGTGATAAGGATGCAATTATAGGGCACGACGATGGAACTAAAAGAGAGGCCAAGCGTAACGGATTTGGACATTGCTGTGCGCAGTTCCACAAGTTTCGTATTGCGGACTGTTTAGTGTTTCATGAAAAATTTGTTCTCATAGTCAAAGGGTGAGTAAAGGAATGTTTTAAACTATTGGGCTTTTATGTTTCAGGTCTAATAGTTTGAATGAGCAATTTCTGTGTATACATGATTTTTTTCGCGAATCTCGGTAATATCTCTGATTTGTACGAAAATTTGTATTTTAGCGTTTTAAGTTTACGAATACAGTTGTGTTTTAAAAAAGCAATTTTAAACTAAAAGACAGGCTTTTATAACTACATAATCCACTCTTGTTCTGACAATTTCATATAGCGCCATCTCGTAAATTTTTGTGGAACTTGTTTTTTTTTAAAATTATAACAGCAAAGATGTTAATGGTGCGTTACTATCCGTGTGGCGGGATGGCAATGCCACGGGCAATGAGTCTACCTGTTACCTTACCCTCCAAACCGAAACACAACCATGACAATCATTGAAGATATTGCTGTATGAATAGGCAAGGCAGTAGTATCAAATACCCGGGCGAGACGTTGCTGAACTCTATCACCTAGGAGTGACGATGGTATTGGCGCGTATAACCAATCGGTCGCTTTTTACGACCTGCCTGAAAGAAGGGTATTCTTAAAAGGAGCCCGGACCAACACGGGGGATCAACAACAGGGGAATTTGTTAAAAACATTACCACAAAGTTCATAAATTATGTCACACAAATTTTAAGGTTTTTGGAACTCACCCTTTTTGTCACAGTTAGTCATACTTTTTAAACCCTCTCCCGCCTGGTGTGACGCCACATCATTTCCAGTTTTATATTCATGAGGCATTAAATTATAACAGCATTTTACCAAGTTAATAAATATAGTTAGAGTTAGTGGTATTTTTATTTTTTTATTTTTTACTAGCTGTTGCCAGCGACTTCGTCCGCGCGGACTTCGTTTACTCCGCACAGCACCTGGTCGCTTGGTGATAGCATGATAATATGTTGACCCGACCTGTTAGTAATATTCATACAAAATTTGAAGTAAATCCATGCAGTACTTTTTGAGTTTACCCCGGGCATACATACAGACAAACAGATAAACAGACAGACAAAAATTCTAAAAACTATATTTTTGGCTTCGGTATCGATTGTAGATCACGCCTCAAGTATTCTTTCAAAAAAATATTCAATGTACAGTTTTGACTTTCCTACGATTTTATTATATGTATAGATATTAATATGATTTACATATTCTGTTGTTTTAGATTCTAACTTGTGACATCACGAAGCCTTTTACCGTCGTAATATATTCATATTTAATCAGCAGCCGCCCCGTTGCCGACCCTGACTACGCAATCAATGGGGTCCGGGTTCGATTCCCGGCAGGGACAGGCATTTGTGTGATGAGCACAGATTGCATAGTCAGGGCGTCAGGGGTTGCGTAGTATTAGTAAAAGCATCGTCCAAATAGATACAAGTGTTTCGAAGTGATACGCAGATATACATATATATATTTGTGTCAATTGATCGTTATCTCTACTGTTACATAAATCTGTAGCGTCTGCCTGTAAATTAATGTTTTATCAAAGTCCATGATAGGTCTTAATTAATTAAATTAATGAGTGACTAGCAAAGTTTTATCAGTTATAATTTAAGACCGGCTTGACCGATCTTAATAAAAATTGGTAAGTATACAATGAAAACACGCATTTACACAAATTATGGACCATATATTTTTTTGTCTGTCCGCTTATTGTTGTAGTTAACGCCCAGCGAAGCTTGCGGGAAATAACTACTTTATGTATAAATTTCAATAAATGAAAAGGCAATCAATGAAAGTATCGTTAAATCCTTTTTTTTTTAAGTTAAAAAATAGAAATAAGCCTTGGGACCATTCAAGTATTACGTAAGCACTAAAGGGGGGTGGGGGGATCCTCCCTTTGCTTATTTTTGATGACAAGTGGGAAGAGGGGGTCTAGATGGTGATTACGTCAGCAAAATTCATTTTTTTACTTTTCGGATTTACTATATATTTACTGCTTGCTAAATTAAATGTTTGCGTTAAACTCTTTTATCTTACCAAATGCTACTAATAAAAACTGCTACTCATGAATCAATCAAAAATCTAAGAAACAGATAAATAAATTTACAAATGTTTACGTAAGCAAGGGGGAGGGGGTAAATAATTTGCTTATTTTTGCTGACATGGGGAAGGGGGGAGTCATTAATTGTAAAAAATCTCCTTACGTAATACTTGAACGGCCCACTTGTTGTACTATCTTATCGTACCGAATGAGACGACAAGGTTTAAAAATTACCCATGAAGTGATTTTATTTCATCGCTTAAAACATCAACTAAAAAATCCCTTGAAAGGCGTATCCATTTGATTTTTTATGATTTTAAAAGTTCTCTTTCTCCGCAAGACGGTGCCGCTCGTCTTTAAAATACTTTTGGGAGAGGAGCACCTTGTTTGCGCACCGTGAGGCGATGGTTTGCTGAATTTGAGAGAAGTCGAGTTTCTTTACATGACGAATTTCGTGAAGGGCGGCCTTCAACTGCCGTCAACGAAAATAATGTGGCTACTGTTAAACGATTAATTGAAGAAAATCTCCGGATTACCTATGAGATAATTCGAGGACTATCGGGGATTGGTATGAGCTAAATTCAGAAAATTTTACACGAAGAATTAAAAGTTCGGAAACTTTGTTGCCGTTGGATCCCTCCCTCATGAACTGACAGCGGAGCAGAAGCAGGCTCGCGTGAAATGGTGCTCACAGATGCTACTGAAGTACGACCACGGACATTCTAATGCTGTTTATGACATTGTCACAGGAGACGAAACGTGGATTTATTGTTTTGAACCGGAAAACAAACCGCAATCTTGTGAATGGGTGTTTGAAAATGAGAACAGGCCAACAAAAGTGAGACAGGAAAGAAACGTTGGTAAAAAAATGATCGCGTTTTTTTCTTAGCTACGTATCTGTACAATTCCACTTGTGGATCAATAGAGTGTTAATGCCGAGAGGTATTCCACCATTTGTTTACCCAGGGTGTTAGAAAAAGTTCGCGAAAGACGACCTAAAAGCCGCATTCTCCTACACCATGATAACGCTTCTTCACACACGGCCAACAAAACAAAGTCATTTTTAACTTCCGAAAAGTACATCTCGTCACTCATCCTGCGCATAGCCCCGACCTAGCACCCTGTGATTTCTGTATTTTCTCCAAAATCAAAGATTTGAAGATTTGATGAGATGAAGTTGGTAAAAGTAAAACCACTTTTACCAACTCCGAAGAGGCAGTGATAGTGTTCAATCAGCACGTAGAAAACATGCCTTCAGATCTGTGGTCCTCCTGTTTTAAAAAATGGTTCGATCGCATAAAAAAAATGTTTAAAATGTAAAGGAGATTATTTTGAAAAGCAATAAACACAATATTTTTGATATAACATGTTGTTTTTTTAAGTTACGCAAAACTTATAGTGTGACCTACGTATATCACGAATAAATAAATATCGTCAGGCCGGTTACCAAGGTGATAGACAGATTAAACCGAATAAAGGCGCTCCTACTTTCTCACCTAAATTCACCGACTTATAGTCAGGCGAGATAGATTAGGCCACAGTCACATCAAGCAACTATTCGGTATGGCTTCAACGAGTGTCAGAAATCAGAAGCACTTTATTTAATAAACATTTTCAAAAGTTAGTTTTACGTGTCAACAATTTTTTTAAACTATTACAGGATCGGATACGCGGCAACACACTGAGAAGATCCGGCGGAGGAAACTCAACAGGCTTGTTTTTTTCATGTACCTATAAGTTTTTTTTAAGTAAGTTTTTACACAATGTTTAGTGTGTAAGTATGTAACTACAACAATAATATTAAACATTTCTGATATAAAGAGCAGTTAATCCCATGCTTTCTTGTCATTAAGATATTCAGATATTTTATAGTAACCTTTTTTACACAGCTTTTTTTTTTTAATACATTTTTGGAATTTATTAACTGGTAAATCTCTAATGACATTAATGACATCACGCAGCTTATCGTAGAAGCGTATAATTTGGCTCCTAAAAGAGTTGTTCATTCTGTGGAGACAAAATACATTCATGCAAACTATTTAAAAAAAACACCGCCTATGGGTATTCCAATAATATTATAAAGAGGTAAGATCTGTTTGTTTGTAACGGATAAACTTAAAAACTAGCAGACAAATTTTTAATATTATTTCACCAATACAAAGCTACTCATACATTATAACTGGGTAATTTTTTTACCGATTTGTATTTAGAGGAGGACTAGCAGATTAGTGGCCGCCAGTACGATTTCCGTCGCGTCCGGTCAGCTGGTGATCTTCTAGTATACCTAACACATCGCTAGAGTGGGCAGTTAAGTCCAAGAGGGAGACATTGGCTGTTAGTTTAGACATATCAAAGGCCTTTGATAGGGTATGGCACAGAGCGCTTCTTTCGAAGCTTCCTTCTTATGGCTTCCCGAGAAATTCTGCAAGTGGATCACCAGTTTTTGACATCAAGGTCGTAGTCGACGGTGCGTGCTCCGACCTTAAATTTGTCAATGCTGGTGTTCCGCAAGGCTGCGTGCTATCGCCTACACTGTTTAATCTGCATATCAATGACAGGTTGCGAATTAGTAACATTCATTGCTATACAGACGACAATACTGGTTATGCTTCGTACTCCGTTCATAGCGGTATTTTTCTGGGGAACACGTCAATGAGAACCGGGACAAGCTAGAGTCTGAAATCGAGATTCAGCTCGACAAAATCTCGGAATGGGGTCGACTCAACTTAGTCCAATTTAACCCCAGGAAGCCACGGCTGTGTGCGTTCACCGCTCGCATTTTGTCGTATCACCTCGTTTTGAGGTCTCATTCCACTTGAATCTACAGCTAGGATCCACATGTGGATCCACAGACACACTTTTCTCCACTCGAAATTACCGTTGGGTGGATCCAAGTGGAATATTTTATTTTATATACCACTTCGACCCATAATTGTGTGTATCCAAAAATACTAATATTTTTCTATTCCACTTCGATCTACAATTGTGTGGATTCAAAAATTCTAATATTTTTCTATTCCACTTTGACCCATAATTGTGTGTATCCAAAAATACTAATATTTTTCTACTCCACTTCGATCCACAATTGTGTGGATTCAAAAATACTATTTTTTTTTCATTCCACTTGGATCCACAATTTGCTAAGGACACAATTTTTTTTAACTCTAAAAATATTATTCGCCGTGTTGGTCCCGGCCTCCTTTGTAGAATAGGCCAACTGCCGTTCTGCCAGGCAGGTCGTAAAAGGCGACCGATTGGCTATCGAGTCACTACCATCGTGGCTACTCCACCTAGTAGAGTTCTGCATTGTCTCGTCCGGGTCTGGTACCACCGCCTTACCTATTCCTGCCGCAATAGCGTCAGTGCTTGTCGCTGTCGTGTTCCGGTTTGGAGGGTAAGGTAGCCGGTAAACTTATGCATTTGGCATTAAACCTCGCCACAAGATAGCAACGCACCATTAACTTCTTTGGTGTCTATAGGCGATGGTTGACTCTTTCCATCAGGAGACCCATTTGCTTGTTTGCTATCTTATGACATAAAAAAAAAACCTTTCTGAAAACCTTTTTTTTAAACTCTTGATATAGGTACTCAGAAGTCCATAAAAATAGGTTCATGTAATATTATTAAAAACAAAACTAACAAATTTAGTTAATTATATATTATGTTAACAAGGTAATAAATTGGAATCCTCTCTAAGGTCAGGCGGTATTTCAGCCCCAAAGCAGCTTTATCAAGCTCAGATCTGCTCGTAAACGAACATGTTATAGTATACAGCCACTTACTTTCACATATGCACAGGTTGAGGACTTTTAGCTCAAGTGCTTCCCCAGTGGGCACTTATAGAGAACAAATAATTTATAAGTATCAGATCTACATATGGATTTAAGTGGAAAAAAAGTGTCCGTGGATCCACATGTGGATTTAAGTGGAAAACAAGTGTCCGTGGATCCACATGTGGATTTAAGTGGAAAAAAATGTGTCCGTGGATCCACATGTGGATCGTAGCTGTGGATCCAAGTGGAATGAGGCGTTTTGAGAACACTCTCCTGACAGCCTCAGCCAAAATTGAAATACTTGGCGTTGTCACATCGAACAACTGTGATCATATCGAAGGAAAGGCTAAACTGGCCTCAAAAAAGCCCGATTTGCTCAGTAGAGCTAGACAGTACTTCTTACCAGCTCACATGAAGTACTGTTCTCATCTCTGGGCGGAAGCTTAACAGAATCAGCTTCTTCCTCTTGATCGCATTCAGCATAGAGCGGTTCGAATCGTTGACGACCAGGCTGTCTCCAATCGGCTTGATTCCTTGGCTTTACGCAGAGATGTAGGTTCGCTTAGCATCTTTTACCGCATCTCTCATGGAGAGTGTTCCGACGAACTGTTCGGATTGATTCCTGCCGTTGAATTTGATCATCGAACATCGCAGCAAAATTCAAAATTCCATCCTTATCACCTCGATGTCTGGAAATCCACTACCGTGCGATTCTCTAGGCACTTTTTACCACGTTTTGTGGAATCAATTACCGGCGGGGGTGTTTTCAAACGGATACAACTTAGGCACCTTCAAAAAAAGAGCATACTTCTTCTTAAAAGGCCGGCAACGCGGCTGCAGGAACCTATGGTGCTTTGGTTTTCCATGGGCGGTGGTACCTAATCACTTACCACCAGGTGAGCTTCCTGCTCGTTTGCCCCTTTTTTCTATAAAAAAAACTAAACGTAAATTAACTATTGCGAGTGATACACACGAACGAAGCGATACTTATAAATAATCCGTAATTTTTACCAACACAATACAGCATCCTAAAATTACGCCATACGCCATGTTTGGTTAAATAGTTATAACTATTTAACCGATCACAATGAAATTTAACATAAACGTTTTCAAGGGTGCAGAGAATGGGGTACTTTTCATCGAGAAACAATAACTTTTATCAAGGGGTAGAAAACTGGTAATACGAGCGAAGCTGCGGGCACAAATAGTATTAACAGTCCCCATGTTGGTCCGGGCTATTTTGAAGAATAGACCAGTGTCGTTCTACCAGGCAAGTTGTAAAAGCCACCGATCGGCTATATGTGTCACTATCATCGCGACTACTAGGTGATAGAGTTCCGCAACGGGTATTTGGTACCACCGTCTTATCTATTCCTGCCGCAATAGCGACAATGCTTGTTATTGTCATCGCGCCACAGTAATAGCAACGCACCATAAACAACTTTGGTGTCTATGTCTATAGGCGATTGTTTATATATATATGAAGAGCCAGCCATCTGCTTGTTTACTATCTTTTGATATAAAAAATACATACTTTAATACTATTATTGCTGTTTATTTTATTTGATACTAGCTGACCCGGCAAACGCTGTTCTGCCTTTTTAACTACTCTTATTTTTTTCTATATTTTCTCACCTTTATATATATATATATATATATATATATATATATATATATATATATATATATATAGGCCATCCGGCATTGGAGGTACCTGGTTCGGATCATGCGCTGGGAAAAATGTAATTGAGTTTTTTTATTAATTATTATAATAGGTCTTATAGCAGGTACTATAAACCCGTCCCAATGAATAGAGAACAAACATCTGAATCTACCAGTATTTAAATTGCTTCAAACAGTATGAAAAGTACTGTTGATAGAGCAACGCAACCTGTTTCACAAGGTATACGCGAACTTTTAAAGGCAAAGAAATCAACCACACCCACATCGGCAAACATACGAGAAGCGCTACAGAATCGTGGTAGACGCATAAGGGTTCTAAATATATCATTACATTAAACTTTGAAGTCTAGTAAAACTTTGGGTATAAGCAAGCATGTGCCACTGATAGCACGTAGAGCTTGTCGGTCGCCGGTAGCCCCGCAAGTAACAGGCATTATGTATTAAAATTATCGAATGTAGCGATCATGATTGCATCCATATCGCCAGACAGAGCAGTAAAAAAGGGCGAAATAGCGTGTTACGACCGACGTGTTAGATATACTAGCAGACGTGAAGGGGCGTTCCCCACGATATTGTCCGCGTAGATCCTGCGGAAAAACTTTAATAAAATGTATTCCATGTCACTCAGGAATAATGTAGCTGCTTCGTACTGTTGAAAGAATTTTTAAAATCGGTTTCTTCCAAATAAATTTAGTTGTTATCTCTTCGTTAATATGTATTCATAAAGATTGAAAGAGGTGAAATTTGTGAGTTTGTCTGTATGAAATAATGCTAGAAAAAAACTTCATCTCTATAATATTACTAGCCGTTTCCAGTGGTGTAAGTTCTGATGTCGCACTCAATGAAATCTTCAGATTCCTATAAGAGCAGCTGTGGTTATAATTCATATGTGTAGTGAAGATTCACATGCGAAATCATTGTGTTTTATTTCATCCAATGAAAATGAGTTAAAAGTAGCAATCATTTTCATGCTTAATTGCTATGTAAGTATAAGCTTTGAAAGTTTTGGCGTTGGTCATAGAAAAATTAGTAAACCGAACCCTTCATCTGTTTATGTTCAATCTCTAATCATATAGCTATCCACACAGAAGTTATACTTAGAGCATGTAAGTTTGTATTTCTGGGTGTTAACTAATATAATTGAGTTATTATACATGTTTTTCTATGTATTGGTATCGTTGACTAAAACCCATATCATTTATTTATACACATAATAAAATCGTAGGAAAGTCAAAACTGTACATTGAATATTTTTTTAAAAGAATACTTGGGGCGTGATCTAAAATCGATATCGAAGCCAAAAATATAGTTTTTAGAATTGTTGTCTGTTTGTCTGTATGTATGTCCGGAGTAAACTCAAAAAGTACTGCATGGATTTACTTCAAATTTTGCATGAATAATAATTGAGTTATTATACACGTTTTTCTATGTATTGGTATCGTTGACTAAAACCCATATCATTTATTTATACACATAATAAAATCGTAGGAAAGTCAAAACTGTACATTGAATATTTTTTTAAAAGAATACTTGGGGCGTGATCTAAAATCGATATCGAAGCCAAAAATATAGTTTTTAGAATTGTTGTCTGTTTGTCTGTATGTATGTCCGGAGTAAACTCAAAAAGTACTGCATGGATTTACTTCAAATTTTGCATGAATATTACTTACAGGTCGGGTCAACATATAGGCTACATGTTATCACGCTATTATCTACGGGGGAGGAGCTGTGAGGAGTAAACGAAGTCCGCGCGAACGAAGTCGCTGGCAACAGCTAGTAAGCAAATAATTTGTTTACTTTGGGGTTAGATCAATTGTATTTTCACCTAATAAAAAATAACAAATGGAAAAAATTAAATTCAAAATAAAAATCCTGAATCGCGATATCACAATTATTTATCTTGTAACACTATATACAAGTTTCAACGTTTCTCAAATGGACTTCGGTCCCCAGGCAATATACCTCGCCTGGCTGGGAAGATCTTCCTATCTTCCTTTAATGAAAATTAAATATAAAGATTAACTAACTATTCAAACAGAATACAGTTCAAGTCAAAAAGAAGGTACTTAATTAAAATTACATATGTGAGCTATTCTTACTGTCACGGGCATAGTATAGGTAATTTTTACACGGGGGGGTTCAGCTACGCATGTCCCTTCCATGAAATCTGCCGAATGTACTATCATGTAGCGACGACAAGAGACGTAAGTTGACTCATTGTTGAAGATGTTATCTCTTCAATAACGGGTCAACAAAATTATCTCACGTTGTTTATCATAAGCGAGCATGTCAAAACAATAATGACAAGTGGGTTTAAGGCAAAGAACTTTACTGCGTATAAAACTGCCTCACCCCTCCTGAGCCCATGGATTAGATATGCCTTTTATTATACATCCATGCTTATGGCATACAATCATAAAAAGCTAATTATATATAAAAAGCCTATACGGCTCAGGTCATGAGGTCCCAGGACGAACAAAAATGTAACAGGTATTTCTCGAAAATTCAAAATAAAAGTAGCAGCTCGGAGTCTGTTGGGTGGTGCCACTCCATGCCTCCGAGGAACACGTAAAACTGTCAGTCCCGGTTATCGCTAGAAAAGCAATAATCGTTAACAGGTCGTTAGAAATGATGAGAATCATCGCACATATCGCCAGCCGACAAACTAGTAAATGATGGTAAACCGGAAAGTCTACAGACATTCGCTTTAATCTGTCTACTCCGCAAGGGAGCCTACGTGATGATGGCGTATATTACATTTATGTGCACATTTTTAGTATTTACCTGTTACGGTCTAAAAGATACATTCTTAATGTGACATTGATATTGTGTACGGAATCGGAAAAAGAGTAATCCCTCATTTCTATTCACTAAGATGAATAAAAATTTCGGCGTAAATATTGTTACGTACTTTGGGTTCGTAATTGTAAGAAAACATCACTTATACTAAAACTGTGTATACACAATTACACACAACACAATGTAATACTAAATACTCTGATTAACACTAGTCACTCACTGTACTAACACTTCTTCTCGTGTCAGGAAGTTCAGCCTTTATATTTTATTAGACCAAAACCGCGCCACACCTACGGCAGCGTCAATGGCTTCGTTAAGATCGTCCACCGTGCAGGTATTAGGGCACGATGGACATGATAGGAGGTGCTCCATTGATTGGATTGGGGCCCCGCAATTACAGCGCTCCTCCAAAGAGAAGCCCCACCGGTACATATTTTGGTTGCAGCAGCCTACTAGAGTCCGAAGTCGGTTAAGTGACTTCCACGTAGCCCACTGCAAATCATGACCCGGGGGCAGCACCTCCTTAACGGGCACAAAGTTGGGTGGAGAGGGGTGTTTGATTTTCCATCTAATAATTCTCTCCTCAGCTGGACTACCGGTTGAAGCCTGTGTACTTTGTAAAAAGCTTTTCCGGCTTTTGAGTCTTGGCGGAGGAGGAATATGGTTATAGAGGGGATGTCGGTCGTCGAGCTCCTGCTTCTTCTTCTCAATACAACAAATCACTTCCCTCCTAACGTCAGCTGGAGCGATGCCAGCCAACGGGTACAGCTTATTAAGGGGAGTAGGTTTGAGGCATCCAGTAATAATGCGGCATGTGTCGTTTAAGGCTATGTCAACCTGTTTCGCGTGTGCGGATCGATGCCAGATTGGGCAAGCAAATTCCCCGGCAGAATAACATAGCATTGCCAGTTGTGCGGAGTACATGTAGTGTTGTTTCCCATTTTGTGGTAGTGAGTCGGCGTAGCAGGTTGTTCCATGAAAACACTTTCTGCTTCGTGTTATGGCAATGCGATTTGTAGGTCAGGGATCGGTCTAATGTGATACCTAAGTACTTAGGGTGGGGGCAGTGCTCGATTCTGACCTATTGCCACGTGATGTTAAGGGTCCGACTTGCTTGTCTATTTCGTAGGTGGAAAACGCAGGCCTGTGTCTTCGCAGGGTTGGGTTTAAGCCCGTTTTCATTGTAGAACTGGCCAATGGTGTTTAAAACTAGAGTCAGTGTCAACTCCACAGCTTCAAAAGTAGGGGCTTGGGCGGTAAGGCCAGATCGTCCGTATCGTCGTATCGTACTAACACTAAACTTAGTCTTCGCTCACTCGCTTCGCGCTGGTCGTTTCAAGTATCGCTCTCAATCGCTTTATAAAAACTGCCCTCTATTTGTCAACACATCTCTATTTATACCCGAGGTAAAGTTCGACAATAATCGCGAATGTTTGGCAATCATCTCGTACACAATAACAATTATTGTAAACAACTTATAATAAACAAACAAGTCCTAGTACACGTTACTTTCAACCTTATGCCCTATACCATAAAGTCCATTATGGCATAACTTCGGGTAACGGTCAACTAATTGTTTGTCAATAGGAGTAGCTATCTCTTTCTTTTATTTTTATGTGCGTAATAAATAGCATCAAGAAAATGTCTGATCCAATACACCAATACAAAGGAGAAAGGTACAAAGAAAGATGTAACTGGAAATTCCTATTGACCACGATAAATAAAAAATATTAAGGTAATAATTAATTGGAGCGTCCTGAAATAGTTATCCATACTAATATTTTAATGCGAAAGTCTGCCTGTTTGTTGTCTGTTACGCTTTCACGTCTAAACTGCCGAACCGATTTTTATGAAATTTGGTAGATTGTTAAAGATCCGGGATCAAAGGCCACTTTTAAGGTTTTAAAGTAGAGGAAGAAATTTTGTATCAAAGCGAGCGAAGCTGCGCGGGTCATATTAAGTGATGTTAACGAATATAGGTACTAGCCCTAGGTAAGATGCCACAGGAAACGTCTTCTTGACTACTATGAATTAAAATATCGGCATAAAAAAGGCGCGTTATAGACAGAATCTACAAACTGCCATAACAAATATTACCAATGTAGGTACGAAGGTGAAGATGGACCTAGAAATATAATCTGTACAAATAAATAAAATTGGAGTGTCTGTTTGTAATATTAAAATAACCGCTTTTTACTAAATGCATACGGATGTATATACGGTGTAATACCTAAACAACATTTTTTACAATTTTTGTCTGTCTGTTTGTTCCGACAAATTCTTGAAACGGATGGACCGATTTTGACGGGACTTTTACTGGCATATAGCTGGCATTTAGTGGCATATAATAAGGAGTAATATAGGCTACTTTTATTTTACAAAAATTTCCACGCGGATGAAGTCTTTTTTTTATATCAGAAGATAGCAAACAAGCAGATGAATCTCCTGATGGAAAGAGTCAACAATCGCCTATAGACACCAAAGATGTTAATGGTGCGTTGCTATCTTGTGGCGAGGTCTAATGCCACATACATAACCGGCTACCTTACCCTCCAAACCGGAACACGACAATGACTAGCATTGTCCATTGACGCTATTGCGGCAGGAATAGGTAAGGCGGTGGTACCAGACCCGGTCGAGCCGATGCAGAACTCTACCACCTAGTAGTCACGATGGTAGTGACGCGCGTAACCACTCGGTCATCTTTTACGACCTGCCTGGCAGAACGGCAGTTGGCCTATTCTTTAAAGGAGCCGGGGACCAACATAGGAGAGAAGTCGCGGGCATAGCTATTAATAAATAATAATAAAACTTTATTTGCATTCATTCGTACAGGAAAAAATTAAAAAGCACAGGTTTTCAAGACCCTGTCCTTGCCCTATTTTGTTATCATAAGATAGTAAACAAGCAGATGGATCTCCTAACAGAAAGAGTCAACCATCGCCTATAGACACCAAAGGTGTTAATGATGCGTTGCTATCTTGTGGTGAGGTCTATAAATGCCACATGCATAAGTTTACCGGCTACCTTGCCCTCCAAACTGGAACACGACAGCTTCTTCAAAGAAGCCCGGGACCAACACGGGGGAAATGTGTAACTAGTGTAAACTGTGGTACAGGAGACAGTGTCTTCACCCAGTGTCACATTCAGGTAATAAATACACATAAGCAACAAATTTACAAACACGCGCGCGTGTGTGTGTGTGTGTGTGTGTGTGTGTGTGTGTTTGTATACAACATATTTGAATTTTGTATGCTTGCGTGTGATATTAAAATGTAGTGTATGGACGAGTGTGTATATTTGTTTATGTGTGTATAGCCTATTTTAATATTATCTTCGGTCTAAAAATAATTAGATTTTAAAAGCCAGGTTTTGATAATAAATTTATGTCGACTTAGTGCGTATTGAGTGTAATCTGTTTACTTTGTTATAGACCAGCTGCAGCGTGCAGCCCGCTGCATTATACAAGTTTTTGGCGAATCCTGAGGGATAAAAAGTAGCCTATCTGATATTCCAGGTCAACATCTACTTGTATGCCAAATTTTATTCAAATCCGTTTAGTAGGTTTTGCATGATTGGGTAACAAACATCCATCCATCCAAACTTTAGTATTTACAATCTGTTTATTATAAATTCAGGATGCAGTGACATAATACTGTCGTCTTGCTACAATAGAGCGATAAGAAATGATTTCACAGGCAATATCTGATCTCCTGCTGGATGGAATATTCTTATAAGGGCAGGGATGTTTTTAAAATGACCTGAACTGTCTCACAGTTAAAACTTTACATTCACTATACAATGTCGCAGTAGAATATCTACGTGGTTTTCCCATCATAACTTTCAAAACGGCTCGTTGTGAACGTTC
This sequence comes from Apodemia mormo, assembly GCA_036924255.1. Taxonomy (NCBI): domain Eukaryota; kingdom Metazoa; phylum Arthropoda; class Insecta; order Lepidoptera; family Riodinidae; genus Apodemia; species Apodemia mormo. Next base: position 13,258,849 of record JAUPFN010000004.1, on the reverse strand, counting down.
TAGACGGCGTAATGTTGTAGTGTCCGCAGTCCGACCCACCACATGATGTGATACAATACTGCAACAATGACTGTGCCAAGGCATTAATACACAATTTCTATTACTTTATCATCGGCACAGTGTCACAATTTCTTAAAAATGTGGATGAGTTTTCTTATTCTTCCCACAAGACAGTTGATATGGTCGTGCCAGTTTAAAGTGCTATTTATTTATTTTGCACCGAAATATTTTGTTTTTTGTTAGATTGAGGGCACACAATTACTGTTTGGGGCGTTATTACTGTAAGAGTGTGCTATTATATAAAATTAACTGTCTCTGAGTGAAATGAAAAAGTGAACTGTTTGAATGCTCTCTGAGTGAAAACGTAATACATTTAGATTTCTCAATATTTAAAGTAAATAAGTTGTCAGTAAATCACCGTTTAACAATTTTTAATGCTTTTTACCATATTGGCGAGCTTGGTCCCAATTTACTCGTACCTATGTCATGTGCTTGAGGGCTGTATCACCTTCATAAGATATTATCCTGCAATTTGTTAATTTCATTTGGCACAGGTGGTTATATAAATAATAAAGCAGATAGGACCAAGCACGCTTCCCTGGGGCACGCTAAAAGACGGGCTGACGCTGTCACTAATTATATTTCCTATTTTAACAGACTGTATACGATTGGTCATATAACTTTGAAATAAAAACAACAACAGAACAAAAACAGAAAACAGTAAAACAGAAAACAGAACAAAAACAGAAAACAGAACAAAAACAGAAACAAAAACAGAAAAAGGACGGATAGTGTCAAATGCTTTGCTGAGGTCTAAGAATATCCCCACTACTTTTTTTACGAGAATCTAGCTGTTTAACGACCCTTTTCATAAAGTCAAGAATAGCAAATTTACTGGCAAAATCTAACACAACCTAACGGGGGAGCCTCTAGGCTCTACAATCAGCAAAAGGAAGGTAAGTTTTTATTGATAAATAAATTGCAAGAGATGATATTAATAAATACTAATAAATAAGATAATATATTAATAAATGCGTCCGCCTATATTCAGATATGCAGAGGAGTATCTAATGCACTCCCGGTCCATTAGCATGGGAATAAAAAGCAGAAGGTTGTCTCTAATAAATAATTATTAGTGACAACATCCTAGACAATCATGCTCTTTTAAAACTGAAATGCCAGAGCCAGAACTTAGGTAGAATCGGCAACGGGAAGCTCAATTCAATATTGGAAACCCGTGTCTAAAAGTTATGTAATGATGGGCATCATTCGGTGTGCGACAGCGGGTGAAAGATAAAATAATTCATGCTATTGCATTTTAATGATTCGTTACTTCTAATGTCAATGACACTTATTGACATTACATTGACATGACACTGAAATTTGAAGGAAGATTTCCTTCATTTATAATTTTCACGAAAGGGTAATGGTACATGATAAATAAAAATATTGTGCATTGATTTTCAAATGTTAATAATGGCGCCGTCAGGATTACTTTGAGGGAGATGAATCTGGATCTATATGTATATTATAAGCCAACAAGAGAAGTACAAGTATATACACTAAGCGGCACTAAGCCCTCTTAGCAACCGTAGTAAATCTCATTTTAAATTTTACTTTAAAGATCAGGCATCTTTCTCCTTGATCAAATAGGAGTATATTATATCATATATTATATCCATAAATGCATTCTTTAATATTAAAATATAAATACTTACTACTATACATACAGGGTGTAAAGAAAACCCTATCCGATCCGAAAAAGGTAATAGGTAGGTCGATGACATTATCTAAAATATATACATAAAATAAGAAAAATATCGTAGTTTAAATGGACTCATTTTAATACTAAAATTGAACAACTTCCCCTTAAATCAAGATAATATTTTGAAAATTTATATATTAATATCCATAAAATAATGACACAAATATGTTTGCATTAAGCTGCGAAATAATACCTTTGACGATCGGAAAGGTTTTTTTGCACACTATATAGTACATATAAATAATTTAAAATATTATTGTGTCGACTTTAAATGTGTATTCCGTACAAAGTCAATGATTGAATTCGATTGGTTTATGTGTTTTTAATAAAAAAACTAAAAACGCATTCATTTCGATTAATATTGGTTATGTGCACAATAGTAGTGTGATATATTACGAAGTTATTTGAGATTCTTTCAAATAATAACAGTATCTTGACGCCCATATCCTCAAAGAGGTAGGCAAAGATATGGTTAAGTCCCACAATGTGATAGGTGGCAAGCCTATCGCTGACTAGCCACTTATCCAATCCCGATTAATGTTGTTGGACAACTGTTATACACATGTTTTGAATTGCCCGACCCGGGAATCGAACCCGAGATCTCAAGTGGTCAACACCGATACCGGACCACAGAGGCGATTATACTATGTCATAAGATTAACACATAGCATTATATCTTAAAAAAATAATCTTTCATTTATAGAAAACACTATCAATGAAAGAGTATTTTTTTAAGAATTTGTTAAAACACCACATTGAAGTTATTGATAAAACCGGCTCTAAGAGCCTCAACAAAAAAAAGACAACTGTGAGACTATGGGACTTAACAATTGAATAAGAACTGTTAATTAAAATGTAAGTAAATAGTGTATATTATGAAGTTGATGAGTTTGCATATCTTAGATGTGCTTTTAGCAAAAATGTGGTAGAGATGAAGTAGAGTGTTTAAAAGGACAGTTTGAATAGAACGTTAAGGACATTAATTCAAAACACTTTCCTTACTCAATGTGCAAATATAAAAACAAGAACTAGGTAGGTAAATCATTAAGGACGTAAATGCAAAATTATCGCGGCCGAAATGAGAGGATTGCATTATTACTATGTAAAGTTTATAACGTTGAAGCGATTATAATTATATAAGTGCGATATAAGTGCCATACTTATTTTTTAAGTTCAAAACCATTGATATAAAAAAATCCAAGATGCACAGTCCCGAACAAAACTGACACTCAAAACTGTCGCTAATTTCACATAAGTAGTTAAAAAAATAAAAATTAAATAAAAAATCACAAACGTTGTTGTTTTATTTATTGTTCATTTATTGTTGTTTTTACAAAGCAATGTACAAAAAGTAATAAAATGACAGTGTCGTGATCGACGCGATTCTATTTGAAATGAACGCACAGGAACGCACAATTAAAAATTGTGCGCTCATATTTAGAGGAGGAGGAGGTTTTTGGTACACTGATTGTGTATCTTGGGTTTTTTATATCAATGTTCAAAACACCTAATTTGAAAACTTTGGTTTTTAACTATCAAGCGTGCTACTACTCTTCAAAAAGAGTGGAGGTCATAAATTAACTAAAAACAAACATAAAGCTGCAAAACAAATTCAATTAAAAAAGAACCCGACAGATTCTTAATTTTTCCATTATTCTTTCAACATGATTTTTTCGATATATAAGTCCTTTGATTACATTTTCTGAGAGAATTCGTCTTTATTTGGTAAAAACAGTAGCATCACAATTTTAGCTACAGATCTATATCTCCAGGTTCTAAAAGATCAACTTTACATTCAAATTGTAAGAAATCTCAATAATTTGCCGAATTATTGCAAATTTCTTTGCACGGCATGGGGTCCAAGTAACGCTGTACTTACCCCCACACACAATACACTTCGCACGTAACGAAAACCCGAGCCAGAAATATAAGCTCAATCATTTATCTGCGATGTACCACAAAAAAGTCTAACAAAATTATTAAGTTCAGAAATGTGTTAGATAAAGAAGTTACTGACTTTGCCTTGAAATTCGAAAATCGAGTTCGAATGAATGAATCGACGACGTCAGTATGTCTGTATACATATATATATATATATATATATATATATATATATATATATATATATATATATATATATATATATATGTATGTGTGTGTGTAAACATCTTATAACATTTGAACGGTTTGACCGATCGAAACGCGATTTGATGGCATTCGATTGGATTCTTATAACTTCCCAAAACTTTTAACCACTTTCCCTTCCAGATAACCTACAACTTCCAGATTAATGTAGCGACTGTGTACAAGATCTAATAAGCTCTATTCTTCAAAAAACTGCGTCTTATGCATAATCAAAATTGGTTTATCGTTCGGGAGTTATCGTTGACGAAAAATTTTGAAATAGTGTTTTTTGACATATAATATTATGGATTTCAACCAATTATTTTTCAACCTTCTCCAATATTTTAGTATTTATAAAACTATGTCAGATGCATTTTCAAAAAACGAAATCGAATTCAGTTTTCAAAAGTTACAGCTTTTGAAATATTAGCATCTTGTTGTTTACAGATAACTTAATATTTATAAAATTACTTCTTCTTTAACTTTAATACCGATTGACTTAAAAATCAAATCAGCTTTTCTCATTAAAAAACTGCGTTAAATACCGTTGTTTGATGTAAATACAGTTGGTTGATTTATTTGGGATTTGTCAATAATGAAAATTTTTAGAAAAAATGCTTTATGATGTTAACTTCGAATTTTTTCAGCCTTATAGATTATGTAGCTAAAAAACGGTTTAGAGATCAAAAACTGCGTTAAATGTCATTTAAAGGAATAAAATCGACTATCGTTTCCAAAATATACAGCTTTTCAAAAATGAAATTACTGACAATCATAACAATAACACTATAAAAAAGCTATGTTTAGGTATAGTTTTGGTTTATTTGAAATATTTAGCGGGAATTTTCAGGGTTGGCCTGCAGGGTCAACCGGTTTACAGATTTTTTTAATATAACAACAAGAATAATAACATTCAACACTTTTTCCAACACATAGAATATACAACTATTACAATATACCCAATTTAAACATTAAAAAGTTTTTCGATAATTCATTTCAGGGACTATTTTCTAATAAAATATACGAGTATTTATATACATAATCTAATGGAAGACTACGCATATTTTAAATCCGAGTAAACTTCTTATTAATATTTATAGATAATTCGTGTTTTTAGCTTTATTAAATATTATGTTTCACTCATTGGAGACTGTTTTTATATCTGGCACTGATTGCAAGAAATATTCAAACATCAACACAGCATAATTTTTCTTTAGTTTGATTTTTTTAATCGATAGAATTCTTTAAGTTTTTAATATTTCCCAATTATTTTAAATTATATTCATGACCTAAACCTTTCTTTAAATAATTATTAGATTTTATACGAATACATAATGAAATTGACATGGAATCCATTGAAATTATTTTCCGTTCGAAAGAACGGAACATGGTAAAAAGGTTATCAATAATTTGAATATTATATGTATTCAGTCCATTTTGTACGAAACATGATATTGCCAAGACAATATAATACTAGAATTTCTTTAAATTTTTTTTACCTTAACTGCAAAATTTAACGGTCACTAACTAATGGAGAAGTGGAAAACTTATTTCGAAATTGAATAACTGCTGAGGTCAAACTTTTTCGAGACATACTGATGGTGCGCGGCCACCGATAACTTCACTGTCGCGTTAATACTTCGCTCTTTGAATAATTTTATGATTCCCATAAATTTTTAACCATAATACACAGTTTAACCTTTATAATATTTCTTGGAACGATATGATTTTGTAATGATGTATGGTTGTTTACTGAAGTTAGTACCAAAAAAATTTTTTTGTGGAATTTGTATAGAACGGGACCTAGAAATGTTTGGTAAATAAATAAGATAGAATTGATTGGTTGGTGTAATAACAATTGAAATTATGTAAATGTCAGCAGTCAGGTCTATGTGTAGCCTGAGTCTGGTCTGTAAAGCCAGCGACACAAAAGATGCATTCATTTCTGATGTATCCACTTAAAGAATAAAATTTTGATAAAACTTAAAAATTTGCCACAATCTTATTCAATGAACAAACTGTTACGATTCCACCAATAGAAAATATTTTATTGCAACTGAAAAATAAATGGCGCGCGCTGAAGCTCAATAGTAGTTTGGGCCACAACACAATGTATGAAACAAGATGTTATACTCTTGACCACCGCGGAACAATTTTTTAAGTTATTGTGTAGACCATGATAAATAATGATAAAATATGAAATTCAATAGCTATTTATACTAATGCATTTAATCTCCTAATGTTAGTATAATAAGCACGCGATAGGTGTCAATAATGCGGTAAACGAGGTCAGTCGTTTATTACTCGAAACTAGATCAAGGTCAAGGCCATTTTTACAAATAAAAGCACGTCTCGATGACACTCAAACTGCACAATCTATATCTACACTTATAACCAGGTACTCAACGGTTATTTGTATACATGATCTACTTGAAAGATGGGTCAAGGTTGACCTTGTTAATAACTCCATGTGCAGAAATAGAGTACGCTTCTAGCGGCGTCAAGAATTAGGAGGAAATTCCATAAAATAGCGTTATTTGGAATAGAGACACTATGACCTTGGCACAGACGTCATGGTCGTCAAATGAAGTAATCTTGTCAACGAGATAAAAAATAGTATGTTCCGAAAGGACGGGAAGAGGTGGGGATCACTCCTTGTACCGACGACTGACGAGTCGGTGAAACTTGGTCAAGGCTGGCAGCGTCCCCCGCTCCGCCGCAGCACTCAGTACGAGCGTTACCGAGGCGGACCGAATGAGTCCGACCGCCCGCACATACTCGATCGCACGCCCAGATAGCTACGATCGTTACACAACACTACTGAGATAAATCATCACCCGCGATGATCTACTAAACTGTGTCAAGATCTCATCCATACATTTTAAGACGTCGTTTACTAGAATCAAACAAGATTCCAATAGCCGACCTACTTTGAGCTTTTTATCTTTAGAAATACATATATTTATTGCAGTTTTCTATCTTTTAATCCTGTAGATTTTTTACTTAGAATATATTCTATGGAGGCATACTGTAAAGCTTGATAACGCACCATTTCTAAAGCGTATGCGCACCGAAATTTTAAAAGATGGCGGCTCCCCTAGAACTGTCGTAATAATAAGACAGGTAATACCTAAAAAATAGAAAGGCCCGGTGTGCGAGGCCGCTCTGTCGAAATACTTAATTCAGGTCAAGGCAGCAAGCCGAAATAGTCGGCTGGCGCGCGCGTTTTTATTGTGATCTAACATCTGTCGCAGACCACATTCGTCTGACCCTCGTACATTGATACGCACACTTCACGTTCCGCAATCATTGCACATCAAACGTGGCCTTATGAATTCCCAGCCAAATGTTTTAACTATTCAAAACAAATAAGAATCTAATTCCCGCTTGATAATCTCATTTAAAACTGAGTTAGATTCTAATTGGAATTTTAACAGTCCCAAAATTTTATGATACTAAATTTTCTGTTGTTTGATTAAATACAATTAAACGTAAGTAACTGGCACCACAATAAAGAGTCACAATAGCAATTCATAAATTTAAAAAAAAACTCATGTTTTTGCATAGATATTAAACATAGTCAATTGACGATAGTCATATGTTACGTAAAGTGTCGTGCACATAGTGAGCAGCAGCCCGTGAAACAACGACTATTATTCACTGACGTTGCTGACTACTGCATTAAGAAGAGGATTGCGAAACGTGTTAGAGTCACTTTAAAACACATGCTTAATATGCTTCATTCTTAGTGCTTTGATGATATACAATACTTTGAGAAGTTGCGAATGTGAAGAAATTGGCAAGTTGCTAGCACTGATCATCTTAACAATTTGGACGCAAATTATATACAACAGAGCAAGATCAATGTTAGGCGGATATGATAGCAAACTAATATAGGTCATGACCTAAATAACGTCAATAATTATAAAGAATTTGCCAAAACATATTAAAAACTACGAGCCAATAACATTGTATCTGATACTAATGATTTGGGCCGATTTATTGAAAGACTATATTAGTTTTCGCTTCAATTTCCCTTATGCTACAGCGTAACAACTTTTGAATTCTATCGGAACGTTACCCTATTTGAGTGTTTAACATAGAATTTTTTTAAATTCACTTCTTGGATTAGTTTGATCTAACCAATATTATACATGCAAAGGTTTTACTTGCAAACGTAAACTTGAATATTCGATAGCCCATTTTTAATCTGAAAGAAACTGCCATCAAAATTCAGCACGCATAATTCGAGACATGTAATGTGATACGTGTTCAGGTCACATTTGGGTAGTCCATTGCGACAGATCGAGCGAGGTGTCTTATGAAACGGCGCTTGCGCAGCGCACCCCACCGACGCTCGTTTATGTCGAAACGCACGATACAGTTGCGCACACCCGATTTACTGCAAGCTACCCTTGATTGTTCATGTAACAATTTATTACAAGTTTTAACATAAGGGCATTAGCAATTGTTATTAGAACGTAATTACAAATAATATTATATTTTTAAAACGTTGTAACTCGTGAAGCATACAGTATAAATATTACGTAACTTTTATTACAATTGACAAGTATTTAAAGAAGTTACAAGCTCAAGTTAATATATCGAGCTTCTTTTTGTAAGCTTGTATGGAAAATTGACCTACTTTCTGCATTGAATATATGTATCATTACCTCAAGCGTATAATTACAAAGTGGAGAAATAATATTCACTGGCATTGTTTTGCATTAAAAATGAGTTCTCTGTTGAGTCCATCAGGCTTAGTGGTGGCATTGCATAAGGCTTGCAGCAGGTCGGCGGGCGGTGTGAGGCTCTCGCAACACCCGCTATTCAGGTCACCAAGCGATTTGTGAGAATTGTGCCATCTGACATATGCTTTTATATTCAATACACTACTTGATGCATTTAAAGTATTTTATACAAAGTTTTACATTATAAAAAACTGTAAGATAATTATAGTTTGATTTTTACACAAACTTTCCGATAAACTGTGAACATTAATAAGTAATTTTCATGTTAACAGTTATCAAATCATTTGTTTTAAATTAGTTTATTTATTAATGAATGAATAGTTGTGGTTGAAAATGTGAGAAAAATTAGGTGTGTGGATTACGAAAGAAATAACCTATGTGTGGTTTGAAAGTTTAAAATTTCACCTTCGATTTACAACGTATGCCAATGTAAGCACTTGAAAATCCGGAAATGATCAGGTCGGACACTTTAGGATTTTTAGAATAGATATTGGTCGTTTATAGCTGACACTATTTTCATGATTGCGTATTGTGCCATTAGCTGATACTTTGTAAATTAAAGGATAGTAAACAAGAAGATGGCTCTTCTGATGGAAAGAGACAACCATCATCTATACACAAAAAATGCCATGTGTAATTAATATATCAGCTACCTTACACTCCAAACCAACACTACTACAGTAATAAACACTGACGCTATTGTGGCAGGAATAGATAAGATTGCGATACCAAAGCCGCCTATTCTTCCATGATAATAGGTTTAATCCTATTTATTATTTATGAGTATCCTTTATGTGCCATTCTTATTTAGCAAATTCGCCATTTTGCGACTTAAATGTCAAGTCGTGATAAATATTTTGAAATTTCCGGGTACCCGGAGATTTCAAAACGGGAGAGCATGCTATGATCCCCCGTTTTGATCTGGGCTCCTTTGAAGAATAGGCCAACTGCCGTTCTGCCAGGCAGGTAGTAAAAGGCGACCGATTGGCTGGCTGTGCGTGTCACTACAATCGTAACTAATTAGCTGGTAGATTTCCGCAACGTCTCTCCCGGGTGTATGGTACTAACGACTTCCTATTCCTGCCGCAATAGCGTCAATGCTTGTTACTGTCGTGTTCTGGTTTGAAGGATAAGGTAGCCGATAAACTTATGCATGTGGCATTAGACCTCGCCACAAGATAGCAACGCACCATTAACGTCTTTGGTGTCTATAGACGATGGTTGACTCTTTCCATCAGGAGGCCTATCTGCTTGTTTGCTATCTTATCTATACATATAATAAAATCGTAGTCAAAACTGTACATTGAATATTTTTTAAAAGAATACTTGGGGCATGATCTATAATCGATATCGAAGCCAAAAATATAGTTTTTAGAATTTTTGTCTGTTTGTCTATATGTATGTCCGGAGTAAACTCAAAAAGTACTGCATGGATTTATTTCAAATTTTACATGAATATTACTAACAGGTCGGGTCAACATATAGGCTACATATTATCACGCTATCACCTATGGGGGAAGAGCTGTGCGGAAAAAAAATATATAAAAAAAACAATTCAGTAGTTTGATACGTTAGCATACTATGAAAATAGTTATAAAATATCCGTTCATACCTATTTGGTACCTATATTTTTAATATTCTTTTGTAATCTGGTCTCATTATTCGGCACGGAATGTTTAGATAAGGCAACGTTTAGACTGACAGGGAATGGATCAAGGATCACCCGTTACATAAATAACTTCAAAATTACCATTTTCATCTCAAATGATGTTTCAACAACTGTTTATTGAAAACGAACACAAAGCAAAGTAAATAAAGTAAGCTGCCGGTATTACATTTGTAATCTCGTGTAACTACGGTTTGTCTAACCGTTCATACTTTATCCCTCGCATAAAACTTGCAGTTTTTTTTTAGTATAATGTTTAGATAAGGCAACGTTTAGACTGACAGGGAATGGATCAAGGATCACCCGTTACATAAATAACTTCAAAAATTACCATTTTCATTTCAAATGATGTTTCAACAACTGTTTATTGAAAACAAACACAAAGCAAAGTAAATAAAGTAAGCTGCCGGTATTACATTTGTAATCTCGTGTAACTACGGTTTGTCTAACCGTTCATACTTTATCCCTCGCATAAAACTTGCAGTTTTTTTTTTAGTATAATGTTTAGATAAGGCAACGTTTAGACTGACAGGACTTGCAGTTTTTTTTTAGTATCGATGGGGAAGCGCTTGACCGCGATATCGCCTGATGGTAAGCTAAAATACGGCCTAAGATGGAACGCGCTTCCCTAGAAGGTACTTGGAGATCTCAAGATTATATTCGTCGGGGAAAATACACTGTTTAGTATCTATCAAGAGTTTTGTATTAATCAAGGTTAGGGCTTACGGTTTTTTTTATATTACAAACAAGCAGATGGGTCTCCTGATAGAAAGAGTCAACCATCGCCTATAGACACCACCAAAGGTGTTAATGACGCGTTGCTATCTTGCGGTGAGGTTTAATGGCACATGCATATATTTACCAGCTACCTTACCCTCCAAAGCGGAACACGACAGTGACAAACACTGACGCAATTGCGGCTGGAATAGCGAAGGCGGTAATACCAGACCCGCGCGACACAATACAGAAATCTACCACCTAGTAGCCACGATGTTAGTGACTCGTTTAGCAAATCGGTCGCCTTTTACGACTTGGCTGGCAGAACGGCAGGTGGCCTATTCTTCAAAGGAGCTCAGGATCAACACAGGGAAATACGGTAGGACTTTTATTATACCAATCAGATCAAGTTATTTCATTATCAAAGATTTAACCATGAACATTATGACATTAAACGAAATTATGGAACAACTTAAACGCAGAAAAATTGCATCAACGACTTTTCCATTCTCTGTATCTCTGGAACTGCATTAGAGCTTCACTAAATTAAAATGGGACCGCACTAGGAGTATACCTTCCCAAACAAAAAAACCGGCCAAGTGCTAGTCGGACTCGCGCACGAAGGGTTCCGTACCATCCCTATTCAAGTTCCTACCTGTTTATTAAGATCGAGTAAAAAAATGCTTAAAAATTACGTTTGTTGTATGGGAACTCTCTTCTAATATTTACTTTATTTTTATTTAATCGTTTATTTCAAAACATTCTGTGAAAATTTTATGCGTCTACCTGTTACCGTTATTGAGCAAAAAATACGAAAAAAACACGTTCATTGTATGAAGTCCTTCAATATTTTTTTTATTTTTACATAATTTGTAAAAAAATCGGCTTTCTAGCTGTCACGGTTTATAAGCTAGAGCCTGGTGACAGACAGACAGCGGAGGCTCAGTAATAGGGTCCCATTTTTACCTTATACGTTCGGAGCCCTAAAAAGAATCCTAATTCCCAAAAAAAAAGATATTCAAAGTCGAGCCGAATTTATAACCTCCTTCTTTTGGAAAGCCTTTTTTTTTTCGAAATGAACTTAAGCAGTTGGTCCAAATGACCGTTACTGCGAAACCGGGCTTTTGGGGCGAGCAAAGTGCTCAGCCAGAATTTAAGTTAGGTGGGCTAAGAGCCCGCCCTAAAGGTGTCTCCTGTGAGACCGAACCTCGGCTTAGGGCAGTATCTTGACGATTGGTGGGAGAGTAAGTGGCATCAGGATTTCGGCTCGCCAACAGCTCTTGACCGGAGTCTCGAGTGTTGGCGGGCCGAAACAATGGGCCGAGTCGCCGCCGGCGGCGACTTTGGTGTGTGCGTGTGAATTGTGAAGTGTAAATAGTGATGGGATCGTCAGGATCGGATAGGACGTGACGTGGCCTTATATATTTCTGATCGGCGACCGCGGCCGCGACGTAGTCTGCCGCGGTTTTCACCAGAGGGTTTGGGGGTCTCATCGCTTTTTCAAAGTGACGTGCTGACGTCTCTTTGAAGTGTTTTTGTAGCGTCGGTAATTCTAGGTCTCTGTGCAGATATATGTTACGAACGTACCATGGGCTGCCGGTAGCAATACGCATGAATTTATTTTGTATGACTTGTAGGCGATGTATAAGTTTCGGGCGAGTGTGGGCAAACACTATACTAGCGTATGACAACACTGGCATAATTACAGTTTTATAAAGTGTCACTTTGTGTCTAAGTGACATTTTACTTTTTCTGTTTAGAAGATAGTAAAGGCGACTTAATATGAAATTCGCCTTTGTCCTGACGTTTTCAATGTGAGATTTGAATGTCATTTGTGCGTCTAGTGTGACTCCTAGATATTTTACTGTGGGTTGCCACGGGATTATTTTGTCGAACATTGTAATTGACTTTAATCGATTATTTGGCTTCAGAGAGCGACTACCTGAAGTTATATTATTACTTTTGTGAAAGAATACTGCGGCACTTTTATCGGGGTTTACCTCTATACGCCACTTCCTAAACCATTCCCCTAGTGTGGTGGCTGCCGCCTGTAATCTCATTGAGGTTATCTTGGGAGTACAGGCTGACGTGTAGAGGGCGGTGTCGTCTGCGTAGAGGGCTAGCTCTACGTCAGGACTTCTGGGAATGTCGTGGGTGTAAAAACAGAATAGGTGGGGAGAGAGGACGGATCCCTGTGGTACTCCCGCCTTTAACGGTCGGGGGGGAAGTTTTGAAAGCCAGTTGTAAGTTAAATATATTTCGATATAATTGAAATCCTTAAAAATATTTATCGGCTCTGTGGTCTAGTGGTCCATTGTCGGTGTTGTCCACGTGAGGTCCTGGGTTTGATTCCCGGGTCGGCCAATTAAAAAATGTGTTTTTTCGGTTTTCTGATAAAAACAGCGTTGCTCGGGATTGGAAAGTGTCCAGTTGGCGATAGACTAAACTACCTATCACATTGTGAGACCAAGTAGGTATCTTCGGCTAACCGTGGGTGCACTTGTTGTGTACCTCTACCTACTTCTTTGGGGATGAACGTGAAGATACCTTAATAATACACTAATATTATAATGAGGAGTTGTTAGCCAACTAAGCAACTAGAAGTAAGGTTTTTAGGTCACGCTAGCTCGCGGGCAACACCTAGAACGTATTAATTGAACTAGCGATCGCCTGTGGCCGAAATTCGACTATAGACTATATAATAAAATCTCTTTTAATTTTGACAACTGAAAGCTGTAAAGAAAATAGTATCTATGCATGTGTATAAAATCTCTTTTAATTTTGACAACTGAAAGCTGTAAAGAAAATAGTATCTATGCATGTGTATAATAGTATAATATCATGTATGACAAATTAACGGAGCGTGTGTAATGTTTGTTTTTATTAATTTATTGTATTTCTAATGTATTTTTTAAAATTATTATTTATAGTCTTAAAAAGGGGTCTAAACTTTTCACTTCACATATGAGTATATAGATAAAAAATCATGAAACTATTAGAAAGCAGGATAATAGTGATGCAGTTTCGTCGTCCTGAATCAAAATGAATGTACATATGGTGTAAGAATGTTACACACACACATATTATATATATATATATATATATATATATATATATATATATATATATATATATATATATATATATATATATCTATACATATATAATAAAATCGTAGGGAAGTCAAAACTGTACATTGAATATTTTTTTAAAAGAATACTTGGGGCGTGATCTACAATCGACATCTAAGCCAAAAATACAGATTTTAGAATTTTTGTCTGTTTGTCTGTATGTATGTCCGGGGTAAACTAAAAAAGTACTGCATGGATTTACTTCAAATTTTGCATGTATATTACTAACAAGTCGGGACGGGACGAATACGCAGGCAATAGCTAGTATATATATATATATATATATATATATATATAAATATATAAATATAAACATGCATACATATAGATATTAGTGTACGTTAGCGAAGCCGCGGTATGTAATTATTTACGACTATCTCTAAATTCACAAGCTAATTAAACTTACACTTAATTTTCTGTATACCTAAGCTATGATAACCAATTATATTTAAATATTTTGTTAATATTGTCAAAATTGTATAGATATTGTGTGCTACGTACTTCGTTGTTGACATAAATTCTTCAACACATTTTTATTTCTTCACTAGCTGCAGCGTGCAGCCCGCTGCATTATTAACGTTTTTGGCGAATTCCACGGATTCACCTAATTTTTTCAGGAAAAATCTACATGTGTGCCAAATTTCATTTCAATCCGTTCAGTAGTTTTTGCGTGATTGAGTAATAAACGTCCATCCAACCATCCATGCATCCAAACGTCCAAAATTTCACATTTATAATATTAATATGCATTATATTTTTATTTTTATTAATCCTATTGCCATCTTCGCGTCAACACCCAACGCTTATGAATAATAATTATACTATTATTATATAATATTAATAATGATTAAAAGTCATTGGAAAAATTCTTATTTAAGTCTAAGTGTACAATGATCGAGAGCAATACAGAGTAATCGATGAGGTGTTCTAAAAAATATTGGACGACGTAATTGATTAATTTTCACACGTTATCTAAGTCCATTAACTTTCACAACTGTGTAGTAAAGTATAGGTAGGTAGCTAGGTACGCCTTCCCCGAATGCCGCGATAACTCGGTCCTGCACAGTTACATCCGTGTCAAGGTTATCAGTCCATATAGTGGAAGGCCCTATACTAAACTACGTCACCTATTACGTTGTTTTTAATTCTAGAATATTCTTGCTTAAATAGTCACGCACTTATACCTGTATATTGTTATTATTTCATTTGTTTGTTTACAAAACAAGCCATTCTCGAATGATCTCTAAAATAATCGTACCGTTAATATCATATTCAAATGTTCCCCGACATTTTAAAGAGTAATCAAACTGTCCTTGAACAACCTACGGTGAAATCACCTATGTTTCATTCTCATGACAAATTTTCAGGGCATTCAAAGCATCCCAATCCTCTGATATACGGACACCTACACGATATTAGTATTATTCTACTAGTCCACTCCTACTATTCCGAAACTCTTACGTGATAGCCGGCGTTAACCACCATTCTATTTAATTAAAATAAGAGATAAATAAATAATTAAATCAAATGCTTATATGTATAAATTCTACATTTGGGTGTTTGTAAGTCCGGCTCCTTTTTTGAAGAATAGACCACCTGCTTTCCTGTCAGGTAGTTTGTAAAAGGTGAACGATTAGCCTAATGTGTCACTACCTTGGTAACTACCTACTAGGTGGCAGGGCTCTAGAACATCTCACCCAGGTTTGTTACCACCACCTTACTTATTCCTTCGTTATGTTTCTAATTTCATATCCGAATTCTTAACAGTAACGTTTTAAACTCGTAAACCAGTGATTCTTCATTTACCTTATATTGTTACTAAAAAGTCTATGAACTTAGTGAATTGGAAGGTTATAGGCAAATGGCGTCAAATAGAATTAGACGAAAAAAGAGGTACAAGAAAAAGACATATTGGATAAATAAAGTGAACAAATATTTATGTTATCGCTGTCCAAAACCTCGAATTTGGTAGATTAAGATTGTAACCTCAAGCCTAAACTTAGGAAGTAGGTACCTAGTAGGTATTTAATATCTTGCAGTGGCACACCGTTTTGTAGTTGGAATAACTTAAATGTTGAATGGTTTTCTTTGGTAATCTATAAATACATGTGTAATATCTTATGTTAAAGTTAATCCGTCGTCTTTCTTCGTCGTCTAAAAAAGTCATTTCATAACTTAAAATATAAATTGTAGATTCATCCAGTCCCTCATGACCAAAAACAAATATATATTAAGTAACCAAAAAAAACTTTGTGTTTACAATAATACTGTATGTAACCAGTATATATATATATATTTAAATTTTAATGCATGTACATAATTATGTTGCAAACACTACAGCATCAACGAAACGTGCGCATTGGCGAACGATTCACTCACACAACGACAACTTTACATTGCGTACAATGTACATGCACGCACAACACAACAGCAGCGCGCGCGCCGCATCGCGGCCCCGCTCGCAAGTAGGTCAGGGCGCTCTGCGGCCGCGCGGCTTTTAAATTTAGAACGATCTGCGCTTCATACTTCGCCCCACGCGATCTCCTAAATACAAGTTAACCATCACCTTCAACATATACATTGCTACTACAACATTGATTACTTTGGAATTTTGAACATTTAAATCTATTTTAATAATATCCATATTAATATCCACCATCAGTATATACTCTAAATTAAATTCAGAGTTTCTACAGACAGGTCTTGTGGGGGTAGGAAAATGTTCAATTTGCGCGGAAGTAATCTGTGTTTAGGATTCATTCCTTATTGTATGTGTTAGCTACTGGACTTTACGGATTGAAAATTTATAAATATTGACGACAATGTTATAATCATAAACCAACAACAGGTTTACTGTAACAACCTCTTTTTAATTCACACCTTATTTTTCTTTTACTTTATAACATTAGATTGCATACAAGCAGATGGCTCTCATGATGGAAAAAGAAACCATCGCCTTTAGACACCAAAGATGTTAATACATAAATCTATCTTACACTCCAAACCAGAACACGACAGTGACAAGCATTCACGCTATTGCGGCAGGAATAGGCAAGGCGTTGGTACCAAACATCCGGGCGAGACCTTACGGTAATCTACCCCCTAGTTAGTCACTGTTGTAGTGACACGTATAGCCAGCCAATCGGTCTTTTACGACCTGCCTGGCAGAACGGCACTCGGTCTGTTCTTCAAAGGTGCCTGGACTCATACGAGGGAAGTGTTGGTCCGGGCTGCGGAAAAGTTAGATTTGCTTATTTTTCTCTGCTTTTAGTCCCTTCATATTTTCTTATATTTGTTTACTTCAATACCATAATATTTAAAAACAGTCACACTAGTGAAATAATAAAAAAATTAATTTCAGGAATGGTGCTACTCATTTACGTCATATTCCACAGAACTGCCTATATCGATTACCCAATTTAGTTCGTATTAAGTGTTGATTAACCTTTATTGATAAAACAATAACTTCGTTAACTACTCCCAATTATTTCGACATAAACATGACGATCTTTATCTGTAGTCTGGTTTCGATTTGCATACAACTGTATTTGCATACAACATACAAAATCAATTATAGACGCG